>JBBPBO010000001.1:20412048-20455422 GCA_037974295.1 Cicer cuneatum
AAAAAAAAAACAATAAATGATATTTTTTTTAAAATAAAAATATCAAGTTATACATTAAATATTTTCAAAGTAATATATAATTTATGTTCATTTTTCTCTTATTAGTGCTCAGATACATATTATATTCCTCTAATACAAAATAAAATATTTGTCTATATAAATTATTTATGAAAATAAAAACACTTATTTCAAAATATTAAACTTATAGATTTGAGGAAGGATAAATCAGAGCATAGTTTCAATTAACGAAAAAATAATTAAAATAAAATAGTGATGTCTTATCATTCACAACATTATTTCGTGTTTTTCGATGTTAAAAAATAGTATTTTGAGTTTGTTCATTATATATATTCTCTAAAAAAAATAATTAAATCAAATTATTCTTGAAAGAAACACGTGATATCTTATCTTATAATAAATTAAAACAAACACTCCAAATATTATGTTGACACATCACATCTTTATATGCCATGTAATACTAATTTTGTCAGATTCAATAGTATGATGTGACACCTCTAGAATTTATTTTTTTATTCATCATTCTAATAATTTTTTGTCTATATCTCTATAATTAAAAAATCAACAATAAAAAATGTAGCTCCCATTACAAACTTGATTTAATTGTCACTTACTTGTTGAATTAATTGCATGTAAATACATCACAATATTTTAATAATTGAAATGTAACAACCATAAATTACCACAAAATATATAAAAATATAATAATCACATATTAAAAATCAACAAGTTTAAATTAAAATAAATAAAAAAATATTGAAACACAATAATTTAAATTAGTAAGTCTTTGCAAAAAAAAAACAGCAAATGATATTTTTTTAAAAATAAAAATATTAAGTTATACATTAAGTATTTTCAAAGTAATATACAATTTATGTTCATTTTTTTTATTAGTGCTCGGATACGTATTATATTCCACTAATACAAAATAAAGTATTTGTCCATATAAATTGTTCATGAAAATAAAAACACTCATTTCAAAATATTAAACTTATAGATTTGAGGAAGGATAAATCAGATCATAGTTTTAATTAACGACAAAAAATAATCAAAATCAAATAATGATGTCTTATTATTTCCAACATTATTTTGTTTTTTCGATGGTAAAAAATAGTATTTTGACTTTTTTCATTATATATACTCTTCAAAAAAATAATTAAATCAAAATATTTTTGAAAGAAACACGTGACATAACACTTTTAATTAAGAATTAGTTTTCGAATGTTTAAGTGGAAATGAGACGTAAAACATAAAATATAAGAAATAGTAGTTCATTCAATTAGTCTAAAAAGAATAAAGAAATAATAGTACTCAAGATAAAAAGTAAAACAAAAATAATGATCATATAAAAATTAATGCTTACAAATATATTTCAAATCAATGCTTGCAAAATATATACTATTTTTTATAGGAAGAAAATATTCAATAATGATTGAATGTTTAAAACAAAACATACAGAAACAATCATTCATCTTTTTTTAATAATATTTTTAGAGTGAAAATCACTCATATTTTATTTTAATCTTTTTAATTGTGTATACAAACAATCATTCATCTTTTTTTAAACATATTTTTTAGAATGAAAACCACTCATTTTATTACAAACTTTTTAATTGTTTCCATTTCATTTATTCTTTTGTTATACAACCATTGTTCTTATAAACTAATACACTTACAAATATTGAAACTTTTTTCCGATCAGATTGATACATTTATACACAATAAATATCACCTTCAAACCTTTTAAAAAATTTACATTGAAAGAAAATTTTACAAATTACACAAGCGCAGCGCACGAGTTATATTCTAGTTTATTATTATTATTATTATTATTATTATTATTATTATTATTATTATTATCAAAATCATCCCTGACTTCTTTCACTTTTAAGTTAGTCCATCCATCAATCTCATTTAACTAACAATGTTAAAGACTTATAAGTTGGTACATTAATTATCACATAAAAATAAATCTCGGAGACCAATTTGATACTTTATAATAATGAAACGTTGCCACGTTTCCTCAACAATGTTGAGAGCTATTTTGATATATTTTAAATTAGTTATTTAAATTTAAAAAACCCCTTTGTTTATAATACACCAAGTTACAACAGAGTCTTTAAAAGTAAGTCACAAAGTTTTCTTCTTCTTCACACCTTAGAAAGAAATCTTTTGCATTCTCTCGGACTCATATCTTGTAGACATCACCAGCCTTATACACAACATGTTTTCACTCCATTTTTGCGTTCATGAGATGCAAGTCATTTCTCCAATCATCAATATAAAGTAATTTAAGTTTTTTTAAGTAAAATCCCCCAAAGAGAACAAAAGATAGAACACAACCAAAGTAATTAAAAAAAATGTACATTTAAACATTACCTTCCAAATAAGACAATCAAAGAATGGCCGATCTGAGTTTGCATCTGTCTTTGATATCCTTATCATAATTTTCCTCCCACATAAACAAAAAGGAATTTGACAGTTTTCCTTGATACATGTTCATCAAACCCTAAATTACCTATAGTATTTTTCCCTTTCATATATGAAGTAAATTGAGAGCCACGACCCATTATTTTCATATTATTTTCGCAAATATGGTATAATTTATTGAAAAGGAACAAAGATGGAAGAAGATATCAATGGAGGAAGGAAAGAAGATTGGGAAAGAAGACTTCTCAACACTGTGTTGTATAAAAACACAATTTGTTGCAATTTAGTCCTCAATATTATTGTCTATTAGGTAGTATACATGCCAACTTTTCAAATTTAAAAAATGTCAAATAGGTCACCAAGATTTGTTTACAAGACAGTGTACATGACTAACTTGATTAACAGAGAAAAAAGTTATTGGAATTTTGACAAAATGAAGAGTTAGGTTGATACAAGTTAACAAAAGTCGGAGCAGAAATTGAGTATTTATTAAAAAAAAAAATCTCTCTTTGGAGATGACGGTGATTGAGTTTTCTATTTAAATGTTTTTTAATTTTTAAAATTTAAATTTAATTTTAATTTCATACAAGGTTTTACTAAAAATTATTTTAAATTTAATATATATGTAATAATAATGAGTTTTATTTAAAGTTGCATCCACCAGTGAAATTGAGTGGAAGATTTCCCAAATAAATACTCTCGTCAAAATAAAATATATACAAAAATAATTTTCAAAAAGTTAATATATTTTGTCTTAATTTTTAATAATAAGATATATTAATTTTTTAAAGATTTTATTTATTTATATTTAATATCTAACTAATATATGATTACGTAAGAGTCATATATTAATGTTGACACATACGCACACCAAAGAAAGATTATACTTAAATGTTGAAGTAGATGCAAGAGAATAAGTGATTTTATTTGTCAAGTAAGATGATCAAAGATAACTCGATATATTATCAATTATTTTGAACTTAGTTTTAAATTGCAGTTACAGTCGAAATTATACTATAAATTTCTATACTGCATATTAGATAATATTATTATATATTAATAGTAAATGTATTTTAGACGTTTCTATTATTTTGTTTATATACTTCTTGTAATTCTATCACACTAAGCTTTTTGTTCATTTGATCCACAACTTATTAGTTGATTTTTGTACAATCTATTTTTCGGCAGGTACCGATTTGCTCCCTCTGTTTCCGATATGATTCTGCCTCTTTGTTTCCAACGCGATTTTGCTTTTCTGTTTCCGGCGTAGTTCTACTGTACTGTTTCTGGCACGATTTTTGTTTGGTTCTTGGTTGACAAGTTATCCCTAATTTATTTTGTCTAAGTGATTGTGTTCGTCGTATTTTCTATCTTTATTTGTTATGACTGGTGCTAAGGATGGTTCTCTTCAACCTGTTTGTGTCCACCTCAATGGACAAAATTACTCTTATTGGAGTTATGTGATGAAAATATTTTTGATTGAAAAAGATATGTGGAGTTACGTTGATGAAACTTTTGTTAAACCTACATATAAAAAGGTTGAAGTTAAATATGCAAAAGATTTGAAAAAATGGAATGCTAGTAACTCAAAAATCATTACTTGAATTAATAATTTTGTTGAGTTGTCTATAGGAGTGCAACTAACAAAATATTATACTGCTAAAGAGATTTGGTATCACTTGAGTTGTTTGTATGTTCAGTCTAACTTTGCAAAACGTTATCAATTGGAAAATGATATTAGGGCACTTAAGTAGACCAATATGACCATTCAGAAATTCTATTCGGCAATGACTAATTTGTGGGATTAATTAACTCTTATGGAATCAACTTAGTTGAAAGCTATCAAAGCGTACATTGATCAGAGAGAGGAGCAACGTCTGGTTTGGTTTCTGATGGCTCTTCGTGATGATTTTGAGGGCCTTCGTGGGGGTATTTTGCAACATTCCCCTCTTCTTAATGTTGAATTAGTAGTTAGTGAATTGTTAGCAGAAGAAATCAGATTTAAGACCCACTCTGCTGTGTCAGATAAGATAATTATCTCAACTCCTCCATCTATTTTTGCTGCTCTTGTTCGAAAAGGAAAATCTCAACGGAAAGTTGGGCTTGGTAATGATGAATGTGCTTTTTGCAAATAAAAATGTCATTGAAAAGCATATTGTCCGATATTGGAAAGAGTGTTGAGGTAAAAACCTTTTTGATATATGTTTTAATGACAACAAACCTTATGAAATAAATGGTTAAGTTTTATGAATGGTGATCTACTAATGATTGCACTTGAGTTTTATTTAAGGAATATGAATTGCATAAGTGAACAAACAAGAAGCCATCAACAAGTGCATAAGTACATTCTCTATTGTTATGAAATAATGTTCTCATGATGAACAAGTTTATTTCATTTATAAATAGTCATCAGTTCGGCAAAATGACAAGTATCCAAAGGTGCAAACACGAGAAGGGGGGTTGAATTGTGTTTGACTAACTTGAATACTTTTTCTGTTTTTGCAATTTTAAAACAAAACTTGATGTATGAATAAAACAGAGTTAGTAGCAGATATAAAGTAAAAATAAAAATACAAAATTTTATACTGGTTCACCATTAACGAGGCTACGTCAAGTCCATTCACTTTGAAGGATTTCACTAATTCAATACCTTGAATTACAACAACTCCACTGACCTTCCAAGTCAGTCTTCTCAAACAGTCTAACAATCCTAGACTTTTGAGGAATGCAGCACCTTGACTTCTCAAGTCAAGTCTTCTCTTGCCAATCTGACAACCCCAGATTGTAGAAGGAATTACAATGCCTTGAATCTAATTGCTAAGTAATCTGCTACCCCGTCTGACTCCCTCAGATTGTAGACTCTACTTCAACAACTTAGATCTAACACAAGGGAAAGAAAAACATGAGTGCTTACTTCTAGAAAGCTGAAACTCACAATTAACCTCACTGAAAACTTGAGTGTTTGCTTTTGGAAGTGTATGAATCTTTTATGATTTTCGATACCGAGTCTTCAGTCTTGAGCCTCCTTTTATAGATGTGAATTAGGGTCTCTTCCAAGCTTAAATTCGACCTGTATCTTGCCAAATACTCTTGCAAAAATACTTTGACCAATCGGGCTTCTCTTAAATAAAAAACATATCTTTTTAGCTCCAGATTTGTTGTCAAAAATAACTTTGACCAATCATGACTTTAATTAATTATGAACCAAATCTTTCTTCCCGCCAATAGCTTCTGAACTCCCATATGACTTCACTTTATTTTTGTAACAAATCCTTTTAATACTTTGATCAAATTTAATTAAATCTCCACCGATTATCATCATGATTAATTCTGGACCGTTTGATCTTCTGCGCTAGTCCACATTTGGACCATACTAAGTGATCTGCTGTGATCCTTTGATTTCGGCCAACCCTGGACCACACTTTCTGATCTCGGCCAACCTGGACTTGCAAACTGATCTGCTGTGATCCTCTGATCTCGGCCAATGCTGGACCTTACGTTCTGACCTTATGATTTCGGCCAACACTGGGCCATGGTTTGATCTCCTGATCTCGGCCAACACTGGGCCATATACTTAAATCTTGACCATTGATCTGAACCTTTTCCCTCTGATCTGGACCAATTCTGAACTGAGTCTGGATTAAATTGAAATTAAATCTGGACAAATAATATTTCAGTATGGACATTTTACCTTCTGATTTGGATCAGGTCTGGATCAAATCTGAACATCATTTCTTCTAGTCTGGACTTAGTTTCATACCCTGAACAATGCTACCTTCTGGTCTGGATTGAATCTCTTATTCTGGACCCGTTAATTTATCCTCTGATTAAGTATGGATCAAGTTTGGACTGTTTATCATTTCACTGCCATGTTATCTTCTAGTCAAAATAACTTGTGGACTAAGTCTGACTTATGATATCTTCTGGTCTGGAACAACTCTCCCTTTGGCAGGCTTCCATCTGGTCTGGTCCAGGTCTTCTTCTGACTTTGCTTCCTTCTGATCTAGGCCAAGAAAGATATCCTCTGGTGGTGTTTTGACATCCTGATGTATCCTTTGGTAATTTCAGGATGCATCCTCTGGTACCTTCTGGATGCATTTTCTAGTGTCTTCTGGAGGTGTATCCTCTGGTCTGTTTTTATCCTCTGGTAACTCATCTTCTACCTCTGGAAACTTTATCTTCTAGTGGCATTTAATGTAATAATTCAAGGTACAAAATAAGATTACATGGAGTGCTTTTGTAAACATCAAAATCCTAAGTACTTAGAACCAACTTGGTTCCAACAATCTCCCCCTTTTTGATGATGACAAAACCTTAACTTATTTTGCTAGCTTGTAACCCAAAGTACTTGAATTACTCCCCCTCAGACCAATCTCTCCCCCTTAGTCTAATAATGACTTTTTCTTCTCCTTTTCAACTCCTTCTTAAATCACTCTTTCTTTTCTTCTCTTCTCCTCTCCTTTTCAACTCCTTCTCTTTTCATCTCTTTCTGATTTATTTTTCTCTCTCCCTGTTTCTTCTCCTTTTCAACTCCTTCTCTTTTCACTCTTTCTTATTCTCTCTCCCTGTTTCGTCTCTTTTTCAACTCATTCTCTTTTCATCTCTTTCTTTTGCACTCATTCTTTCTTTTTATCTCACCTTTTCTACTTATTTCTCCTTTTTCTCTCTCTTCCTCTTTTTGTCATCAATCAAAAAGAGTCCTACTATTTTTGTATTTTTTGTTTTTCTCTTTACAAATTACAGAAAGTAAAAACAGAAAAATAAAAAGCATAAAATAAAATTACAAGAAAATTAAAAACTTCTAAGATGACTATTTGAGCTAGTCAGATATGGAGGTAATGCTGAGATGCTTCTTGATGAACTCTCTAACACCCCGAGTTTTAAGCAGCGCGAGTGTATTTTTTTTCAATCAATAAAAGAATTTCGACTTAATTCAAAAGAGTTAAAAATAATTAAAATTTAATATGAATTAAACAACCACATCATAATTATAACCAAGTAATTTAATTTTGGGAAATTGATCTTCAAAATATACCAAAATAAAAATACATCAAAACATTATCAAAGTGCGAAAAAGATATACAATTATCCCAAATTAAATAAATACAACCATTAACACTAAGCCCTATACAAAAAGTCTAGTCTGATCTGATCATGCACTTAAACTACAGTAGCACGGTTTCCACCGCATCCTCTACAAGTTTCGTCTTCACTCTAGCTGTCCGTCCCTCTGTGCTGTCCACAAATACTCCGTACGTGAAGATTAAGGAAAACTAACAGCGTCTCCGTCGTTAGTGTATCTGTCGGTGGCACGGGTTTGGGTATCATCTGAGGGCAAAGCCCAATTTCCACAATATTTGTAAAGAGTCACTAACCGAAATTAACAATTACCACATAACAGTTATGTCAAAGATAACAATTATATTCATGGCATATTTCAATGCTATAGCAACAATGATAAATAAGTATGCTCACTTACTAAAATGGATAACATCTACATCTTTGCAAAACAACCAGTTTACATATAAATCAAGTTGCAAGTACAACACAACAACTTATTTGGCACTTAGAATTCATAAAATACTTGCACACTTCAATTTCCACTCATCAATTCATATCATATCATGACTCACAGGTCAACCATCCCAATGCAATATGTATATGTCAATGTACTCAACTCTTGGAATTACCAAGGTGCAGTCTCTCACGGACCAGCACACGTGCAGTCTCTCACGGACCAGCACGATTTACAGATAGAATGGGCCGTCTAATACACGCGGAACCATTTCGTAGCCCGGATAGAATAGACCGTCTAATACACACGGAACTACTCTGAACCCGGATAGAATAGACCGTCTAATACACGCGGAACTACTCTATAATCCATCACGGTCACTACATTTACGTGTATTAGCCTCTCACATGCCAAATACACAGAAGTTAAATCCTCGCACGGATAGAATGGACCGTCTAATACACGCGGAACCACTATGAAACCCGAATAGAATAGACCGTCTAATACACGCGGAACTACTCTATAAACCATCACGGTTACTACTTAACTTCGCGGCCCATCACGGTCACCGCATCAACTCTGTGGCCCATCGCGATCACCACCTGACTATGCAATGCATGAACATGCTATGTTTTCTCTTCACTGAAAATAGAATGCAATGCAATCTGAAACCCAGAACGTCCTCAACACAACATTAATGATTTCTTTCACAACAACAGCAAGGCAGTAACATCAATAACAGCAACTAGAAGCAGCACAACAACAACTCACAAACATGCATCATCTCAATAACATGCATTTTAATCATTCATAAACCACATGCAAGGCAGATTTCCGGATCAACACAACACCAAAACATCATCAATACATCAACCACGACAGTAACCAAACAAAACAGCAACAAAACCGACAACACAAGCAGTTTGCTCATACATAACAACATGCAGGGCAGTTTCGTTTTCAAAACAGAACATCATATATATTCATCCATCAACATGCATTTACAGCGCTAAATTCAATCTAAAAAGTTGGAAGGAGCCCCTTACCTTAGTTACGTTTTCTCGCTCGTTTACGTTACCGCGACAAAAGTCGGCGACACTCCCGCTCGCGTCGTCGCTACCAAAGTTGATTCTCTAACACCGTAACGATGAGAGGAACAACTTTCCTTCTTGACACTTTTTGTTTTGACGCTTGGATTTCCAAGTAATTTGAGTTTTGAGAATGCTCTTTTTCACCAACAGAATGAGAAGAAGGAAGAAGGGAAAACTGGCGCGGGCAGAGAAACCTGGTTCTGTTTCTCAATTCTGATTTTTTTTCCTCTCACACACAACACATATATATACATACCCCACCAACTATGTATATTATATTATTAAACTTGACCCTCAAGCAACTAAACACTCCCGTCGCAGCATTGTTGGCAGATAAAATCTTGATCAAATGTCCGATATTTAATTACTCGTAAGTAAATTAAATTATCCTTCGTCCAATAATTTTAATCAATCTCAAAAATATTTATATATATATATATATATACAAATATACATATCTTAAATATTTTACAAATATTCCAAAATACACTTGATATTAAATCCATAATTTAATTTAAATTTAAGGGTCTTACAAACTCGAACCTATCTTCAGGTAGTGCTTTGGTGAAGATGTCAGCCCATTGGTGATCAGTGTCCACAAACTGGATGCTTAAAGTCCCTTTTTGAACATGGTCCCTAATGAAATGGTGTTTTATTTCAATGTGTTTGGCTCTAAAGTGTAAGATAGGGTTCTTGGTTAGGTTTATGGCTGAAGTGTTATCACAGAACAAAGGGATATTGGTTTCAAAGATGTTGTAATCTTCAAGTTGATGTTTCATCCAGAGTAACTGTGAGCTGCATCCTGCTGCTGATATATACTCAGCTTCAGCTGTTGACATGACAATGGTGCTTTGTCTTTTGCTCGACCAAGAGATCAAATTATCACCTAAGAAAGTGCAGTTGCCACTTGTACTTTTCCTTTCCAGCTTGTCTCCAGCATAGTTGGAATCACATAAACCTTTTAGTTTGTAGGTGGGGGTTTTCTTGTATAGCAAGGTAAGGTTGGTGGTTCCTTTAAGGTATCTCAATATTCGTTTGACAGCAGTTAAATGGGATTCCCTAGGGTCAGCTTGATAACGGGCACAAACACAAACACTAAACAGAATGTCAGGTCTAGAAACAGTTAAATAAAGAAGGGATCCAATCATACCTCTGTAAGTTTTCTAGTCTACCTTTTGGCTGGTTTCATCTTTCTCAAGTGAGCAGGTTGGGTGCATGAGGGTGATCATAGGCTTACAGTCACTCATCTTGAACTTTTTGAGAAGTTCTTTAGTATATTTAGATTGCTGAATGAGTATACCTGATTTACCTTGGTGAATCTGAATTCCCAGGAAGAACTTAAGTTCTCCCATCATGCTCATTTGGAACTCTTTTTGAATTAGGTCAGAAAACTCTTTGCACAAAGTGCCATTAGTAGATCCAAAGATGATATCATCAACATAAACTTGAATAATCAAAATATCATTTTTAATGGATTTCCTTAAATAGAGTATTATCAATCTGGCCTATATCAAATTCATTCTTAAGCAGAAAGTTACTAAGTCTGTCATACCATGCCCTTGGTGCTTGTTTTAAACCATATAAAGATTTTTTAAGTTTAAAAACATGGTTTGGAAAATCAGAATTTTCAAATCAAGGGGGCTGTTTGACATAGACTTCCTCACTTATATAGCCATTTAAGAATGCACTTTTAACATCCATTTGATACAAATGATATCATGATTAGCAGCAAATGATAAAAGAATTCTAACTGCTTCTAACCTGGCCACTAGAGCAAACGTCTCAGTGTAATCAATACCTTCCTGTTGATTGTATCCTTGAGCTACAAGTCTGGCTTTGTTCCTTACCACTTCACCTTTTTCATTGACTTTATTCCTGAACACCCACTTGGTTCCAATGTTTTTGTTTGGTCTAGATACCAGATCCCAAACATCATTCCTTTGAAATTCATTCATCTATTCTTGCATTGCAAGTATCCAACCTTCCTCTGCCAAAGCTTCATCAACATTGGTTGGTCTGCATCAACTTCTGGTTCTGGACGATCTATAACAGCTTCTGATAAATCTGCAACAGCTTCTGATTTTGGTAGATATGTAACAGCTTCTGATTCTGGTAAATATCCAGATTTCTCTTCTAACTTATCTTGGCTGTTTCTGACTTGATCAGATTTATCTTTTGAAGATTTGTCATGTGTTGCTGACTTGCTTGTATCATCTACCTTTCCAGATACTTCTATTTCTGCTTCCTTTGGTTTTGGTGAACCTGCACTATCTTTATCTTGCTTTGATTTGTCAAGATCAAGCAGTTTTTCATATAACATAATACAAATCAAATAAGTTAAAAATGAACTCAATACAACCAAACCATTAATTCTGCTTCTGGTGGTTTCTACTTGTTTTTGAAACCATTGGAATGTTGTTTCTTCTGAAGTGTTCAATTCGTGTGAATCACCTGGTTCCTCTGACAGTTTGAAAACCTGCAGAATACTTATCTAGCTTTGATTTTTTAAGATCAAGCTTCTTGTTATCACAGTAAACATAAATATCAAACAATAATAGTATTTACAGCAAGATGTAACCTCTATGTCAGCAGTTTCAGTTTTACTCTGAAAATCCTCTTGCTTCTGATTTTCAGATTTCGAATTTGTATGTTCTGAGATTACATGGTTTGGATTAAAGGATTTGAATTCCCTTCCAAGTTTGTAGTTTTGATGAATCTCACTGGAGTGTTTGAAGAACTCTCCTGATTATGGTTCCTCTCTTTCTGCTTTGGCTAATACACCATGTTCCTCTGGTGATTGTGGAACTTATGGTGATTCTGGTGATTATACTGATTCTGGTAATTATGTTGGTTCTGGTTCAGGTTCTGGTTCTGGTACTGATTCTGATTCTGGTTCCAGTGTTGATTCTGGTTCCAGGTTTGATTCTGTTTCCAGTTCATGTGCCTCTAATACTGGTTCCAGTTCTGGTTCTGGTTCCAATTCCTGTTCTGATTTTGGTTCTAGCATTGATTCTGGTTCCAATTCCTGTTCTGATTCGTGTGATATGTTTAATTTCTTTGATATTTCCTGTTCCTCCTATGATTCTGGTTCTGGTTCTGATAAGTATTTTGTTGACCAGTTCTTCTTCTACCACAGTCAATTGGCTTCTGTTTGGTTGATGTTGGAACATAAACCTTCTTCTGCTTGTGCATGGCTAACATCCATTGTCCAGGCACCATTGTTGGTGTCTCCTTCTGGTTGTTCAGAATATCTGCAACATAGACAATATGATCTTTTGGTACCCAAAACTGATTGGATCCAGGTTTGTTAGTCTTAACAGCTCTCTAATGTTGTTCAGATTTTACCATTGGACAAGATAATTCAGAGTGATATTTCTTAGCACATAAAACATCAGAATGAACAGTTTTAGTTTCAGCAATAGTTTCTGTATAACCATAAATCATAGATGCATATTTACTTCTTTCCATTCCATTAGAAATAAAGTTTTGAAAAAATTGCTCATGCCTATCAGATTCACAAACAGTTTCGGAAGTGGAACAAATATTACTTTTGAGAGTTTGGTTTTCAGATTTGAGTCTTGCACCTTCAGTTTTAAAATCCTTGTTTTCAGTTGCATACTCAGAATTTCGATTCTTTAAAACTTGGACTTCTTTGGTCAGATTTTTCTTATCTTCCCTAAGAGTTTTCAGTTTTAAAGAGATCTTATTGTTTGCATTTAAGAAATCGTTTAAAGCCTCAATTAATTTAGATTTAGAGAGATCAAAAAAATACCTCATTGTCTTCATCTTCTGAATCTGTTCTAGAGCCTGAGCTGTATCCAGAACTTGAGTTGGTATGAGCCATCAAAGCCAGAATTGCTTCCTCTGATGTGCTTCGAGACTTGCTTGAATGACTGCTTTGATAATTCTTCCTTCTGCCTGCTTTCCTTCCTGAAACTGTGTCTTTATGAAGTCTAGAGGCAGATCTGATGTGTGCCATCATTGCTGTTTATGCCTCTTCTTCATCAGACAATTCTTCTTCTGATTCTGATACATCCCAGACAGCCATCAGACCCTTCTTTTTGAATCTGGAACTCTTCTTGTGCTGTTTGCCTTTTTCCAGATGTGGACATTCTGACTTGATATGTCCAGGTTCATTGCATCCATAACAGACGATACTCTTCTTGTCAGATTCTTCCATTCCTTTGCTGTTATGTTTCTTCTTGGAGCATCTCCTCTTCCTGTTTTCCTAGATCTTAACCATGTGTTTAGTTAAGTAAGCCATATCATCACAGTCACTGTCGCTATCCTCTGATTCTGGTGTTGCCCTTGCAGCTTTCTTCTGTTTCGACTTCAGGGCCAAATTCTTCTTCTTCTTTGGTTCATCTGCTTCCAGTTCTAGTTCATGAGACTTGAGTGAGCTTATCAAATCTTCAAGTTTTAAGTTATTCAGATCTTTGGCTTGCTGAACTGCAGTAACCATTGGTCTCCACTTGGTTGGTAAACTTCTTAGAATCTTCTTGACATGATCTGTTGTTGTGTAGCTTTTCTTCAAGACCTTTAGTCCAGATATCAGAGTCTGTAATCTATAGAACATTCCATCAATGTCTTCATCATCTTCCATCTTGAACATCTCATACTGTTTGACCAATATGTTAGCCCTTGCTTCTTGAACCTGCTGGCTTCCTTCATAGGTCAGAACTAGACTGTCGAATATGCTATTTGCTGTTTCTTTATCTGTGCATCTGTCAAATTCCTTGAATGTGATACTGATCATGATGTTTCTGGACTTGTGATGCAGTTTGAATAATTTTCTCTGGTCTGGTTTCATATCTTCCATGTCGAGTTCTTTAGTTGGATCTCCTGGAACAATAGGTGCAGTGTATCCTTTGACTACCATCTTCCATAATTCAGGATCTTGAGATATGAAGAAACTTCTCATTCTTTCCTTCCAATTCTCAAACCTTTCTCCATCAAACAGTGGTGGTCTGTTGATGTTGTCTCCCAAATCATCTTTGGATTCTGCCATGTTGAACCCCTTGGAACTTTCCTCAAACACTGTTAAGTGCTCAGCCTTGAGACCGAGCTCTGATGCCAATTGAAGGTGCAAACACGAGAAAGGGGGTTGAATTGTGTTTGGCTAACTTGAATACTTTTTCTGTTTTTGTAGTTTTAAAACAAAACTTGATGTATGAATAAAACATAGTTAGCAGCGCATATAAAGTAAAAATAAAAACACATAATTTTATACTGGTTCACCGTTAACGAGGCTACGTCCAGTCCCTTCACTTTGAAGGATTTCACTAATTCAATACCTTGAATTACAACAACTCCACTGTTCCTCCAAGTCAGTCTTCTCAACCAGTCTAACAATCCTAGACTTTTTGAGGAATGCAGCACCTTGACTTCTCAGGTCAAGTCTTCTCCTGCCAATCTGACAACCCCATATTGTAGAAGGAATTACAATGCCTTGAATCAATTTGCTAAGTAATCTGCTACCCCTTCTGACTCCCTCAGATTGTATACTCTACTTCAACTTCTTAGATCTAACACAAGGGAAAGAAAAACACGAGTGCTTGCTTCTGGAAAGCTGAAACTCACAATTAACCTCACTGAAAACTTGAGTGTTTGCTTTTGAAAGTGTATAACTCTTTTATGATTTTCGATACCGAGTCTTCAGTCTTGAGCCTCCTTTTATAGATGTGAATTAGGGTCTCTTCCAAGCTTAAATTTGAGTTGTATCTTGCCAGATACTCTTGCAAAAATACTTTGACCAATCGGGCTTCACTTAAATAAAAAAAATATCTTTTTAGCTCCAGATTTGCTTTCAAAAATAACTTTGACCAATCCTGACTTTAATTAATTCTGAACCAAATCTTTCTTCCCGCCAATAGCTTCTGAACTCCCATATGACTTCACTTTATTTTTGCAACAAATCCTTTTAATACTTTGATCAAATTTAATTAAATCTCCACCGATTATCATCATGATTAATTCTGAACCGTTTGATCTTCTGCGCTAGTCCACATCTGGACCATACCAAGTGATCTGCTGTGATCCTCTGATTTCGGCCAACCTTGGACCACAGTTTCTGATCTTCTGATCTTCTGATCTCGACCAACCTGGACTTGCAAACTGATCTGCTGTGATCCTTTTATCTCGGCCAATGCTGGACACACGTTCTGATCTTATGATTTCGGCCAACGCTGGGCCATGGTCTGATCTTCTGATCTCGGCCAACACTGGGCCGTATACTTAAATCTTGACCATTGATATGAACCTTTTCCCTCTGATCTGGACCAATTCTGAACTGAGTCTGGATTGAACTGAAATTAAATCTGGACAAATAATATTTCAGTCTAGACATTTTACCTTCTAATTTGGATCAGGTCTGGATCAAATCTGAACATCATTTCTTCTGGTCTGGACTTAGTTTCATACCCTAAACCATGTTATCTTCTGTTCTGGATCAAATCTAGATTGAATCTTTTGTTCTGGACCCATTAATTTATCCTCTGATTAAGTCTGGATCAAGTCTGGCTTATGATATCTTCTTGTTTGGAACAACTCTGTCTCTGGCAAGCTTCCCTCTAGTCTGGTCCAGGTTTTCTTCTGACTTTGCTTCCTTCTGATCTTGGCCCGGAAATATATCCTCTGGTGGTGTTTTAACATCCTAATGTATCCTATGGTAATTTCAGGATGCATCATCTGGTACCTTCTAGATGCATTTTCTGGTGTCTTCTGGAGGTGTATCCTCTGGTCTGTTTTTATCCTCTAGTAATTCATCTTCTGCCTCTGGAAACATTATTTTTTGGTGCCATTTAATGTAATAATTCAAGGTACAAAATAAGATTACATGGAGTGCTTTTGTAAACATCAAAATCCTAAGTACTTAGAACCAACTTGGTTCAGACAGTATCAACTTTGAAGAATAAATCATTTCAAGACTGAGTCATTTGTTAAAAGAATGATGGAAGAACATTCACCAGAATGTTCTGGTTATTTAATTAAAGAACAATTGTCAAAAGGGATCTTTTTAGAAGAGCAACATGTAGTAAATCAATTGGCATTTTGCACACGGTCTTCCTAATATTTATTGAGTAGTTAAAATTCAAGATTTGAAGGCCTACTTGCAAAAATAAACATGCAGATTGATCATAAGAACATTCTGATTTATAAAATATCATTTTGATTTATCAAGGATCATTATGGTTTATGAGAAGAACATTCTGGTTTATAAAAGATTATTCTGGGTTATCAAAAAATCATTTTGGTTTATTAAAAGATCATTATGGTTTATCAAAAGATCATTCTAGTTTACTAGAAGACTATTCTGGTTTATCAAAACCGTTCCAATTTTTTCAAGATCATTCTGGTTAGTTCGTTTTAAGGACATAAGTAAAATGAATCATTCCATATAGTCAAGACCTTTAGATAAACAAATATCAAGACTACTCAAAACAATACTCAAGCTCAAAACTCAAGCTAAAGGTCCAAAGAAGTAAACGACATGAAGATCAATCACCATATCAATCTTTAGATTGATGAGCTGTGAGAAAAGACAACAAGGATGAAATGACACTACTGCTGCACCTTTTGCAGAAATCTCAGCATCCCTATAAGACAAAGGACTGACATTAAACAACTATTCAATCATTCATCCATGTTTTCCATACAACAAATAACCAAGAACGTTATGCTTTTATAAAAGAACATTCTAGTTATTCTCCTTTAAAGACATAATTAAAACATATCATTTTCCATAGTCCAAACCACAAGCTAAAGCGTATCAAGACTGCTCAAATCATTGGTCAAGCCCATAATTCGAGCTTAATGCCCAAAGGTGGAAAACAACCTCCGGATTAATGACCAGATCCATCTCCAGATTAATGAGTTGTGAGCATGGACGCAAGTACATTGTACTTACATTATTCTGCAAAAAGCTCTGCATAATTCTGATTTGAAACAATACCAACTGACATTTGACAACCCATTCTCTCACTCATTCATGTTTTCCATAAGACCCAAAAGGAAGAACATTCTGGTTTTGTCAAGAACGTTATGGACAACAATATAAATGTGTTTAATTGCTTTAAAACAAATCTGACACTTGGATAATGTGTCCAACGACTATATTTAGTTTAAACTGAATATTCAAAGCATATTATCATCAATAAATTGGAAGTTTAAGACAAGAGTTCAACTTACAAATCTACCAACACTTGTTCAAGTAAGAACAAGTCAAAAACTCATCAAGCAAACTACAACTTTATTCACTATATTTGTGGATTATCATTTACTGATTTTTTCTTTATTTATCTCAAACAAGTGTTGAGAAGTTTCAAGATCCCAAACACTTTTATCAAACACATCATTTCTAACTCAAGTCTATCTTTTATGTTAGATTGAGTGTGTTTATAAAAATCTTTTCAAGGCTGAAAGGTGACGAAAAAATCCTTTCTAGGTTGAAAGGTGAAGATTGTAATTGATCAAGGTATGATCAAGAGAAAAGATGTGAAGGAGAACATTCTGGTTCTGAAACATAGTGAAAATCTCACAGTTGTGAGGACTGGACTAGCCTGAGTTGGGAGAACCATTATTCTTTTTGTGTGTGATCTTTCTATCCCTTATATTTAATTATTTGTACACAAAAATCAAACTTCACTATAAACTAATATATTTTATTTACTTATAACATATCCAGAACATTCTGGACATTCTGTTTCAACCAAGATTCATCTTGAGTTAATTTAAATTAAGCACAAGAATCAAAATTTTAAAAGGGTCACAATTCAAACCCCTGTTCTTGTGATTGACATTGCTACTTCAGAGAGCACATAAGAAGAATTTTAAGGGGCCATCGTCCAATGTTGTTGCTTCTGCTCCTCCTACCATTGGCTCTAATTCTGGTTATGTATACTCCTATGAGATTGCTTCACAAATATCTGATATTGCATAACAACTTCAAAAACTTCTTTCCACTTAATCACATGCCATGTTTGCCACCTCAACTAAAGGTTTGAACTCCTCTAGTCGGTAAGGTATATCTCCTTCCATCTGGATTCTTGATTCTGGAACATCTCACCATATGACATATGATGATAAATCTTTTGTGTTTGTGAATCTTGCCTTGTGTGTGTTGGTTATGACTGCTGATGGTAATCATATGCCATTAGCAAACATTGGTTCTATCTCCACACCTACTTGTGTTTTTCTAATGTTTATTATATTTCTAATCTCACTTTGAGTCTTGCTTTTGTTAGTCAAATATGTGATTTCAGTTATTCAATTATATTTTCTTCCACTTCTTGTTGTGTGCAGGATCCACATTACGGGAGGCTGATTTGGATATACCATAGACAAAGGGGACTTTATGTTTTGGATGACCTGTGAGTCCTAGATACTGCAGCCTTAATAACTATTACTGTCTTATCATATGTTTCGTGTTATGGTCAAGACTCAACATAATGTTGTTATAAAGTGCTTTTGCCGTGATTTAGGTGGTTAATATACCTATAATAATTCTCTGAATTACTTGCTTAAGATGGTACCCTCCACTAGACATTTTGTACCGATACTCCTTAACAAAATGGAGTTGCTGAAAGGAAACACCGTCATATTATTGAGACTGCTCATTCCCTTTTGTTGTCTGCTTCGGTTCACAGTGAGTTTTGGAGGGAAGCAGTTCTTACCGTTGTTCATGCTGTTAATAGAACTCTATCATCTGTCATATCTGTTGGAACCAAGAGTTTTGATGTTAACAAAAATATTTTATGAGAAAAATATATTTGATTTCAAAGAGTATGAAAGAAGATATGGTTAAGGTTTGTAGAAGATTTGAAGAAGATTTAATTAAGATTTGATCAAAAATTGAAGAAGATTTGAAAAAGATTTGATTAAAATTTGAAGAAGATTTGATCAAAATTTTAAAAAGATTTGATCAAAATTTGAAGAAGATTTGATCAAAATTTGAAGAAGATTTGATCAAGATTTATCTACAACAAAAAAAAGGAACAAAATCAATTTGAAGAATTTACAGACGCAATCTGAACAAAATACAATTCATAATTAAACAACGACCAAATTGAAGCCCAAATTTCAACTATAATTAGATACTTAAGGCTGAAGAAGAAAATCATCGAAAAGCAGAAAAGAGTAGTCTTAGAGTTCAAAGAGAGAAATACTCGTTTCAAGTTAGAAATATTTTCTGAGTGTTCTTTTCTTAGAGTGTGAGAGTTATTAGTATTATCAGCTTTCTAGAAGCAACTACTCAAGTTCCAATCTCTTGTATCCAACCCGATAGTGGTTTAGTCCCTTCTTCAATCTAGGGTTGTCAAGTTGTTAGGAGAAGACTTGGCTTGTAGGGTCAAGGTGGTGTTGTTCCTCAAAATTCTAGGGTTGTCTAGTTGTTTGGGAAGACTGACTTGGAGGATCAGGTGCTTTGTAATTCAAGGTATTTGAATTAGTGGATTAAAGCATTATGAATGAGGGGACTGGATGTAGCCAAGTTAATGGTGAACCAGGATAAATCTATGTGTCAAATTAATTATGCTTTCATTGCTTGGTGCCTCTGAATCCAATTGCTTCTACTCCAAGTAAGTAACCAAATATCAAACTAGTTTTTAATTTATTTATAAATTATAAAAAATTTGTCAACTTTGGCAAACACAATTCAACCCACTTTCTCGTATTTGCACCTTCAATATCAGGTTTGTCTCCCTTTGAAAAATGGTATGCTTCTATCCCTGATTACTATTCTTTGAAAGCCTTTGGTTATACTTGTTTTGTTCTTCATCCACAAGTAGAGCGTAATAAGTTGTCTTCTCATTCTGCCATGTGTGTTTTTCTTGGTTATGGGGATGGTCAAAAGGGTTATCATTGTTATGATCCTCATGCAAGAAAATTATATGTTTCTCGTAATGTTGTTTTTCTTGAGCAGATCGCTTTTTACTCTGTTTCCTATGATTCTTATATTATTAAGATTTCAAAACTAACCCATATTAACCCGTTTGTATAATGATAATGCTTCTAGTGATTGTAATGTTGAGAATTGCAAGAAAAATACTACTACTCCACATGATGACATCCCTCTTGTCCCCCCGGTTTTCCAACAACCTCATGCGATTGGTGATCCTCCGCCTCCGCCTCCTCGTTAGCCTTCTCGTCACCGTAATTCTACTCAGTTATCTGATTTTGTCTATTCCACTTACTCGACTTCGTTTGCATCTTTCTTAACCTCAATTCATAGTTTTTCTGAGCCCTCTTCCTATAAAGAGGCTATTCTTGATCCTCTTTGGCAGTAGGCTATGGCAGAAGAACTCTCTACATTGCACAAAACAAATACTTGGGAATTAGTACTTCTTCCTAGAAAGCGTGCTATTGGGTCTCATTGGGTATACAAGATCAAAACTAAGTGTAATGGGTACTTTGAGCGCTATAAAACACGTCTTGTTGCTAAGGGATTCTCTCAACAAGAAACTTTTGGTCCTGTAGCTAAGATGACCACTATTCGTACTCTTATTGGAGTTGCATATACTTGCAATGACATATTTCCCGAATGAATGTTAAAAATGCCCTTTTAAACGACGAGCTTCATGAAGAAGCCTATATGGTCCCTCCACAAGGAGTTTCTCATAATCAGGGGAAAATGTGTAAGTTAAAAAAGGCTCTCTACGGTCTTAAACAGGCTCATCTAGTTTGGTTTGAGAAATTCTCTACTGTGATCACTTTTCTTGGTTTGCGCTCTAGTGAACATGATTCTACATTGTTTATAAAGTCTACCACTTATAGTCGCATTATACTTTCTTTGTATGTTGATGATATGGTTATTACAGGTGATGATGTTAGTGGAATCAATTAGTTGAAATTGCAGTTAGCCAAGAAGTTTGAGATGAAGGACTTGGGAACTCTTCGCTATTTCTTGGGGATTGAATTGCCTACTCTCCTAAAGGCTATCTTCTTTCTCAATCCAAGTACATTGCCAACATTCTTGAACATACTCGTCTTTCTGATAATAGAGCAGCAAATACTTCACTTGAGTTGAATGTGAAATATGCTTTCTCGGATGGTGTCCTTTACCAAGCTCACTTTGTACCATACTTTGGTTGGCAGCTTGGTGTATCTTACGATTACCAAACCTGTTATTGCTTATGTTGTTCATGTTGTCAGTCAATTTGTTGTCTCTCCCACTACAATACATTGGGCAACTGTTCTTCGTTATCTTCGAGGAACTCAATTTCAGAGCCTTCTCTTTCCATCATCGTCCTGATTGGAGTTATGTGATTATTTTGATGTTGATTGGACTGGTGACACCACATATCGTAAGTCCACCACAAGATTCTGTATCTTTCTTGGAAACTCTCTTATTTCTCGGAAGAATAAGAAACATGACATTGTCTCTCACTCTTCTACAAAAGTTGAGTATCTTGCTATGGCATCCACTACTGCTGAAATAATTTGGTTGCGTTAGGTTCTATCTGATATGGGTATCTCTCTTTCTGAGCCAACTCCGATGCACTGCCATAATAAGAGTCGTTCAAATTGCTCATAACTCGGTCTTTCATGAACGAACCATGCATAATGAGATTGATTGTCATTTTACTCATCATCATCTTCAGCATGAAACCATTACTCTACTGTTTGTCTCCTCTTCCTTACAGATTTCTGATTTATTCACAAAGATGCATTCCATTGAACGTTTTCATTTTTTGATTAACAAACTCTCGATGTTCCATGTTAATGCATCGTAAGTTTGAGGGGAGATGTTAGATAATATTATTATGTATTAGTAGTAAAGGTATTTTAGACTTTTATAGTATCTTGTATATATACTTGTAACTCTATCACACTAAATTTTTTGTTCATTTAGTTTATGAAACCCTATTGGACTCTTTGTCTTCCTCCTATCTTCATCTTCTTTCCTTCTATGTTTATCATTGTTAACACTACAAACATATATAGATAAATACGACCGATGTAGTCTAAATTGCAGTTGTAACGCCGTTAAAACAATTACAAAATTTGTAATATTGCGACAATTTAAAATCATGATTTGAATAGATCCTCTAAAAATACCGACACAAAAAAATTGGTCTATTTCAAATTATTTATCAACAGTGGTTAACATATTTGTCATATATCCGATATAATATACTTAGGAATGACATATGCTAGGCAATATCTAGGCACAAAATTAAATAATAAGAAGCCGGCAATTATTCATAAAAAGATACTAAAATAAAACAAACCGTGACTAAGGTAAACCTTATAAAATAGGATGAAAAGATATTACCTAAACCACAACCTTTAAAAAAATAGGAACAACACTTTTATGCTCCCTTATTAAAAGATATAATAATACACCACATTTATTGGTCTTCAACATACACCCTTCATTTTTTGGCCTTTAATCTCATTGTGTGAAGCAGAATCAAGCAATGGAAAAACTAATTACAAGTTGGTCAAATTTTGAATCAGTACCTGAGGATTACATATTTCCACCAGAATCAAGACCAGGGAATCTCAAAATTCCATTTAGCAGTAGCATCCCAGTGATTGACCTCAGTGAATTAAATAAGGGTGATAGAACCAATACAATTCACAAAATCATCAAAGCTGCTCAAGAATTTGGATTTTTTCAGGTTCATAGTTCAGGTTTTTTTTTTCTTTAATAATCCCTTTTTTTAAAAAAACACCAAAATATCCTCTTTTAAAAATTATATACAGATCTACATCATTTTTGGAACCGTTTGCAAAAGTGTTGTTAATAATTTTTTTGTTAATTTTTTTATATTTTGGTTGTGGTCGCCCATTCAAAAGACGTTATTTATTTTTTCTTTATTTTATTAAAAAAATCGAAAAATTAAAAAATATTAGCAAATAATTATAAAATTCATTAAAATTTATAAAAAACAATACAAACAAATATGAATTGTTTTTATAAAAGTTGACCAGAGTTGTCAGTAATATTCAGACAATATTTTTGAGTATAAATAGTTAATTGACATAGTCTATATATTACTCATAAATCCCACATATCACAATGTAAAAATGCATAGATTTAAAAAAGATTGTCCAAATAATATCCGCATTAAAATTATTGATACTAAAAAATAATGTCAAAAAATGTTATTGATAATTCTAATCATTATTGATAAAAAAAATTAATATTTATTTGTATTTTTTCTATTGATTTTTTTTATAATTAGTAATTAACATATCAATTTTAATAAAATTTATAATTATTAATTTTTTAATAAAATAAAGCGAAAAAAAAAAACTACACGTGAGGTCGCACTTTGAATGGGTGACCACAACCAAAATTTAAAAAAAAAAAAACAAAAAAATTATTAACAGTACAGAGTTATTTTTGCAATCGATGATGTTTTTTTATGAAATCGCTTTTGTAAATGATGATGAAGGTGGATTAGTATATAATTTCTAAAAGATGGTGTTTTGGTGTTTTTTTTTCTTTTCAAAAAGAGTTATTCAAGAAAAAACCTGATTTCACACCAATTTCTTTTCTCTGTTTCTTGTTCTTTAAGTTAATCCTTTCTTTTTGTTTGGTTAAACAATACTACTCCTTCTGTCTCTATTTATAAGTACCTTTAACATTTTTCATACATTTAAAAAAATAGATATTATATTTGATGTGTCTATTTTACCTGTGATTCTTTAAAATATCTTTTTGTATATCGGTGTGTTTAATTTTTCATCTTTCAAAATGGTAGTATTTCTTTTTTTAGTCAAGGCACTTAGTAGTATTAATTAAAGAATAATTTGAATGAATCTAATAATTTAAAATAAAACATGAGCTTAGGGATATTTTTTTAAAAAAGGTGCTTATATTTGCCTATAAAAAAGTGCTTATATTTGATGACATGAGTTACATACTTATAGATTATTGAGCATGTTTATTGAAAATTAATTGAAGTAGGATTGAAGCAGGTAATCAATTATGGGGTTTCAGTGAATAAAATGAAGGAAACAATGAGTATTTTTAAGGAAGTGTTTAAGATGCCTGATGAATACAAGCAAAAGTTGTGTACAAATGATCCTTCCAAGCCATGTAAGTTGTTTACTAGTAGTATCAACTATGCAACTGAAAAGGTTCATCTGTGGAGAGATAATCTTAGACACCCAGGTTATCCTTTGGAGCAGTGGCAACACTTGTGGCCAGAAAATCCAACTAGATACAGGTAAATGAAATTGAATGAAGGGTGAATCATTCTTACAAACTTCACTTTAAAAATTTATACATTAACATTTATAGAATAAGTTTTTAATTATGTTGTTTATCTAAATAAAAATTTATTCATACAAACTCCACTTTAAAATTAACAATGGCTTATATTTTTTCAACATGAAATTCAAATTTTTAAAATAAAGAAATTTTATGTTAAAACTAAATTTAAGAAATTTCAAATACTCACTAAAATTAAAAATTTGAAATTCCATTATTACCTTATAAAATATAAATCTTAAATTGATCTCTATAATTTTATAAAATTTACAAATTAATCCCTTATATTTTCAAAATTTACATATTAGTCTTTATAAATTTTACAGATTGATCCCTATAATTTTTAAAATTTTACAAATTAGCCTCTAAAATTTTTATTTCGTTTGAATTGCTTAAAATTCTTTAATTTTTTTAGTATTTTGAATTTCTTCTTATGGCAGAGAGTGTGTGGGTGATTTCTCAGTTGAAGTTAAGGAATTGGGTTCAAGGATAATGAATTTGATGAGTGAAGGACTTGGTCTCAAGTATGGATATTTTGACAATGATCTTACAGAATCAATGCTTATGACAGTTAATCATTATCCACCATGTCCTAAACCAAGTTTGACACTAGGAATTACCAAACACTCAGATCCTAACCTCATCACAATTTTACTTCAAGATGATTGATGTAAGTGGCCTTCAAGTATTCAAGGATGGACAATGGATAGCTGTTGAGGCTCTTCCTCATGCTTTTGTCATCAACGTAGGCTACCAGTTGCAGGTACACTTCTTAATCAATTTATATATACAAATCTTTTATCGTATTTACGTATAACCACTACGACTTAGTAAGTGACAGACTTAGTAAGTGGCAGAGTCATAAATTAATATTCAGATGCCTAACCAAAACTTCAATATTTATGTAAAAGTTAAAAGTCATTTTAGTTGTAACCACAATAATATTTAATGTATCAAAATTAAATACATAATCAAACCTTTATTTTGGTATGGATCAAATTGACTAATAAAAAACAAATTTAAAAACTAAACTAACTAATGAAACATACATTTAAATAATAAAATGACTAACAAATTAAATATTTTACTATATTTTTATGTAAAAATTACTTAATAATAAAATTTTTTTTAGTACAAAATTAATAATTACCTTATCATAAAACCACATAATAATTGACTATATATAATTTAAATGAATCTATAAAATTTGGAGGGGCCATGACATCCATTACATTTTGTCATTTATCATTTTCCGGTTCTTTATTTTTTGCTTAAGTATATGAGTAGTTCCTTTGAATATGCATTTTATTTATTTATTTTAGTTCGCATAATTTTTTGTTTTTTTATGTTTTTGTTTTTATTCTTTTATTTTGTTCGTTGCAAAATTAATTTTTATTGAAACTGATCTTTACAGTTTTTTATATTACTAATAATTGAGGGACTAAAATCAAATATTATATATATTGGAGAGACTCATTCCAATAAAATCAATTTTACATGGACTAAAACAAAAAATATTTGCAATATAATGATCAAAATCAAACAAAAAATTTTACATACACTAAAACAAAAAAACTCATAGCTGCAAGAACCAATCATATATTTAAACTTTTATTTTTTAAACATTTTTTCTTATTTATTTCTCATCCGTTCAACCATAGTTAAACTAATTGAACCAATTAAATCTTGACTCAGACGACGGACGTATGGGTGGTTTCGGTTTTTAAAAAATTGAATTCAATTAGTTTGAAATAGTGCAAAAACACATTATTTATTTTCTTTATAATTTTGTCTATTAGTGATATGTAATTTGGCAAATTTTGCTGACTTGTGGTGGAATTACAATATTGTGGTACAGATAATCAGTAATGGTAAGCTAAAAAGTGCAGAGCACAGGGCTGTGACAAATTCTGATAATGCTCGCACCAAAGCTGCATTTTTCTTAGCTCCTTCAGATGATTGTAAAGTAGAGCCAGCACAAGGTGTCACTGATGAACACAATCCACCAATTTTTAAGTCTTTCAAATATAAGGAGTTCGTCGACCATTACTTTGACAAATATGCTGACACAGCTGTTGTGCTTATTCATTTATGGCACCATAAAATCAATTAACTGAAATAATATGTTGTAATGCTGGGACACCTTAAAGATTTCTAGTTATAATTAAGGCTTTACTTACGGGAAGAAAGTTTGCTTGTGAAAAATAAATGAAGTTGTCCAGTTTGATACTTTAAATCTGTATTTAAAGCACTAAACTAAATTAAAAATTATATATATTAGTCGCATTGATTACATTAATAGAAAATTAAATAAAAATTATGTATATTAGTCATATGTTAACCGTCGACATGTATTTAAAAATTATTTAAAATTCTAACGATATTTATCAAAAACTATAAAAATTAAGATGACCGTTCTAAAAAAGGTCGTTAATCTTCTTTAGAGTTTTAAATGAACTTTTAAAATTGATTTATAGTATATCATGTATAACTTTCACGCATTTCATGTATAGCTAGGATATTTTTTTATTTTTAAAATTGATTCTGATTTTGTCATTTTATCTGATTTGCAAGCATATCCTCTACAATTATTTATAGAAGGTAAATAGTTGTTTTATTCTATGATGCTTGATCCAAACTACTTTATCTTATATAATACTCCCTTAAATAATATTTTGCTTATCTTAAAAAAAATACCCCTCTTGAGAATTTAGATATGTTGACTCTTAGTTTATAAGAATCAATCCAACAGTTGTGTTAAGTGTTTTTTCCTATCTTGCGACGTCCATATCCATTGTGTATCTCACAAACCTGAATCTTTTCCCAAACTTGCTTCTTGGATATGAACTCGATTTTATTATCAATTAAAAAGAAATATAACGCTAAATTAATTTCATTCATTTAATAAATGATTTGGTATTATAAAACTATTAAATATTAAATACTCAACAAGTTTAACTTGGTAATTTTACAAAAATATTATTACAACTTTAAAATTTGTCTTAAACTTCATTGAGTTGCGTCGGCTCCGTGTATAAATAACTGCATACATGTTTTATTAATTGTGGCCTAATAGTTAAGTTAGGGGAGGTTGAAGATTGGAGGGAATGGATAAAGATGGGTAGAACAATCTGGAATGGTAGTGAAAGGGACGATGGGTGGGATAATTAAAATTTAAAAGTTAAGTTCAAATCAGTTAATATGATAAATAAATAAAAATTAAAAATATAATTATATCAATTTAGTAAATTAAATTAACTTAAACCAATCAAAATAATTTAAAATATTTATGTTAAATTAACTAAAAATTTAAAACATTATATAATAATTTAATTGGTTTATTTAATTAAAATAAAAAATTAACCTAATTTTTGTATAATGACGTTGGAGCAATATAAAGGGTATTTTCGTCACTATAAAAGAATATATACTTCTCTCTTCTCACTTTTTATTCAACAAATCAAAACAAAAGAGACAAACATATTTCTCTCATCTTTCTTTATATTAAATAATCTCTCAAATCTATAATATTTTTCACCCCTGTCTCTTCTTTTACTTTTCTCTTCTCAATTTCTTTTTACAACTAAATACCAATGCATTATGTTTTGTTGGAGCGGCTAAACGTCCAATTGTGCCAAAAATGTTTTAATTGTGCAGTAGAATTCATTTTTTTTTCTTCTAAAGAGAGTATTTAAATCATCTAAAGAAGAGTAATTATTTTTTCCTTCATTTTGTCTTATAAATAAAGAAAAGACAGTATACTAAATTTAACGACTTAACTTTATTAAACATAGGTGTATTCTTTTATCATAAATGTAAAATAGATTATTAATATGTTTTTTTAAGTCTTATTTCAACGATAAATATTAATATTATTAAGTTGAACATGTATTAAATTTGAATATAAAATTTTACATTTGTGTGCATGAATTTTTAGTGATAACATATTATTTCGTTTATAAAAAAATAGAATATTAATATAAACAAGAAAAAAGAGTAGACTATATTAATTTAGAAGAAATGCAGACAAGTGGATCTTAGTGTGAATGGAGGCATAGCGTAACTCACCTCAAATCCCCAACATTTAATATATAATATATTATCATGTAATATATGGAAAAAAAATTAAATTACTTTGTCACATTGAATAACCTAATGTTATAAATAAGAGTTATATGGCAAGTTCAAGCTTGAATATGATAACTTTGTAAATCCTGAATTTTTTCTTGAACAAAATATAAATTAAAGTCACAAAGTATAAAATTAAAAATCCGTACTTCCTTTTTTTTTTCTGTTTGAAAAACTATAATGCTAATCACATTACAAATTTCGATTTCATTAATAATTTGTTTTTGACCCTCCCATTTTGTTTTTAAGCTCTGCCATCATTGTACAATATTGTGTACACGGGTAATCAGTAATGGTAAGTTAAAAAGTGCTGAGCACAGGGTTATGACAAATTCAAGTCATGCTCGCACATCTGCTGCATCTTTTGTAGCTCCATCAAGTGGTTGTATCATAGAGCCAACACAAAATCTTACTCATCAACACAATCCACCTATTTACAATTCTTTCAAATACAAGGAGTTGCTTAAGCTCTTTGATGAACTTGGTGACACAGATGCAGTGCTGAAATCATTGAAAGCACCAAATAATTAAAGGTTAAATAAATTTTTTGTCTTTATAAAATTTTACTATTTTATTTTAAATTTTTATAAAAAAAGTTTGTCAATTTTTAATCCTTTAAAAGTTTTTATTTTCGTTTTTAGTCCTTAATTTTAAAACGTTTGTGTATTTTTTGAATTTTTGAATGACTTTTCATAGTAATGTTAGAACATTATAAAATATTTCACCGTAAAAATTTAGAATTTTTTAAGAAGTGATAAATTTAATATAAATTTTTAAATGCTAAAAACTTAAAAATTTATGTTTATTTAGTTATTTATTAAAAAAATTTAAATTTGTATAAATTATTTAACATATTTTAAACATTACTGTAAAAAGTCATTCAAAAATTCAAAGAATACATATGAGTTAATTTAAAATTAGAGATAAAAAATAAAAACAAAAAATTTTAAGAGCTTAAAATTGATAAATTTTTATAAAAATTAAAAACAAAATATTAAAATTTTATATGAACTACAAACGAAGAATCAAATCAAAAAATATTGTTGAAGACCAAGACTCTTACTAATTATAAATAAACATTCACTTGCATTATGGAATTTGAGATTTCGAATATTACGTATGTTGTACTACTTATAGATTATGGTTGATGTGTGTGAATTAATCACAATATTTCATATATTTTAATAAACTAATTTGTACTATTATATAATATTAAAAGAAAATTGAGAGAAAGTCTTTAAAAATAAAGATAAAACAGTGTTTAGATCCATTTTAGAAAAATAATTTTTCCCTTTGGGTTGAAAACAAAGGGATTCTCAAAATTTTGTGACAAACGTTGTGTTCGTAACAACATTTGATGATGTAGGAAGGTTCGCGGCCAGAATTGAGGAAAAAACGGCTTTGCAGACAAACGCAGCGGAAAATGCGGAAAACGATCATCCTATGTCAGATTGTCTATTATTATACCTTTCCGGAAAGGGAATTGCACCACCAACACAACTCACCGCTTTGCCTTGATATATGGGCTCCAGATCCGTTTTGGGCTCGTCTTGGGCCTCAAAACAACATTTTAAGTCAGACTTTTACTATTTTGCTTAATTTTCGCACTAGGGTTTCGTTTAGTTATTTAAAGACTTTCTATGCTGTAATAAAAGACACCTTTTAATTAAATAATTGATTTCGAGAGTTTTCTCTTTTCTGGTGGATTCCAGAACTTGTTTGTTCTTTCAGATTTAGCGTTTGCTAATCATTTACGCTTCCAACTGCGTCATTTCATCGCGACGGTTTCTTGCGATTTTTCTTCACTTCAATAAAATGGAGATGTAAGAATAATAGATACTACTGATACCGCTTTGTCTCGGTTGCATTCAGTTGTTTTATAACTTTGATTCATGTGCAATTGATTAACATTTACCAAAATATCAATGTAGCAAACAAATATCTAAGAGAAATATACAATTCCATTTTCTTCTTCTTATTTTGTTAAATAACACTAAGTGGTTCTTAAATACTAGCTTAATTGACAATAAATATTACTAGATTAGACATCATGTCTAGGGTTAGATATCATGTGATTTTTTTAATAATAATTATATTATCCTATCTATATAAAAAAAAAATCAATTATTTGATTATGAACAAACTCACTTTAAGTTGGGTTGTATCTAATGAAATGAGTTAGACTCCCATAAACAATGACAAATGTAGAAAATTCGATTAATCGAAACAATATTATTCTACCTTTGGCAATTATTATAAGCATTAATTATTTTTTTACTCTTATTAAAAATGGATAAGACAGTTAATGTGTTCATTTTATATGTTAATATTCTTAAAATAACTTTTGTATTTAAATGTGTGAAATTTGACTTTTTATATTCAAAAATAAATTAATAATATTAATAAATGATATATTTGAAAAAAAATAATAAGTGTACCTAGTAAATTGAAAGAATGTTCATATTTAGACACAAATTTTTTTTCCCAAAGTGTGATAATTAGGGATAGAAATAGTATACAGTAATATTCATAAAAAAAATCATATACTATAAATATTGTTATAAATATACATCAATATATAAGTGATAATACATTGAAATAAGTTTTTCTTAACGTCTAATTTAGCTAACAAATGTTGTGTGAAAAATTTATTTACCATTTCATCTATTGACCAAAAATATATATTGAAATAAATATTGGGACTCAATATTATTCATAAGAGAAACTACAATAAAATCCTAAACTATTGAGAATATCGCCGTTGATGTCAAATAAAATCGTCTAATATTTTTCATCTATTAGAAAAAAGTGATTTAAGACCATTTTTTTTATCTGGAATCACTCCTCAAGTTGCTTTCTTCTTTTATTTTATCTGAATAAGTGAATTGGACACATATTTAGATTTTTTTTCTTCGTTTTTTTGTGATTTCTTCTTCATCTAAGTGCATAGCTTTTTGGTGTTCTTGTCTTGGTGCAACGCTTTTGGTGTTCTCGTCCGTCATGGTGCAGTATCCGTTTGGTTCCGAACATTTGAATTTTGTCATATTTGTAAACATGCTATTTTGTGCTAGATTTCTATTTTGTGTTATTAACGTAAATGATGTGAATTTGTTTGCAAATTTATTATTTTTTATTTTATCGATTTTAAATTTATATTGTATTGATATATTTTACGGATATAAATAAATGAAAATCGTCCTTTTTTTAGTCAAAGAGATAAAACCAAAGTAAGAAAACAAACATCACTGTAATGAATATCAAGCCTAAGAGAAGCATTAATGAAAGCGAAAGAGAAGGCTATATCCGGTAAAAGTCACTTCTTTTCTTTTTTTTTCCTTTCATAACCACGCGCATACAATATGAAGAGGTCAACTGAATAATAAGTCATCAAAGAATAACGATATCTTTTAAGTGATACAACATATATACAATTGAAACAGAGTACTTTCACTACTATTTGACTTTTTATCACATTGGAATAAACATATACGCTTAAATTGATGAAGAGTACAAACAGCCACACACACACACAAAGAAAAAATAATTCCAAACAAATAAGTATTATCAAAGAATGAACCAATCAACTTTTTATCTCAATAAAGAAAAAAAAAACATATCTTTGCATCAATTGACAAATTTATAGAAGATCAAGAAATCTGCTGCAGTTAATTAAAATTAACAACACTGCAACGCTCCCTAATCTCACCTTCAAAACCCGTCAACACTTCTAAGGAACCCATATGCACCATTGCCTTAGAAAATTTCACTCCCCAGCTTAAACCATGTTTAGCATTTCTTAACACCATTTTCCTAGTTAATCCACTCTTAACCAAAGTTTGATCTGAGGTTAATAAACCGCGGTGATTCTTCAAATTCATATAGTACTTGTTGTCCAAACGAGAAGGCGTAGAAGCATCCAACACCACAGTTGGATCACCAATATCGCTCTTTGTCTGTGTCTGTGTCTGTGGTGGTGGACACTTGGATTTCAAATACACAGCAAACTCAGGATCCATAGAAGGATCTTGAGAAAAGGTTTCATTGAAAGAGTATAAACGGTTTGAGAAAGAAGAGCAATGTGAAACGCCAATAGAATGAGCTCCAGAAAGTGTCACCATTTCATCTACTGAAAAACCTTTTCTACCAAAGTTACTGATAAGTTCCTCTGCTTTGAAAGATGGTCCTGGTAGATTTTGTGTCACTTCGTCGAGGATCGATACACGACCGTCTCTGCGTCCTGATGGTACTGTGTAGTAAATTCCACCAACTTTGTAACTACTGTCTCTAGCTGCAAAAGCAAGAATGTCTGCACATGACACTGTTTTTGGACATGCAGCTTCTATTTGTGCCTTAGCTTCGTTGATTACTTCAAAGCCACGTAAACTTGGATTGTTTGCAGGATGGTCTCTCTCAGATGGATTACCTTCTGTGGAATCTAATAATACAGAACCATCGCATCCCTGAAGAATTATAGAAAGAACACAAATTTCAGTACAAAGTTTCCATATAGACAAATAAATAATATAAGAAGATCAAAATCAAAATCAAAATCCAAAGCAATCATACTTATGATTTTAGTAGTATTAGCAATAGTAGTTATAATTAAAATCTAGCATTTTTAATGATTTCACTGTTATAATTGATTAACGGTGTACAACTTTTTACGCTAAAAGTATATATACCCTGACAAAGCAATCATGAAAATGCATTCTTATGAGACCAGCAGCGATGCCGGGGTTAAGCGAAACAGCTTTGTTTACAGCTCTTCTCACAATTGCCTCAGCGGATGGACATGTTGTCTTATAGAAACCAACATTCAAAGATGTTGATGATGCCAATGTTGAAACTGACAGAAATAGAACGAATGTAGTGAGTATTGCATGCATTATATTGAGTAGATATATATATGTATTATAGTTTTTGAGTATTAGTATGCAAGTATATATGTATATGTTGTTGGCTACTTATTAAGGTTGAGGTGGAGAACATATATGTGTGTCATGAGTGTATATATATTATTGTGAAGGTCTTACTTTGGATACAAAAACGTGTTTGGCTGTAGCATTCAATGTTACACAAATGTTGAAGTAATCTAAGTTTGAACATTTCTTTTAGCTCCCGAGGGAAGCTATATATGTTTTATTAAATTGCACTTTTAATTTGTCTTTTAAATTATTTTTAGGTTTCATTAATTTTGTTCGTTTGATTTGAATTTCTTAAGCTGTAAAAATTAGATATTTTGTTCAAAAATATTTAGCTTAATTATAGTTTTAATCTCTATATTATTACTAATTTACGGAATTGGTCCCCCTATTTTAAAATCGACAGTTTTGGTTTATTTCTCATATTTTTGAACTAAAAAAGTGACGATTTAACATATTTTTAATGATGTGACATACAATTCTATAATATAGACTCATCTAAATACATTAATTATTCATATGTCATTAATTAAATAAAAAATTTTAAAAATTTATGAAATTGAAAGATAGGATTTTACATAGTTTTATTCCAATTTCATAGGTATTAATTATTCTACTCAATTGTATCATATGTCGAATTACTTAAAGCACCTCGCGACATCATTTTTTAGTTAAACAATCAGAGAGAAAAACCAAAACTGTCAATTTTTAAAAGAGGAGGACCAATTTTTTGAATAAGTAAAAATAGACAGACTAAACTGTAATTAAGTCGAAATAGTTTTATAACTTAGAGATCAAGTTTGATTGAGGTTTATAACTTAAAAGACTAAAATAGAACGAAAATAACTAGAGATGTCAAAATGTTAAACATTTGTAATTTAAAAGATCAAAATAAAACGGGACAAAAATAAAATTTAAGAATAACTTTAAAGGAAAAAAAATGTAATTTAGTACAAATAACATAGTGGATTGGGATTACCAGGGGATTACCAGGTCGTCCTGCCTTTGTTATAGTAACAAATAAGCCGGCTTCTGTCTATTAAATATCATTACTCAACCATCATCATGGATTAGAAAATACTACTAAAAGAAGTTTTGTTTAACTTGTAGAAATTATTTAATCAAGTTTAAGATTTTCAAATTTATAACTAAACAGATAAAACTTAAATGGTTGGTTAAAGTTGATCAAATCAATCGGAAATATCCCAAGTTAGATACTTGATTGGAACAATTATGTCTGAACTCTGATTTAGTCCTTCACCTAATTACCTCATAAATATTGCCAATTGTATATGTAGGGCCAAGTCAATGGAGAATGCAATTCAAGCTGGATACTTATTTAATATTTCAGTTAGGGTTGTATTGGATGTATTATTTGATAATGTTGCGTGTTATTCTTTCTCGGTGGTGAAGTATCGATTCTTTGAGAATTTGGCGAAAGAAATTTAAATTAAAGCAAACAAAATTGAAGCATAACTTAATTAGAATCACATATGAAGTTGCAATTAAGTTGAAAAACATGAGTTGTATCTCTAGGGGAAAATATTGAAAATAAAAATATGGTTATTTTATAGGTTATAATAAATGTATGATAAAATATATTTTATAGTTTTAAGTTATATGAAAATATCATATTGATTCTTTAATTTGTTTTATCAAGTTAGTTCTTGATGTATGTAAATGTTACAATTTTGAACTATTTTTAGTCATAACTTCATTTTAATTATTTTTAGTTAGAGATTTTTAATATTTTACTATGAGTGTTGTTATCGGTCATATAAAGAACAAAATAATAAATATTCATGTAATTTTATGATCTGAATTAAAATAATTTCATGTTTATTTTTAAGAACTTTAATATATTTCCTGCTCAAAATTTCTCTACTTTTATTATTTTTCTAAAAGTTGATTGAGAGTTCACTACAAGAAAAATTGATTTTAATGTCAGACTCTAAAATCGACGCTACTAGCGTCAACTTAGCGTCAACCTTGTGAATACTAAATCGATAAACTTGTTTTTTCTTTAATAATGAGCGTCAGCCATCCGACGCTACGATAAATATGGATTTTTTTAATATTTTATTCAACTTGTTAGCATCGGTCGGACCGACACTACAGTTTTTTATTGGTAATATTAAATATATTACTTTTTTTTTCTTCCAGTAAAATATGTCAAATACCCTCACTCTATTTTTCCCCTTCGCCCTCATGTAGTCCTTTTAACTCACACACTCTCGTTCCCCCTCTCCCTCACACACTCATTTTCGTCATCCTCATCCTCACCCACAGCAGCACTCTTGCAGGCGTCAATTCGTTTTCGTCACAATTCCTCTCTTTTCCCTCACTCACCAGAAAACCCACCACTGGCGATAAAAAAACCTCTATCGTTAGGGTTGGTATGATATTGCAATGTGAATAAAATAAACTATCAAGTTAGGGCTTGATCTTTATTATGGAGATTTTTTCTGGTTGGAAGATTTTAGACAAGGCACAATAGTTTGAAGAGATGCACTGATATATTTCTAGCTAGTTTGTCAACTAAAATATTTGATTTTGATAGATATAAAATGAATATTGTTTTCTTTAATTGAACTGGGATGAATTACTAGTGGAAATGCGCATCATGATGACTAATTGAATGCAATGAATCAAATGGTGTTTGATGCTTTTAGGCCTTATCGAGATGTCCCTGATGCGAATGCTAACATGGGAAATTAGGCATTTGCTGAGGATGAGTTGCCTAACGAATATGCAAAATGGTTTTATGACAAGTTGATATCCACTAACAAGCCCATCTAATGCAAGTCATCCTTATTCGCATCCTCATTATGATGATAGTTTCTCCCCATGGCTATTTTGAGGTCAATCTTTATAGTAAGAGGTTTAATACATGTTGCAAATGAGTACAAGTTGAAATTGCAAATTTTGGTGTTGTTTGAGAATGAGCTCATGTTGTAATAGATTTTTGTGTTGTTTGGAAATGAGTACATGTTAAATTGTGAATTCTAATTTTAGGGACCAAATAAACATTACATTATATTTGTGAGACTATTTTGAGAGTAAATTGTATTTTTTTAAAGACTTTTATAATAATAATTTGTATTTTTCAGAGACTAATTTGAGAGTAAGTTGTATCTTTCAAAAAATTTCATTAGAGTTGGGGATAGGTTAAGCCAAACTAGACATTGCAAAGCCTTAGCCTCACTAAATTTGACATGTGACATGTCACAGACTTACTTTTTAGGTATGAGTCTAAACTTAATTGAAACCTGCTATGATTTATTAGTCTACTTAAAGTTTATTTTATTTTAATATTTTTAAATAAATAATTAGACATATATTTAAATAGATTAATAAGTTAATAAGTCAATAAAATTAAGTTCTATTTTATGATTTAATAAATCAAAATTTAATATAATAATTATAATAGTAATAGTAAATAATATTCATATTTATTTAAATAAGTTGATATTTAATAGCGTGTAGTTTAATATTTTTAACTAAATAAGTGTTTTTAAAAGTCTCGATGTTGCAATTTAAAAAAAAAATGGTCTAATTAACTTAGACTTGACATAGATTTTCTCACCCATAACACTTTGGACCAAATTGATATTACCATATATGTTTTTTTTTCTTCTCAATTTTACTATTTGTCAATTAATCAATGTCCATGTATAAATTAACATAGATAAAAGTTTACTTAAGTAAGAAAGTACTCCGAAAGATACTTTGATGATTTAAATATTAATTTAAATTATTGACTTAATAGAAAAATAAAATGTCAATATTCTATATTCTTATAAACTAAAATAATATATTTATTTTAATTTATTTTAAGTTTAAATATATCTTTTATCTTTGTAAATATATCATTTTTTAATTTTAGTCTCTGTAAATTTTTTTTTTTGATTTAGTCTTTGTAAAATACACACTAACATACGTGATCTTATAAATACACACTAATATATTATCTTTTATGATATATTAAAAATTAAAATATTTAATATTATTAATTAATAAATTTATTAATTTTTATTTAATAATTAGTGTTATTTTATAAAAAAATATGAATAGAAATTAAAAAAAGGGTTTGAGTTTTGGAAAAACTCGTATTCTTTCGTATCACCGCAGTTTATCAGTTCTTTTGTTGTAACTTTTTATTTGAAGTTAGTAAATAAAATAAATCATCTCTAATTTTATTGAGACTAAATTCAAACAAATAAATTTATTAAAACTAAAATAAAAATAATAATATATTTACATGGAGTAAAAAGACATATTTAAACATTTATTTTATTTGTTTTCACTGCTATGGTCGCAATTCGTATCACAGCTACAACAGTTACAACGACCATAATCACAATGTACACGACCGCAGCTGTAACCTGGCTAATGCAAAATACGAAAAACACTAAAAAAAACTTAAATAGTATCAGAACCAAGAAAACAGAGACAGCTTATTTTAGCCCCATTTCCTCGCTGGTTGATTTTTTTAATATTCTTTCATTACGTAGGTGTTATCGTATTAGTTGGATTTTAGCTCATATTTTATATATTATCGTTTAAAATACATGTTGTTATTTTATATAATTATTTAAATTTCTTTCCGTCCTTTTCTTTTCTTGAGTCTAGACCCGTTTGTATTCTAAAAATAAAAAATCTTTTCAACCGATGATTTATTTTGGGTTAAATAAAAAAAATTTAATAAAGTTTAAATTTTTTTAGTCTATATAAAAAAAATCATATTATTTTAATTTTTACAAAATTATTATCTCTTTGATATATAAATATATATTTTTAAATAATTTTTTATATTATGTGTTTACACCACAATAAAAAGTTTATCCACAAAAACTGGGTTTAAAATTTGATTTATGTGTCCATATATTAAAAAAAATTATCTTGAACATATAACATTTAAAAAATTCATATTTTAATTCATCTCAAATTAAAAAATTTTAAATTTGTCTGTAGTATAAATAAATTTTTAATAATATTCTAAACATACTTGTAAAATATAATTCAAAAATTTTAAAATATTTCGTTCTACTGAAAATTAAAATAGTTCATAGAATAATTTTAAAAGTACTAAAAAATATTATTCTTTAACAAATATTAAAAATAAAATTAAAAATCATATTATATATGTACGACACCTGAGAAGTATAATTAACAGTGACATGTGCTTTGTTTGGATCTAAATTCTTCTTTTGTCAACTTTGATCATGCTTTTCAAGGTGGCCGTTGTATTATTGCTCAAGAAGGTTTTTAAAATATTTTCTATCATGATTTTGGTGACATCTCTGTTGAGTTCGGTAGTATTGATGACAGATATTTTTTGGCACCATATGCCTGCATTCTTTATAATTAACAACTTTGGAATTTTAGTTTTATTGTGATGGTGTAATTATTTCATTGTGAAATTCTTGTATAAGTAAACTTTGAAAATATTGTAATAAATCAAAATAGTATTAATTGCTAAAAAAAATTTAACACATAAATCAAAATTAAGATTTGTAATATTAATTTTGCTAAAGATGTTTAATATTTTTTCTAATACACATTAATTGTTTATGTTATTGTTGCATTCGTCAAGAATTATTTTTTCAATTAAATTTGTCAAAATTTTAGTTGTGATATATAAAAAAATAGATTAAATATTCTGACTATAATTTCTATTAAAATAATTTTTTAAATAATTTCAATTATGAATGAATTATTATTAATTTTTAAACGAAAAATTCAAGATATATTATAAATATCAACAGAGTATCGTTTTTGCAATTAGAACTTGCACACAAAAACCATGTGAACTTAGAATTATCCTCAGTCACTCCTTTATTATAAAATGCAACTACAAAATTTAGTTACTAAAAAAATAGTTTTTAATTTAATTATTTTAAACACTATTATATATCACTAATTTATAATTAAAAAAAAGGTGAGATTGTAAATACTCAATTCTACATCAAAATATTTCTGCTATCTCTCCCATCAACTTATTTTCTCTCTCTTACTTTTATTTTTTTTTTAATCTTTTTTCAAAAGTTGAGCAAAGAATATCCGCATTATCCATAAGTGATAAGTGATGTAGAAAGTATCATTTATGTGTAAATCTTCTCTCACTGTTTTTATTCTTATCAAGTGATTTAGGCTTTAGATTCTCCCAATAAATGATGATTACAATAATCCAAATTGACATTTTAATAAGAATCTCCTGTGGGGTTTGGCATTTGAAGTAAATGTGTAAATTATTATAGCCAAGAGTGGAAGACAGAGAGAAGAACCAAACAGAAAGCAGTTAAGTTGCTTAATGTATATGATGAGTAACTCTTTGTTCCATACCCCAGATTTGAAAGTGCTGCAACATGACCCTAATGATATTTTCTTAGAATCATTTTTAAACTTTGGTAATAATATTGTTCATGGTCATCACCCTATTCATGATTCACTTTCCTTTGACATGGTTGACCAAGTACCTATGCCAAAGAAATTATTAATCAAGAATTCTGAACCTAAATTACAAAGATCATATATTGGTGTAAGGAAAAGACCTTGGGGAAATTTTGCTGCAGAGATCAGAGATACAACAAGAGGAGGAAGAAGGGTTTGGCTTGGAACATTTGATAGTGAAGAGGAAGCTGCTTTAGCTTATGATCAAGCTGCATTTTCAATGAGAGGTAATAATGCTGTTCTCAATTTTGCAGTCAAAAGGGTTAAACAATCTTTGAAAGAGATTCAATATGATTGCTGTAATATTAATGGATCTTCTTCTTCACCTGCACTTGCACTCAAGGAGAGAAATTATAACCATAGAAAATTAATGTCATCATCAAAAGCTAAAAAGGGTAAAGCAGGAAAATTACAGGAATCAGAAGGATCATCAACAAGTACTGTTTTGGTGTTAGAGGATTTGGGAGTTGAATATCTTGAGCAACTTCTATCCATATCTGATGATCAAAGTATAAGTTCATAAGATGTCTGTCAAACCACTCGAGACATTTGTAAAATATCTTGAGAAACTTCTAACCATATCTGATTATCAAATTACAAACTCCAGCTAGCTACTTCAAATAAACTCGTTAATTTAAGTAATTTTTCTTTCCTTTTTATTTTTAATTTTATTTTTTTGCTTCTTGTTTTTTTGGACTTTTTACATGTTTAGGTTTTTTATTATCTTTTTTTTTTCTTCCTAGAATCAACATTTATTCATAATTTGAGTTGAAAGAGTACTTATTAGTAGAACCAAATAACATTACAATTAGTCCCTTAATAGACAATATTAAGACAAAAACATCACATATATTTAGGACATATAATGTTGCAAAACAAATAGAGTATTAAACTGCAGCTTTAAACATGCCATTTTAAAATCTATCAAGTTCCTCAAATTATTATTGTTTCAGGTTGGAAAACCTTCATCCAGTCGCCCAAATATCTTAAAGGAACATACAAGAGCACACCGTAGAGAATATAAGAAATCACATAATTACGTAGTTTAACATCTCTCGTCTATAAGTTTAGAAATACCTCAATGTAATTTATTCTATATCTCAAATAAGATTATAAAAGTTTATAACTCAACTTAATATATGTATCACCATAAATCCACTCATTCAACTAGATAAAATATTATTAGAAATAATAACACTCAAATCTTACACATCAATGATCACATGCACATCAACGATTACCCTTATTTTACTCTCTTAAGATATAATTAGAGATAAATCAACTCTACAAATGATCAAAGATTGGAGATGTTTCAACTCTCCACAAATACTCTTATTTATAAGAGATGATATAACTCATTCATATATATAATTTAGTAGCACATACTCCTACGTACCTCATTGATCTTTATCTACTCAATGTGGGACACATAACATTGCTTTCACTTGACATATTTATCTACTAAATGTGGGACTCATAACACTTCTTTCAAGTCATTGACACTCACATAATGATAACTCCTTCCTTTTTAGAGGTTTTACTCATCAATCAACATTTAGTGGAGTACCTTAATTCAATTTATAGATAGTCATTTTTGTAGCCTAACTCTCAATGAAAACACCAATTATTATGATCTAACCCCCACAAAAAGATTTCAATCCAAAAGATTAATTTATTAGGTGGGAAGTCTCATAGCTTAAGTATCACATTAAGCATTTTTATATCTAATTAATGTGTGACTCGAGACAATCATCTGCTTCGCTTGTTCTATAATCACTTATATCAATGGATAAAGATGTTACTACTTTTAGACACACTTATTTGTCTTTTTTTTTTTTAATCAAATATATTAACTTTTTATAATTCATTTTGCATATATTTAAAGACAGAGAGAATATCTACTAATATTTGAATCACAAAAAAGAAAGTGCTTTCAATCAGAATTAATCAACGTTTCATCCTCTAAGACGATAAATTGATTATTATTACTATTATAGCAAATAAACAAAAAACCTAGTATACTTTTAACATATAATATAAAAAGTATTATAAGATAGTACGAAATTATGATACTTTCTAACAATATTCAGTTCACTATAGCTATACACTCAAAAAAACAAATTAAGAGGTAATAATAGCAGATTGCTGATTTGAACAGATACCATTGATCAACACGAAAGCATAAAACTTCAAAAAAAGAATATGCTCGTTTGACCAAAAGGAATTTATACTGGAAAAGTGTAATCCGAAATCAAAATATTAGAGGTGTGCATATATATATATATATATAGTTATATATCATGTTCATGGAAGAAAAATTAAAGTTAATAATAATGTCAAGATGAAACACCACATTAATGAAATTATATACCGTGCATAATTGCAATACATTATATTAAAAGCAAATTCATTCGAATCCATATCCCATATGTGAAAATAGAAAATAAAGAGATTGTTAGAGGAAAGAAATGAAACCAACCTCGTATCTAGCACTAGTGATTTATCTGCAAAAATAGTGAGTTCGCATTTGGAGCTGAGATTGTCGCAGGAAGAGAGATAGGGTTTAAAGGAGGCACAGCGGAAAGTGATGAAATTGGTTCCGCGTGTCCGTGTCCGTAATATTAATTTTTGGCATCTCTATAATTTATTTATTTATTTTTATATCTCTATAATTAAAAAGTCAACGATAAAAAAAATCTAATTTAATTTAATTGTCATTTATTTTTTTAATTTATTGCATATATACATCATAATATTTTAATATTTAAAATATAGCAATCATAAATTACCAAAAAATATATAAAAATACAATCATCACGTATTATAAATTAATAATTAAATTTATGCCTAAAAAATCTAATAAATTTTAAATTAAAATAAATAATAAATATTGAAATATAGATATTTAAATTAGAAAGTCTTTAAAAAAAAAAGAACAACAACAAAGGATTTTTTTTTTAAAAAAAGGTTAAAATATATATTATTTTCAAAATAATATACAATTTGTGTTCAGTTTTCGCTTATTAGTGTTCGGATACATATTTTATTTTTCTAATACAAAAGAAAATATTTAATCAAAATCAGAACATAATTTTAATTAACAGAAAAAATAATCAAAATTAAGTTGTGATGTCTTATCATTTTTAATATTATTTCGTGTTTTTGTCCTAAAAAGTAGTACTTTGACTTTGTTCATTAAATCAAGTTTGGTTATTCTACTAAATTTTTGTCTACATCCCTATAATTAAAAAACCAACAATAAAAAATATAACTCTCATTACAAACTTGATTTAATTCTCATTTACATTAATCTTTAATTCATTGCATATAAATATATCACAATATTTTAATTATATTTTAATAATTAAAATGTAACAACCATAAATTACCACAAAATATATAAAAACATAATTATTGTATATTAAAAATCAATAATTAAACTTATGTACAAATAATCCAATAAAGTTTAAATTAGAACAAATAAAAAATATTAAAAACACAGTTATTTAAATTAGTAAGTCTTTGCAAAAAAAAACAGCAAACAATATTTTTTTTTTTAAAATAAAAATGTTAAATTATACATTAAATGTTTTCAAA
>JBBPBO010000001.1:20455616-20581909 GCA_037974295.1 Cicer cuneatum
AATCAAAATCAAGTAGTGATGCCTTATCATTTTCAATATTATTTTGTATTTTTATTGTAAAAAATAATAATTTGAGTTTTTTCATTATATAAATTCTCCAAAAGGGATAATTAAATCAAAATATTTTTGAAAGAAACATGTGATATAACACATATAATTAAGAATTAAGTATCTGAAGTTTAAGTGAAAATGAGACATGAAACATAAAATATAAGAAATAGTATTTTATTCAATTAGTCAAAAAAGAATAAAGAAATATTAGTACTCAAGATAAAAAAGTAAAACAAAAATAAAAATAATGATCATATAAAAATCAATTCTTACAAATATATCTCAAATCAATGCTTGCATAATATATATTCTATTTTTTATAGGAAGAAAGTATTCTATAATGATTGAATGTTTAAAACAAAATAAAATGTATACAAACAATTACTCATCTTTTTTAATAATATTTTTAGAGTGAAAATATTTTTTTTAACTTTTTTAATTGTGTATGCAAACAATCACTCACATTTTTTAATCATATATTTTTGAGTGAAAATTACTCATTTTATTATAAACTTTTCAATTATTTTCATTTTATTTATTCTATTGTTATACAACCACTATTCTTATAAACTAAGAAAATTAGAAATATTGATACAATTATATACTATAAAAATCACCTTCAAACATTTTAAAAAAATTTCATTAAAATAAATTTTTATAAATTATACCTGCGCCTCGCCTCGCGCAAGTTATATTTTAGTTTTTTATAATTATATTTACAATTACAATTAATTAATCAATTACTCATCCTTCCTTTTCATTTGTTTCAACACTAGCAAAAGTATATAAATCATTTATATATATATATATGAGACAGGATCAATTGACATCAAAGTGTCAAATTTTAATATTAAGACACATGATAATTCTTTATCGCACAACTATTTTACGATGAAAAAAAATTATCGAGGTATCATATATTAAGTTTGACATCGCAGTATCAATTATATATATATATATATATATATATATATATATATAATAAAGGAGATAAGGAGATTTCATGTGGCTTATTTCTCTACCAATTTTTTAAAATTTTCTCACATAGTAACCGGAAAAAAAAAACCACCATTAAACAAGAGAAAAAACAAAAATAAGAAACAAAAATAAAAAACGTAGAAACAGAGAGAATTGAAGACAAATACTAAAATAAAAAAATTATATAAAAATTATTAATATACGATTTTTTAGTACGACGTGTTAAATGTATGTTAGCACAATTATAAAAAAATAGACACACGGAGGTGTCTATTTGGCTGCTAAAATATATAAATTAAAAATACATGTAAATAATTTTACTAAATTAATTTTTTAATTTACGTCTTCGTTTAATTGTATAGCCTCAAAATCATTCTCATTCATTCTAATGTGAATTTGATTTATTCATGTGACTCTCTCTAAAAATATGCAAAATGTCAACTATTGAATATGATTAATGCACCAACACCAATCCCCTATTTTGTTAACCACCAATATTGAATATTATCAACTTGATTAACCCTTTAACTACTATGTGTTGAGCGTAACAATCCAAATTACTTACAAGTATGTTGATTTTTGACATAAAGTAATACAAGTCTTTTCAGCATTTTGTATCCTCACCCACTATAACAATTAAGCAAAATACTTAAGGCTACCCTAGGAGATTTGCTAGGGCTTATAAGCCCTCACTTTGTATCTGTAATGATTTTTCAAGGGCCAAAGCCCTAGAAAATTGATTAAGATAAGTTTTAAGGGCCATAGCCCTAAGAAATTTTGATGTTTCAACTTTGTTAGGGCCAAAGTCTTGGGTTTTTTATTCATTAAACGTTTGCCACGGTTGTGGCCCTGGATTTTATTATGGACGAGAATTATTTGAAATCAAATTTGAACACATGACATACCTAATATTTGTTGAGACAAAATCTCTTTCCAATGGTTTTAATGATAACAAAATTAAATGATTATGATTCTTGTTAAGACTAATATGTGCTCTTGAGTGTATTATTATTAGAAAACAGGTTGCTCTTCAAAAGAGATAAAATCTATGTCAATCCAACAAGTTTTCAAACTGGAGGATGGACTAGAGGATGAATCTTCAAAGAGGATGAACCAACTATTAGGCAAAATATTCAGAATCACGATAACATTGATTTCTTGCCATATGAAAAGTCAAATCAGTGTTAAAGTTTGAAAGAAAAACAAAGTCAACTGAAGAAAAAGAAAGACAGAGGATGAACATAGAAAAATGAAATATAAGAGAATGGACCTCTAGCTCTCTTCATAGGCTTATGATGAAAATGGTTCTACCTTTTCAACTACACATAAAGGTTATACTAAACAAAAGCCCAAAATAGAATCTGACATGCCTTGGAGAACGAAAAAGCAAAAGGACAGCTAAGACACGAACTTCTAGGAGGTTTGAACCTGTCATACGAAGATGGACTAAATTCCCATCCTCCTGCGATCAAACAAGACAAAAGACAGCTGAATGGCATTTCTGTAATTCAGATTACTAACCTTGACTTTTTGATTAAAGTGCCCAACGGACATGAAGCACCAAAACACATGGATAGACCATCTTACAACTCTATAAAGTGAATGGTGCACTTCTTCATTCAACACACAACTACAAAGCATTCAAAGAAAAAGGATAAGAGCTATCAAGTGTCATTCTCATCCTCTCTTTATACTTTCTATTGTATTACACTAGATCTTTGAAACATCCTTTTAGAAAGTGCTAGTAAAGAGAAACATCACAAACACCCTCAAACTATATTGTAATTTCTAAGTGAGTTACACTTGGAAATAGTTGAAATTCGTGAGAAGATATTGTAAGCTTGGTGAAGCTCAAGAACACAAAAGCTGTAACTAACCTCTGTGAGAGGTTGATTGTTTTCTTAGTGAAATCTCACAATTGTGTGAGGACTGGATGTAACCCGTTTTGGGTGAACCAGTATAAAGTTGTGTGTGTCATTTTCTAATCTCTCTCTCTTTTTTAAAATTAATATGTTCTTACTCATAGTTTTAAATTTTCAACCTCTGATTTTCATCCTCTCGAAGAGGATAAAGTTTTAAAACTTAAAAGAATTTTTTAAACCTCAAATATCTCTATTCAACCCCCCTTCTAGTGATATTCTAGCTACTTCAATATTGTCCAAGGGTCAGGGTCCTCACAATTGTTAATCCAATTTGTGCTTTTGGAAGGCTTGAACCCTCGTTATTTAGAGTGTGTGATTTTCCAAGGTCAGAGCCCTTGCTATTTTAACTGACACATAGCATTATCAACGACCACAACCCTCGCTCCCTAACATCGGCATTTTTTAATGGCCTTAGCCCTCGCCCCTTTCAGTATACACGTTAAGATTTCTTCTTCCTCATTCCTTAACTTATTCCTCATTTCTTCTCTTCTTCAATTACAAACTCTCGATTCAATCCATTCCCATCTTTTTCTAACTTTCATACTTTGTTATCTCCATTTTCGTTTTCTCCTTATTATTTAGTTATGTAAAGTAATTTGTGTTTTTTGTTTATGTTATGATTAGGTTATTATATTATGAAATGTTTTTTTTTATGTGGTTAGATTTAAAGTTTTATGGAGTTAAATAATGTATTCAAATTCCATACAAATTAATAATGTTATGAATGAAATGTGATTTTTACATTATTTTCCATAATGTAAAATGTGTTTGATACAAAATGTGAATTTAAAATTTAAAATATTAAATTTTCTATTTTTATCGAAGTATTAAAAAATATATATTGTATTTATTGTTCATTTTATGATCATATAATATTTGTTGTATATGTGCAATTTTTTTTAAATTTGAAAATATGTTAATACATTTATTGGAAAAAATGTTAATTTGTATATTTAAAAAATTAATTTTAATATTTTAATTTAATATATATGGCATTTTTTGAATATATGTTAATATAATTTTTTATTTGTATTTTATAATGAATATGTTATATTTTTAATAAAATATTAATATATATTACAATCTTAGGCTATTAATTATAATAATATTAAATATTTTTATACTTAATATTGTGTTTTAGTTGAACCGGAGAACCCGTTAAATAGATCCAAAAAAATTAGAATCAATCATCGTGAGTGAATTTTTAATTTCTCAATTAAAGTTTTAATATATATTATTGAGTAAATAAACTCTTTTTTTTTAGTTGTGCTTGTTAATATTTATTAAATCTTAAATTGTCAAAGTTGGACAGTTTGAGAATAAAAACAATATTAGAACAATGATTATTTATTAAATTCTCATCATTATATATTGTTAATAAAAAAAAAATTTATACGCATTTTACTTTGTTCTCTAGGTGCATAATTGATTGTGATATATATATAGCTATAATTTTGTGTATTTAGAGACCAAAGCGAAATACTGCCAAAATTTTGTCAAATATTATTAATCGATTCTTGAATTTTTTTATTCTTGAATGGGATAAAAGCTTACCAAAAATGTGAAAAAGTACGTCAGTTTGATAATCGCGTCTAATTTATATATATATATATATATATATATATATATATATATATATATATATTATCAGAAAATAAATCGCAATTGGGTTTGCAATAGAAACTATCCCAAAAGAATGGGTATCAAGCGGTCATTTACAATTACCAGTGAAGGATTTTTAGAAATCGTAAGACGTCAAGCTATAGTTGTTCAAGAGAACTGTGATATTAGATATCCATGTACGAAATGTTATTGTATAAATATTGAAAATGACAACGTAATAAAGGACCATTTGTATAATGATAAATTTATGTCATATTATTCAATTTGGGCTAATCATGGTGACACGGGGCCTCATGAATTGTCAATATTGTTCAAAATAATACAACAGTTGCTTCATCTAGTAATATCAAAAGGTCATTGACAAATACTTGAAGTCCACACTTAACCATGAAGTTCGTTTGTTATGGGCTTTCAAGAAGAATATGTTGGAACCAAGTTGGTTCTAAGTACTTAGGATTTTGATGTTTACAAAAGCACTCCATGTAATCTTATTTTGTACTTAGAATTATTATATTAAATGCCACCAAAAGATAATGTTACCAGAGGTAGAAGATGAAGTCACCAGAGGCAGAAGATGAATTACCAGAGGATAAAATCAGACCAGAGGATACACCTCCAGAAGATACCAGATAATGCATCCATAAGGTACCAGAGGATGCATCCTTAAGGCACCAGAGGATATTAGAGGATGTCCAAACACCATCAGAGGATATCTTTCCTGGCCCAGATCAGAAGCAAGCAGAGTACAAAAGGAGACCTGGACCTGACCAGAAGGAAGCCTGCCAGAGGGAGACTTGTTCCAGACTAGAAGGAATCATAAGTCAGACTTTGTCCAGAATTTATTCTGACCAGAAGATAGCTTGGTCGCGAAATGATAATCAGTCCATACTTGATCCAGACTTAATCACATCATAAATTAATTGGTCCAGAACAAGAGATTTAATCCAGATTTGGCCCAGACCAGAAGATAGCATGGTTCATAGTATGAAACTAAGTCCAGACTAGAAGAAATGATTGTCCAGATTTAATCCAGACTTGATCTAGATCAAAAGGTAAATGTCCAGATTAAAATATCATAAGTCCAGATTTAATTTCAGTTCATTCCAGAGCCAGTCCAGAATTGGTCCAGATCAGAGGGAAAATGTTCATATCAATGGTCCAGATTAAAGCATCATGGCCCAGTGTTGGTCGAGATCAGAAGATCAGACCATATGGCCCAATGTTGGCCGAGATCAGAAGATCAGATCATATGGTCCAGTTATTGGCCGAGATCAGATCGTATGGTCCAGTGTTGGCTGAGATCAGAGGATCACAACAGATCAGTTGGTATGGTCCCGATGTGGACAAGAGCAGAAGATCAAACAGTCAAGATTTAATCATGATGATAATCAGTGGAGACTTGATTAAATTTGATCAAAGTATTAAAATGATTTTATACAAAAATAAATTGAAATCTTGTGGAATTTAGAAGCTATTGGCGGGAAGAAAGATTTAATCCAGAATTAATTAAGAACAGGATTGGCCAAAGTTATTTTCGAATGCATATCTGGAGCTAAAAAGACATGTTTTTTAGTTAAGTGAAACCCGATTGGCCAAGTTATTTTTGCAAGAGAATCTGGCAAGATACAGCTCGAATTTAAGCATGGAAGAGACCCTAATCATTCATCTATAAAAGGAGGCTCAAGGCAGAAGACTTAGTATCGAAAATACTTGAGAGTCATACACTTCCAAAAGCAAAATACTTGAATGTTCAGTGAGGTCAATTGTGAGTATCCGCTTTCCAGAAGCAAGTACTCTAAGTGTTTCTTTCCCTTGTGTTAGGTCTAAGTTGTTGAAGTAGAGTATACAATCTGAGGGAGTCAGAAGGAGTAGCAGATTACTTAGCAATTAGATTCAAGGTTATTTTCCTCAAAAGTCTAGGATTGTTAGACTGTTTGAGAAGACTGACTTGGAGGGTCAATAGTATTGTTGTAATTCAAGGTTTTTGAATTAGTGAAATCCTTCAAACTGAAGGGACTGGACTTAGCCTAGTTAACGGTGAATCAGTATAAAATTATGTGTTTTATATTTACTTTATATCCGCTACTAACTCTGTTTGATTCATACATCAGTTTTTGTTATAAAACTGTAAAAATAGAAAAAGTAATCAAGTTAGTCAAACACAATTCAACCCCCCTTCTCGTGTTTGCACCTTCAGAATATGTATCTTTTTTAATGGGTAATATTGAGGGGATTAATCGTTAAAAAATGTCCAACACTCACTGTTGTGTGCATATCAGAAGGCCAAGATTGATGTAGGAAGGTTCATGGCCAGGATCAAGGAAGAAACAACTTTGCAGACAAACGCGGCGGGAAATGCGGAAAAAGATCGTCTGGTGTCAGATTGTCTATTATTATACCATTCCAGATAGGGAATCGCGCCACGATCACAACTCGCCGCTTTGCCGTGAGATATGAGCTTCAGATCCGTTTTGGGCTCGTCTTGGGCTTCAAAACAACATTTTAAGTTTTTCCTGTAATTTCAGACTTTTCCTGTTTTGCCTAATTTTCGCGCTAGGGTTTTGATTAGGTATTTAAAGACTTTCTATGATGTAACCGAGGGAACCTTTTTTTTAATTGAATACTCGATTTCGAGAGTTTCTCCTCTTTTGGTGGATTCTAGAGCTTTATCGAAACAGGTTTGTCGCTTGCGAACTTGTTTGTTCTTTCGGGTTTAATACTTGCTAATCTTTTGTGATTCCGACTGTGTCAAAAATCCTCAGGAATGTACGATGGTTAGTTGGATTGTGCACATTTCTAGGAATGCACAACACTCATTTTAGTTGTGTGTATTTTTGGATTAAAAATTGCAAGAGTCTAGAAGGATGTTGTCAGAAAGACTAATGTCAAGAAGGTTTAATTCAATAAGGATCTTAATTAAGTAGGTTCTAGTACAAAATGAGAAGGATTAAGTCATGAAGACAATGGATTTCTTATGTTTCAACTTTCAAAAATAAGATGTATCTAGTTCGTACATGTTGTATCACTTAATTAATTCTTATAACCGTTAATAATTCAAGTGTACAATCCCATACCTATTATCTTAATGTCAATTTGATTTATTCATATGACCCTTTTCAAGAAACATATTGAACATGTCTGATGCGCTTTTGGCTAGAGGAAAAGCAAATTGATTTTGTTTTGAAAGTGATGGTGTATGGTAGATATGGAGGGTTTATAATGGGGAGATCGAGTATAGTGGTTATACGCATCTCCAATACACTTGTGGCATTCTCTCCACAACACGTAAATGATGAGATTAAACATCTCGAGGTATGGCTTTGATTTTGTTATATTGTTATATATATTGTGTCCTTTTTTTTTGTTATTAACTTGAATATTGTGAATATATTCTGAGATTCGTTATTTTTATTTTTAGCAATTGAATTTGTTTTCGTATCTGATGTACTCTATTGATTTAAATAAATGAATATCGTTTTTTTTTGTCAAAAATAAAGTCCTTATACTTTGATTATTATTTTTCTAAATTTGTCCCTATTAATACAACTAATTTATTTAAAATTTGAAATATTTATAACATTAAATATATTTATACATAATGATCAATTTAGTAATAGTTACACACTAAATATACAAATTAGTTATACCACTCACATTTTTTTAAATATGTGAAACACCTAATGAGTGGATCACCAACCATCTATAAAAGTTTTGTTGATATAATGAATCTAATTGATTGATATCAGAGTGCAGTAAAACAAGAATGATCATGAAAAACCAGAATAATCTGGATAAACCAAGAATGATCTTGTTGTTAGAGAATTTTTGTAATTCAAGTAAAGTATTAGTTGTATGTGATAATTAACTAACTGATCACTTAATTAGTTATTTAGAGGATAGTTAGAATCAATAGGAATAAATCATGTATAAATAGCACACTCCATTCATTCATCTTTTTTGGTTTACTTGCATTCCAAGCAACAACTTTAAACACTAACGAAACTCACTGTTATCAATGAATTGGATAATTTATCTATGTATGAGATGGATGAATGGCAAATAAATTTTTTACCCTATTTTGTTTTTGATGTTGAGTTAGAGTAATTTTTTTAAACAGTTAAAATATTTTTAGTATATGTACTCTCTTTGATTTTAAATATAAGAGGCAATGAGTCAACAAAAATAAATATTTTTAGATTAAATTTTGAATCAAATGTATCAACTTTTGTTCACCTAATTTTTCTGCTATTCAAGATTAAAAACAGTAATTTCTTTTTTTTTTCTTTTAAAAGCATCAGAACGAATTATTATTATTTTTTTGTCTTGTTCTATTTGGTGAATCTATTGATGAATCATCGACAAGTTGTCTTAACCATGGGCAATAATTAACACCATCAACCTTCAACAATAAGCCAATATTCTTCTAAATTAAAACGGAATGCAAACGAAACTCTTTAGAATATTATTTGGGAAGTTCTGCTAGGTCATTGGCCACATGCCCACATGTCTTCATGCACAAACTCTCTTTTGTCTCGTAGTACCTAATTATTATTATTTTTATTACCAAAAATATTATTCCTATTTAAAGTATAGAAATTAATATTTGTATGCACGATTCTTTCTAAACCTAATGCAACTATAACTTCGTTTTTCTTTTGTTCTTTATCTATTAAAGACAAAGATAAGTGAATCTGGAGCAATTTTTTGGTTTAGAAATTGAATATGTATATTATTTTTCTTTTTCATCTTTTTTATAAAAATCCATCGTTAACGTATGACATTAATGTGTTTGTCATTTTGGTGCAACATTTTTTTTATTTTTCATTTTTTGTGGTGTTCATGGTTCAAATTGATAGACCAATTCGATCAATACTTTTTTCGGCAACACTACATATTCAACTGCATTAATATTTCATATACTTTAATTATATCAAAACATTTGTAAACATTTTGTAGTTATATACTATTAATTTGAATGTTGCAAATTTGTTCGCAGATTCATTTTTAATTTTTAGCAACTTTAAATTTTCTTAAATATATTATATTAATTTAAATGAATGAATATTTTTTTTAATAAAAAAATATAGAAATTAATGAAATACATTGATTAATGTGCATGCAACACATCAAGATTAAAAGCATTAATGTTTATGTAAGACTTCATATAAAAAATGTGTACGTAAGACTTCATTCGTTAGCTTTTTAAGGGAACTAATTAAATAATATTTCTTAAAAAAATGGGAACTAATTAATTATATATTTTTTTTTGTGAACTTAGATAAGTTGAGTTACAGAAGCAAATAAAATTAGAAGCAAGTTTGTGATAATTAATTAGTACTTAGTCCTTACATGGGTGTGTGTGTATATATATATATATATATTTACACGGTTGCCGTGGCCCTTCATCCTGTGCTTCAAATGCAGACCCTACAATTCCTGCTGTTCTTGACACGAAATTCAAAATTCAGAACATGCAAAAACACAAGTTTGTACGAACGCAGACATACAAAATGGGGGCAAATAACTAGTAATTACATGATACTTATTTATTGGACAAAGTTATCTACGAAGATTTGTGAGTAATTTATTTATCGATTAATAAAAATAATTAATTATATAAGTAAACGTATAAATGATATTTACAACTTATTTTACAACATATAATGTAGCTAAAAATTAGTAATATGATAACGAATTTTAGTTTTATTTTTTGTAGTGGATAACGAACTGTTAGTTGTTATTTAGAGAACCTAGTAGTTATCAAAATAAAAAGTTACTTCTCTGATCTCGACGAAGAAGAAGAAGAAAAAATGGAATTTATTTATTATTATTATTATTTAAATATTTTTATAAATATATTTTTCATAGAAAAATGCGAGACATTAATACCGATTAATTTTTAAAAAACAAATATTAAATTAAAATAAAGTTATTATTTAAATAATAAATACATCTTAAAATTATTAAAAAAATATATAATTAAAATTAAAGAAAAAATTAAATTTTTTCTTATAATTAAACCAGAAAATAGTATTTTATTGTAAGACATATATCAGACACACAATCAGAGTGTTGTAGTCGGTAGGGGCAGTTGATTTGTTAATTTGGATCTAACCACATTATTGTTTGGTCAACTTAACTAGCTCAAGATTCTAGGTGGACGTCATATCCTATTTTTGTTTGATATTATAGATGGTAATAACAATGTTAAGTTCAGACTATTTTTAAAGTCTATTTATTTAAATATGCTAGGTTTAGACTTATATAAAAGCTTAACAAGGCTAAGTTCAGATTATTTTTAAAGTCTATTTATTTAAATATGCTAGGTTTAGACTTATATAAAAGCCTATTAGGCCTGATAGGTCGGCCTATATCTATATATTATTTATTAATGTTATTTTTTATCCTATTTTAAAAAATATATATATATATATATTATTTATAATGTTATTTATTGATATTATTGTTTCTTATTTTAAAGCTTGTCAATTATGCTATTTTAATATTATTTTATTATATTATATTATATTTGATTATAATTTTATTAGTTTTCCTTAGTCTAATTTAGTATATTTAAAAAAATGTAAAATATAAAATTTAAATGTTTTCAGTGAATAAGGCTTTTAAATATGTTTTCATGCCAGACCAGATTTTTAAAAAGGTCAAGCCGAAAAAAAAAACCAATAATAGACAGTATGCCAAGCTTATGTCTAAAAAGTCTAAAAAGTTAATCGTAACTCAGACTCAAGTCTTTCAAAACTTGGTCTGGTCTGACTTATTCTCACATCTAGCGATCATGCTATTATACTATAGCCAAGCCAATCAATGTTGAAAATATTTTCTTTTGGTGAATTCACCGTGTATATATTGATCAAGAAAGAGGCTATCAAATGTTTTTAAAGTAAAAATACTTCTTTAAGAAAAAAAAAAGTTTTGAGGGAAAATTTAAACTTATTATAATTCTAAAATATGAAATTATACAATTTATAATTTTTTTTTTCTCTATAATCGATCTCTTAAGAAGTATTTCAACGACATTTGTTAGTATTTTTTATCAATTAATTAGATATGACAGATTTAATTTATTTTCAGCATATATGCATGAGCACAAATTTTGATTGAAATAATCTTTAATTAGCTATTATTTACATATTGGCTGAATTTTTAATTATCAAACTCTTTTTCTTAAAAATTGGAATGTTAAAGATGAAAAAAATTTGTGCTTTAAAAAAATATATATATATATATATATATATATATATATATATATCATTTTTAAATTGAGATAACGTAATTTCCATTGTAAAACTCAATAAGGAAAACTGTATATGGAATATTATCAAAAAAGAAAAAAATTGTAGATGGAAAATTCAAGTATACTTGATCTCTTCAATTGTCCCCAATAGATTATTGCATATTCTTAATTAAGAAGACATCTTTTGTGTATGTCTCACACAAAGGTAAGGTCACCAAGATAATAATCGCCTTAAACTTTAAAAAAAATTAAAATTTTAATTTAATAAAAAAAAGTCTAATATTGTACTATTTTTTAAAACTAAAATTAAGAAGAAACAAAATTTTGATAAGTGAAAATTTTATTAATCAATCTAGATTAAGCATTATTGTATGCTTACTTTACCCATTTTTTATGAAGGATTTGCTAATTAAAAATCTAGACAAGAAAATTTTATTTAAAATTAATATTATCTCAACAAATATTTAATTGACTAACTTTACTAATAATTAAAAAATAAATATTACACCATTTTGTATTTTTAAATGTCTAAAAAATAAATTTTGAACAACACTTTATTATAATTTTATCGAGATACTGTTATGAATTTCAAAAAAGTTTCATCTAAAATTAATTTTACATTTTGATATGTGTTACGTCAGCTCTACTAGTCTCTAGGCCAAAAAGAAAATGAGAAGCCATCTTCAGGTGAGACGAGAATTTCGATCTTGTACGAGAAAAGCTAGAAGGTTATGTAACCAATTAAATTACTCTTTATGAAAAACATCAATAGATATCGTGCCCAAAAACCATTTCTTGACCACAACTTCTTATTTAATTATAAGCTTCAAAGTTAGATCTAGATTCTCTTTACTTAATAATATTTTATTTTCATTTGTAAGTACTAGATTTTCTTAACTAATATATCATTATTATAATTTTAAATTCTATAAATAAATATTGAAATTATTAGATTGAATATTATATGAATATATGATGATATTTATTATTTTTTCTATGAATAAAAAAAATCGTTATTATAATAGCATATATGCACACACACATAAAAAATAAAAATAAAACATTATTAAAAATTTCAAAGGTTTTATCTAGTGGTAAAACTATAGATCTTAAATTCAAATGTTTTGGATATGAGTTTCGCTAATGTACTTAGAGAGGACCAAATATTTTTTTTTTTAAGTGATCAATAAATCATAAGGTTTTCTCTATCTTATATTCAACGTCATCTTTTCGTCTATTTTTTTTTTCAGAACATAAATAAATAAATCAATGTTATACTGTATTTCCACCTGGTTAGATACATTAGAATAATCCAAATCCACAATAATTGAATAATAACCTATAGTGTGGTTTGACCATGTGAAGCAAATATAAATAATAGCCAAAAGGGTTAGAAAGAAAAGCAGCAACAAACAGAAAGCACCATGAATGATATGGAATTAATGCTGCAAGAACCTTATGAAATTTCCTTCGAATCATTAGGTATTAATGATCCTATTCAAGATTATCTTTCTTTCAACATGGTTGATTTCTCATCTATTTCACAAACACCAACACAAATTGAACCAAAAAAAGCTAAAGAGATTAACAAGGAAAAAGCATATATAGGTGTAAGGAAAAGACCTTGGGGGAAATTTGCTGCAGAAATCAGAGATACAACAAGAGGAGGAAAAAGGGTTTGGCTTGGAACATTTGATAGTGAAGAGGAAGCTGCTTTAGCTTATGATCAAGCTGCATTTTCAATGAGAGGTAATAATGCTATCCTCAATTTTGATGTCAAAAGGGTCAAACAATCTTTGAAAGAGATTCAATATGATTGTTGTAATATTAATGAATCTTCTTCTTCACCTGCACTTGCACTCAAGGAGAGAAACTATAACCAAAGAAAATTAATGTCATCATCAAAAGCTAAAAAGGGTAAAGCAGGAAAATTACATGAATCAGAGGGATCATCAACAAGTACTGTTTTAGTGTTAGAGGATTTGGGAGTTGAATATCTTGAGCAACTTCTATCCATATCTGATGATCAAAACCGCTTACTTTAATTAATAAACTTGTTTGTAATTTTCTTTTGGTGTTTTTTGATTTTTTTTTCTTTGTTTTTTTGCACTTTTTACAACATCAATTAAGCTAGGGCATGCGTAGAACTTTGTGTTTCTTTCAAGTTCTAGCTGCACTGTTTTCCTCTTTGATTCACTAAAAATAAAATGTTTTCAATGACTTCTCAATTTATTCATACCTTAGATTAGTATTTGAGAATAATTGATAATGATATGTATGAAATTGATCCATTGGTTGCAACAAATATTGTCCTTCATCCTGCAGAGAGGTTCAGATAACAATTTTACAATCTTTCAACATTATCTTCAGACAAATATTCACAAGAAATAATAAAAGAGATGGATATATTTATATAAATATAATTAGTTTACATAATTTTCTATCATATGCATAACATTCTATATTGGCAGGAATTTCTCACAGAAATAACTATATAATGTATGGTCTATAATTCTTGAATCAAGAATATTGATGATTATTTGATCAAAATGCAAATCCTGGACATTATAGGCAATATATATAATTAGTATGTGCTTCTCATGTTAAATGTAATACTAATTTGTAAACCTAGCTCAATTTTTTTTTATAATCTAATATGCTGTATGATAAAAATACACATCATAATTATTATACAATCAAGGAACTACCGGAATGTATATATTTACTATGAGTGACACACTAACATCTCTATTGGTTGTTCGGTTACTCTATGTTGAAACTACCAGATTGTTCAGTTACTCTATATTGAAACTATAGTTTTAAATTGTAGTTGCAATTATGCTGCAACCCTTTATATTATGAGAAAATAAGGTTGATACAGCCGCCGCAATTGCAGCTGCAATGTCGTTGTAGAGATTTGAAAATCCTTAATATTATAGTCGCAATTACAGATGCAGACTGCAAATTAAAATCATAGTTGAAACCAATGGAATGCATAGTTAGAAAGTAGTAGTTTTGGTTGCTTTGCTTTAGCTAGTTTCTTTTTTTTATTATTATTATTATAGTTCTTGCTCTTGCTTTTCTATGAACTAGAGTATTCATCAATATACTCATTTTCTATATATTTTTTGCTAGCTCTTTGTTAATACAAAGAAAAATAAGGCATTCAATTATTAGGGTAATAAAAGGTTAAAGGTTTTGATGTTGATTTGACATTCGGTAATGTAGACTATATATTTAGGTTTAAAATAGTGCAGTCTCTCAAATTGATCTATATATATACTTGATGAAGTATAGCATTAATGGAGCATTTTTAAGCATTGTCTTGTAAGTGGTTCATGAGTATGGTGAAGGAGCTGAGGGCTATATATATATTGGCTTGTAAGTAGTGGTTTGATGTTTTACAGGATTGGTGTTTTTGGCTTCAATGCTTTTGTTATGTTTTGTTTGTATGCTTTATTTATTTCTTAAAAATATGCGAAAGAAAATCGATCGATGTATTTATCTAAAATTTGAATTACATGTATCAACTTTTTTTTTAATTTCATTTTTTGTTTATTGAGTCAAAGAAATTATATATGACTTGTATTCTTTTCATTATACTTTCCTTCTCAAAGAAAGCTAATATATTTAATACAAATTTTAGATCAATACATTAATTTTTTGACTAATTTTTATTTATATTTTAGTATGATGTTACAAAACACATAGCAAGAAAAGCATTGAATATCTATGTGCAAGATCAAAAGAATTATAAAAGTGACTAAAAGGGTAATCAATTTTTGTTGTATAAAACAAATAAAATTTTATTCAATGAAGTATAAGAAGTGATCTAACTCTTTGAAAAGAAACTAGAAGAAGAAACAATATGATCTGTTAATATACTTGATGCATCAAATATACTAACTAGTACATAAGAAAAAGGCATCAAAGTCTAAGAAGATACAGGAAGACTTGAATTTCTATTTCTATTACTTGAAGAAACAATGCTCGACTGAAAATGATTTCTCATTGTAATTTACTACCATCTAGCTAGCTCCAATAAAAACTTGAACTATGCATATACCTTATGAATTACAAGAGAGAACCCAGAATTAATGTATTGACAAGTATTTTGTCAAAAAAAAAATGCATTGACAAGTATGAACACACTTCTACTTATAATAATTTAGCATATTCAACATTTAGAATGGCTAAATATGTTATATCAAAGAGGGGATATTCCTTGGAACTACAAGATATGTACATATTTCTAGCTAGCTAATTAATTCAGAAGTGCCCTCAAAAGATAAAATGAAAACTAAGGATATTTTACTTAGAAGGTAATATACTGGCCATCAATCAGATAGAAAAATTCACGAAATGCATAATGTATTTGTTCGTTTAGTGAATTTATTAATCAAAAGCTAAAATATCATGATTGTGTGTGTTGTGTTTTTTTTTTTTTATAAGCAAAATATTATTAATAATAAGAGAGTACAAGGGCATGATTGTGTGTTAAGAGAATTTTAGAAAAGAAAAAACAAACATTGGAGAAGGGATAATTTTTATTAATTAACATGACAATCAATTTATAATCATCTTCAAGGGCATTTAACTCAGACATTACAAGTTAAACTTTTATTATTGAACTAGCACGAGGATACAAAATATAAACTTTTTTTGAACAAAATATAAATTTTCTTTCTTGCTAAACAAAATTATTTGCCAGCATTTTTATTATAATCAAAACTACATATACGGCACAAACAATGAATCTGTTTTTCACTAAAAAAAAATGAATCTGTTCAAATTGAAAATTTTATTATAATAAAACTATATATAAGACACAAACAATGAATATGTTCAAATTGAAAAATATAGAAACTGCACTTCAAATATAAATTGCAAAATAAAAAGTATAAAATCAACCATTAAGAATAAAAAGCATAAGATAAAAGTAAGAAATTAAGCAAAGATGTGAAGTATGCGAACCATATCATCAAACTAGAAAGAAATTAATTTATGGAAAATGCCATTAAAAAAAAGAGTAAAATATCAAATATCTGTTATACAAATTCCATGTTGCATTTGCTCCAAAAAAACAAAAATTCCATGTTTCATCTCACCACACATCAATAATACACACAAGTGTTTATTTATTTATTCCAAACATATGTCTAAGAGCTAATAAATGAGAATTTCATCAAATTAAAATTAGTTCAAATGAAATCACAAAAATACCTCTCTTATCTAATGCCTTGGTCCTCCACGAATATCGATCTTTCGATGAAAGAGGATTAATGACTTTGAAAATGTGTATAACTCATAGCAAGCATATTAAGGCACACAAAAGGGGTGAAATGAAAGATAGGTTAAATAGTGGCCAGGGCCGGCTTGTGTCCAATCCCCAAATATGGGACATACTTTTTTTTTTTATTAATAATAAATGAATGGGAAATACTCTAAAGCTATGCCATAGAATCACTAAAATGCTGTAAAATACTATTTCATCAAACTACTAATTCTCGAAAGTTGTCTAACTAATTAACTCATTGTTCTTGTAAGAAAGTGTTGGCACACAACTAAAAGAAAAAGTGTTTATGTAGATATTTCATAAATTTTTTTCACTTGTTTATGTAGATATTATTATAATATTTATTAAAGTTGATTAAATCAAGAGTTTTTGTTATTTATTTATAATTGACTTTATTAATTAAATAAATTTTTTTCAAAATAAATTTAAAATTTTAATTTTAATTAAAATCATAGAAAGAATTTCAAAATAGACATAAAAGATAAAATATGGTCAAACTCATTTATTTATAACATGTTAGTTTTCGAATGATTCCTCGTTAAATAATACTCCAAACAAATAACATGGCAAACACATCCAAAAACGTAAAAGAAATTTTCGTTTGAAAATATATTTTCAAATAAAAGTACCGTTTTTTTAAGTCTGGAAATATATTTCTGAACTCATGTGTAATTATTTAGAAACATGGGATGGATAAAATTGGGCCCTATCTTTCTTCCACTTGTTGGGCCTCTATATACATTTAGTTACTTATAAGTTGAGTTCTCATACAATTCTTAGAAAACTCTATCACATACCCAAAAAGTTATACTCAATCCCGTGTTTTATTTAAATTATCAATTTTATTTTACTTTTTATAAAAATATTTTATTTTTTGAAATTGTTTTTCAAATTTATCGAAGTTCAAATCAAATCTTTGTTTTTAACAACCTAAAGGCAAAATTCTAAATTTTGAGTTTGTCTGAAAAATTCATTTTTAATTTATTGGAACATAAAAATATTTTAGAAAATTCAAACTTTGTATTTTAGAAATTTTTTTCTAAAACAAAAAATATATTCTAAAAAACTTAAATTTTAAATTTCTTTTTTAAAAAAAGAGTAAAATTGAATTTTGATTAAAAAATGAAAATAGGGTATAAATTAGTAGATATGGGATAAAAAATTTCAATCCTCAACGAGGAAAATACTCATTTAATTTCAGGAAAAGATATGGTATTAAAATCTTTCTTTTGGGACTGGATTGAAATCTTTTGCTTAGTAGTTTGATTTTTCTTGATTATTCCCTTTGTTAATACATTCTTACTCAAAATGTTTATGGGATTAATTATTTTGAAAAGTCGATATGATTTCTGTTTACCTAGTGTTTGGCATAAAACTTATGAATGATAAAAAAAAAATTACACAAAATGCATATGGGATTATAAGACTTCAACTTGTAGAAATGTCTAACACGATTTAAACAGAACTAGTTATATAAATTACGAAGAAAAAAAAAACTATAGTTAATTATTTAATAGGCTAAATGCATCCTTTGTGTTGGGGAGTTCGGGAGAGTAACACCGAGTCGAATGTTATAGAATTATAAGAGACTTTGACACAAAATCTCTATCTGAAACCTTAAGACAATTGTGAGTGGACCACTTGTTGGAGAGTCCATTGAACGCGAGAACAACGAGTCAAATGCTCTAGGACCATAAGAGACTTTGACACCGCATCTTTTTGGGTTGAGATATGGTGTCAAAGTCTCTTGTGGTCATAGAACATTTAGTCCGTTGTTGCTCTCGCGTCCCCGAACTCTCCAACAAGTGGTATTAAAATCATGGTTCAGCTTGATGGGGGAGCGAGAGTGAGATCCTAGTGTGGACCAAGTATAGTAATGTGGGTGACTTACACTTGGGAGGAAAATTATTGGAATTCAAGTGTGAGTGATAATTTCATATCGACTAGGAATAGAGGAAATGTTGTATATACAAAAGATACGATCCATATACCTATTGTATTAACGTTTGTGTTGAAATGTAGTAGCAAAGTCTTTTGTAGTTTTAAAACATTTGATTCGTTGTTGCTTTCGCGCTCTTCTGAACTCTCCAACACTTTAATCCTTTAAATTATTTGTTTTTATTAGAAGTTATTTTTTTAAGTCTATGTTTATGTTTGTATGTTTACATGGCTAACTTTTTAAACACATTTCATAATAAAAAAGCTCATGTGCAATCTCAACCATCAACTACAAATAAATTTTTTGTTGTATTTAAAGATTTTGGAATATCTAAACTATCAACAAAGTCAAGGATGCCAACAAGACAAACAAAATAATAGATTTAAACATGTTTATTTTGAAGTTTAGATGTTTTTTTAATGTTGTGTTTTAAATTTTTCATTGATCAATTATATAATCAGTTTGAACTATGTAAATGATAATCATTTTTTAATGTTATGTGTTGGATCCTTAAACAATACACAAACTTTTTTGTATCAGAATTTATTTAAAAGGTTAACCACATATGTATTTATTTATAGACTTAAATGACTAATTTATTACAAATTAATACTTACATGTATGTATGTATATACGGTTGCTCTAGAAGCCATCATGCTTCAGGTTCTGCAATTCCTTGCGTTCTTGACACAAAGCCTGCAAATTATGAATGAATTAATTAATACTAGTAAAGAAGAAGATAGAAGCGATAAATTTTTTGCAATGTGAGATTAATACATACCCTTTTTACTCTTATATCGCTCAAGTAATTTTGCCCTGTTTGCCAAAATCTTATTTCAAACTCAAAAAGTGGGGGAACATATTTAGAAGGAAAAAATTGAAATTGTTCTCAAATATTTTATATCACTCAATTGCTAAATTAGTTGGTAGTCAAAATCAGAACATGATTGTAAATTGCCATTTATATATATATTGTTGAATGATAATTTAAAATTCAAGTGGAAGGGTGAATGTATACATTCATGAATTTGAACATTGAAAATGATGAGAGGCTGCGCTGCGCCTCTGTGTACAAATTACTCGCGTGGTTAAATGTATTTAAGCTTGAAATTAAAGTTGAATCCCTGCATGCACAAATCAATTTGCTTTTATTTATATATTCAGACTATAGACTATTATAGGCTACAATACCCTCTCCATAGTCATATAGTAGGAATAAAACTAGTACTTTTACACCTCTTAAAAAACTAGTTAGTGATCATTTATTTTTTATTTAATAAAAAGTCTTCTATTTTATTAAATCTACGATTTTGATATTTTTATTTTTTTCCTTTTCAATTTTTTTACGTTAGAAGATAGTAAATATTACTTTAATTAATTTATATAATTATTAGCATTTGTTAGTTGAATTAAGACTTAAAGGACGATTTGAGCTTCAATTTAGTGATATGATGATAATCATTTAAATAGCATAGTCATATGAAATTTAAATTTAATTTTAAATTAAATAATATCACTTTAATATAATATTTAAAATTAAAAAAAATACTTTTTTTCTTTAAAAATTTTTGAAAATTAAAAAACTGAAAATTTTAAAAATACCAATAAGTTTTTTGTTTTACAACAGTTCAGCTTCCATAAAGACTTTTTTGTGGTATTAAAACAAAAAAAGTGTAATTTTAACGAAAAACAAATTAATTTTTTTTTATTTTCAGAAATATTTTAAGCAAAAAAATTATTATTTATTTTAAAAACTTATTAAAGTTGTATTATTTAATTTAAAACTATATTTATATTTATATTTATATTTCATATCACTATAATTTTACATAAACATGTATATATCATTTAAACGATTGTCACATCATCGATTTAAAACTCAAATTAATAAAAGAGACTAAATGTCAACAACTTTAAAATAGAAGAAACAAAATTACCAGAAGAAAAATAATAGAACATAAATTATAGATTTGATAAAATAGAGGACTAAAAATTTATTTTAACCATTGATTTTTTTTCAAAGTAATCCAAAGAATAATTTGATTTTTCAAAACTACTATTCGTAGAAATTTGTTCCCCGAGTATAAAAAGGGTTACTAGAAAATAAATAATATATTAATTAAAAATTTATTGGAAAAATAATAGTATTAAATTTTTTAAAAGTATTAATATTTAGTTACAATTTAGACCATTCAATGTGATTTTTTTGTTGCTTATAATTGAGACCAGAGAAACAGATTAATAAGCAGACTTCATAATATAAGTAAAATCAATTCATATATTCACTTTCATTTGTGCAAGATAATCATAATAATTAGAGATAAATTAGTGATTGTATTTCACTTTTGTATAAAATAAAATAAATAAATAAATAAAAGTAATTGAATGTAGTTACGCATTTAAGTCTTCATTGATTAAATCACAAAAATTAGAAAACTTTATTATAATATTAAATTTATTAATAATTTAAATTTTTTTATTAGTTTATCAATTGAAAAGAGAGAATTAGTTTATAATTTAATTTGTATTATAATAATTGTTATCAATTATAGAAAATACATAATATAATTAAGAGTAAATTATTAAAGAAATAATTAATATAGTTTAAATAAAAATAGACAAAAAAAATCATATATTTAAGAACAGAGAACCATCTTCGATAAATACAAAAAACCAGTACTTCATTTCATTGTCGTTGGTATAAATATTACATGTTGGGCCGTTATTAATTTCCAAAAGTGTCCAGAATTTTTGAATTTAATTTCTAGTGTACATTGATTGACGTGCACAAAATGAATTTGGGAATTACAACATAAGACATAATAAATCTCGAATAAATTAATTAATTAATTAATTAATGTATGATCTGGATCCCTTTCTTTGATATTCATGTATCTAAATTTCTAATGATCTGTATTAATCGATTAAAGTATGTATGATGCGTTAATTGAAAATGCGCAAGCGGGTGGGGAAGTAGGATTAGCTAGCTGGTACCTAAACAAGTAGTGCATTATTTAATTTTAACTGCAAGTTGATGCATTTAACTGCTCAAAAATATTTCAATGCTCACGTGTACATTCCTTCGATGAATTTTATTAAATTAAGATATATAGTGGCAAGATTCATGGATAAAATCGAAAGCACGACCAATTTCACTAGATCCTCTTTCAGTTATAACAAACGACAAAATCAAAAAAGTATGTGACACCAACGCAATACTACGCACCTGGTTGATTTAATTGGTCTTTTGCTCTACTTTGGACACGTTCACTCTATTAGCAATTCAATTAGCACCTGGCCTCCAGCAGCAACGTGTGTTAAACAACTTTAATTAATAATTTAATAATGAGTTGAATATGTAAACATAAAACAAAGTCCCTGTTTGAAATAAAATAAAATAAAAAATTAAGTTATATTAATTACTAGTAAATATTGTTAAATTCGGACACCAAAAGAATGAAAGTGCACCAACATACATATTCATCTAAACACTTTAGAACTTTGACGACGAACGTCCATGTTTGCAATTTTTTTAGGTTTTGTTAATTTTAGTGTGGGTTATGTCGACGCTAATTAGCGTTCGGCGTTAATTAAATTCTCGATCATTTTGTCAAAGGTTGCAGTGTCATTTTAGCGTTGGTTTGACTGATATTAAAGAGTGTACGAAAATAAAAAAAATCAATGCAAATAATTAGGTTCAAGCCTTTTAGAGTCAACCATAACAACAAAGCTAAATCGACACTAGCATCAATTTTTTGCTTGATAGCATGGGTTTTTGACTGATGCTAAAACAATTTAGTTGGTAGTGTCAAATTCAAATATTGAAGTTGACCAAGGTACGTGCATCAAAGTATTGTTGATCAAACTAACATATGTGCCACAATAACCTTTTGGCAAGATTCCAAAAAAAGAGAAAAGAAAAAGAAAAAAAATTCAATTGAATAGTATATATTTAGAAAAAGTCTTGAACAATAAAAATATTAGATTATAAAATGATCTCCCAACGAGAGTTTTTTCTTGTTCTAAAACAATCAAGATCTTATTGAATATATCATATTTAGTGAGAGTTATCACTTGGTTCAATATTGGATTTATTCACTACATATCCACCTAACAGAGTTTAGAATCCTATATAGACTTTATCTCACACAGACATAAACTCAAACTTGTAATTCGGTCCAATAGTGAAAAAACAACTTTTGTTGTTGCCTAGAGAGGCATTAAAATACTCAACTCAAGAGGTAAGTGAAGCTGGATCTTGAGGAATCCATAAAAGTTTCTTCCGATAGCCGAAAGATGCTTAAAGAATACTTATTGTCTGGAGAGACATTAGAATACTCAACTCAAGAGGTGAGTGAAGCCGAATCTTGAAGAATTCAGAAGAGTTGCTTCTGGTATCTTGAAGAGGCTTATAGAATACTTGTTTCCTAGAGAGACATCAGATACTCAACTCAAGAGGCGAGTGAAATCAGATCTTGAGGAATCTAAAAGAGTTGCTTCCAGTAGCCTAAAGAGGCTTAGATAACACTTATTGTTGGAGTGGCATAAAGAATGCTTGTGTTCCTTGGCATGACAATTGAATTCGGATTGTTGAGAAGACCATTTTGGTGTTCATTCCCAGATAGGCTTATAAAATACTCAACTCAAGAGGCGAGTGATACTGGATCTTGAGAAAATTCAAAGATCGTACATTTGTTGGTTTGGAGACCTTACAATACTCATTTCCTTGATAGGCAAGAAAATAAACCTCATTTCATATAGACGTAAGGAAATAATACTTTGTGCTTGGAGAAAAAAGAATACCCAACTCAAGAGATGACTAACGCCAACAGAATCCAGATATTGTACTTCTGGTGGCTTGAAAAGACCTTACAATACTCAATGTCTGGAGAAGCAAGAAAACAATACTTAATGCCTAGAAAGGAAAACAATAGTCATTGCACAATGAGGCAAGGAAACAATACATATCTTAGAGAGGCTTTAAGAACACTCAATGCTTATAGAGACAAATTGAATAATATTGTCACTTTTTACTAGATTAAGTCATTGACTATACTAAGAAAAAATCTCTTAGAAATGGAGGCAAACTAGATGTAAAAACAATTGTTATGAGCTAATATAAAAATTATTGTGTGTTGTTATCTTCCCTTATCTCTTTACTTCATATTTGTTATTTATGTATTATATCACCAACTTTCATCTTAACATGTGTTTGTTAAAATGAAGATAAGTTTTTGATAAAGAACTAATTTTTAAAAATTTAAATTGAACAACAAAATTCAAACCTCTCATTTCTTGTATTTTCTAGCACCTTCAAATATTATCATAATAGGTTGAATATTACTTTTGTAGTTGATAAGACCTATTGGAATAGATTCCAAATTAGGAAACCATTTTAGGCTTATCATTACTACAAGATAAGATCATGACGTAAATATAAGAAATATCATGTTAAAATTTAGATGTAAAATGAGTGGCAAATAAAAAATACTAGAAGTCATTGAAAAAATGACAATGGTTCAAATGAATTGTGAAAATCATTTCATATTGTGAGGACTGAGGAGCCTTTTGAGAGTCAATGTAAGAAAAGTTATAGAAAACACCACCATGTCATAATAGAAACATTAGTAGGTCATCCATATCAAGGCCACTAAGTGAGAAAGAGAGTTATTATTATTCATTTGACCAAAAACATGATCTGGCCACAAAACATGAACAACTCAAATTGAAAAATTTACTTGATCATCGGCATGTATGCAAGTACACCGCCTCTTTTTAGTAGGTGTCATTGTCTTTCATTATGTTTCTATAACTCCTTTAGATGATCTAGGTCAACTCCAGATTGAACACAGTAAACAATATAAGATGGTTTAAAATGGATTTTTAAATTATTATTATTTTTATTTAATAAACCGAGTTTTATAAAATCTTTTTTTAAAAAAATATATATGTTTACAACCACTTTTAAAAAACTTAAGACTAGACAACATCAATCTTAGGTTAAAAGAGAGCAGGGAAAGAGAAGATCAACACATATGATTTATATTAGTTCACTATGAATCTAATAGTTAGTCCAATCTCATCAACTTGGACAATTTCCACTAAATATTCACATAGAACAACAATCACTAGAGTATGCTTTTGTTAAACTAACTATACTCTAGTCTTCTAAACAATCTAGCTTAATACGGTTAAGTTGTTGAGGACAACATCACTATTAAACAAGTTACAAGTTTATAAAGTGTTTGTAAAATACATGTTTCTTAATCTCACAAAGATGATAAAACATTTAAGCTTGAAACATAATGAAATAATTTTCAATAGAAATAATATAGAATTTCAAGATGTTCAGAATTTTGCATCTAAGAAAATTTGTTGTGAAGTTCAAAGTGCTTGTAGAGAATTTATCAAAATAATATTGTTTGAATCCTTTTTGAGTGTTTAAAGGTTCTTGAGAGTTCTCCATTATCAAAATAACAATGGAGAGTGATATTTATAGGCTATAGCATGAAAAAGGATTTCATTAGGTCAAAATAATGACCATTGAGTAACTGTCCAAGTCTAAGGTCTATTAGGTTGTATGACATCACCCGTAAAGTTTCTAACATTCTCTAAATTGTGATCTATTTCATTCTTAGATATTCTCATACTATCAATTCTTTCTTTCATGACATTTGTTGTGTAGCTCTCAACGTTACAAAATCAAACCAGGTGTTGTGATGAATAAATGGTCCAATGAAGTAGTTCTCCAGACACACATAAATAAAAGTTGTGCAGCTTGAAAATAAAAATTTGATTAGAGAAACTCATGATTTAACTTAGAAATCATTTTTTGCACACTTAACAAACATCAAAGAATAAATTGTTCTTTTATGGGTGTTGTTGTCATCAAAATTTATTATAAGTCATTGCTCTTCAAACCAACTAGTTCTAACACAGATAACCTTGCTTATTTTATTTAGATTTAAATATGTTTAATTTTTAATAAATATATCACCGTTTGATTTTAGTCCCATCAAATAAATCACCTCATTTAAAAAGTGATATTGTTACAAAGATTATAAACATATTTAAATCTTTTATTTGTCATATACTTTTTATTGTCTTCGTTAAGATTAATATTTTGCATGCACCTTAAGCACCCAAAGAGCATCTCAAATGAGAGGTGTTATATCTATTTTTCTTTATTAAGGATCACTCCTTATTAGCCGCCTACATTGAAGCTGAAAAAATATACATGACTATTGAGGAAGAGTAATTATATAAGTAGTATCTCTCTCTTCAGTTTTTTTAGATCACACTTAATAAATTGTATTAAAATAAATTATTGTTAAAATGTAATAATAAAGAGTTATTGGTAGGACTATTTAATAAATTTTACTGAGGTGTTAAGTTAGAGGAATCATATGTTTATTACATATTAATATTGTGTAACTGTAGGATCTATTTAAACACTCAAATAAGGGTATCACCATTGTGCTTCATGGACGCTATAATATCATGTTTAGAGGAAAATTGGTGTCCTCAAGCTCCTGAGAATTTGGGTAAAAAAGTAATTTTTTATATATACTCCTGTAATGTACACTAACCAATAGCTATGGAGTTTTATTAGAGTAATTTTTTATAGTTTAAATGATATGATATATAAGAACTTTTAAAATTTCAAGTTTCAATTTATAAAATTATTTATTTTTGTAATTTAATTAATAATATATAAACAATTAAAGCGTCTAAATGGTTTAGTATGAGATTATATGTCACATCATTTAATAATTTTAAGGTAAAATCTTGGTGTTGCTAACTTTATTGCATTATTGGCTCAGATAAAATCAGTGTCATGGGGATGGTTCGTCGGAAGAGCTGTTGGTTGTCTAGCTTTGATCTAGCTGTGATGAACTGGTATTATGTGTTGCTATTGTTTAATAAAATTGAAGGCTGGTGCATAATACTAGCAATCAATTTGTGGTGTTCCTTTATATATGCTTATGGTGGTGGTAGTTTTAATTATACTCAATATGGTGCGGTGTTAATAGTTTGGTTTTGGTTTTGCTAGTATCAGGTTGGCCTTAGGATAGGAACAGGTTAGTCATGGTCAGGGGTTGTTTTATCAGTTGTGAATAATGTTGTACTGAACAGTTCTGTTACTATGATTTATTGTTTTGGAGTATTTTGGCCGACTTTTGAGCAAATGATTTTTTGATATTTTGGCGACTCTTTCTAGAAGATGGATACTTAGCTGTTATCCTATGTGATGATGGGTTTGGACATCGTTTATTTTTTTTAGGCGAATTGGAATATCTATTATACTTTATTTAATGAAATTTTGCTTATAAAAAAATTAATAAATTTGAAGAAAATACAAAAACAATAAAATTTTAAAATAGAGGAAGAAAACTAGATTATACTTTAATTTAATGAATTAATAAAAATAAAAGACGAAAATTACAATTAAATCATAAAAATATCAAAAATACGTAAAAATAATTCATCTCTTTTATCGTCTGAACACTAAATTCTTACGACATTATAAATGTTCAATACTCAAATCTCATTAATAAGAATAAGAATGAGTTCATAAACAAAATAAAACCATTTAATGAAACAAATTAAATATTTCAACACATTTCATACTCTTCAATAGTAGCTAGCTCTCATTTACTCACTACTCGTGCTTCCATCTTGAAGGAATTCTTGAAGAAACTTATTATCCAAGAATTCAAAATCAAAATTGTCATCAACAAAGTATGAATTAGAGGAAGTGGAATTAGAAAAAGGATTAGGATTAGGATTTGGATTAGTAGAAGGAGGAGAAGGAGGCAGAGTAATAGGCATAGGTAATGAATTAGAATTGGAATTAGGAGCTTGATACTCATTAGGGAAATTAAGAATAGCTCTATGACCACGAAAATGAAAAGCAGCAGCATCATAAGCACGTGCAGCTTCCTCAGCAGTATCAAATGTTCCAAGCCATATTCTTGTCCCTTTTCTTGTTGGGTCACGAATCTCTGCTGCAAATTTTCCCCATGGTCTTCTACGAATTCCTCTATACCGAACCTGTTCTGCATTTCCATTACTATTTCTATCCATTAATTTTTCTTTTTAGAAACACAAAAACTATACGAAGTTGTTAATGATAATAATAATAATAATAATATATAATAAGGTCTCTGTTTGATTTATTATGAAGGTTAGTTAGTAGGTAGCTCCAGTGAAGAAATTGTTGAAGTGGGGGAAATTATTATATAGTATAAGAAATATTTGTGCTCGCGCTTCTGGTAGGACTTTTGACCACTGGGTCGGTCATATGTGACGGTTTGAATTTCAAATTGGATAAGATCTGCTAACAAAGGTGAAAACATTAAATGTTAGATTGAACGTAACTCCCACCATCTCTGATCTTTGATCACGTTTTTTTCTTATCTCAAAGTTTTAATTTTAAAAAAAAAATTAAAATGTAATGTTTTTTTAAAAAAAAAATTAAAGTACATATTAAATAAATTTTATTTTTATTTAATAAATAAAAGATAAAATATTAAATTAATATAAATTTATTATTTCTTAATACATGTGTTTAATATTATAACCATCAGAGTTTAAGGACAGAGATAGTAAATAAGAGTATAAAAATAAGATAAATAATCAACATGCTTTATAACGTGAAACTCTTTTCTATAATTAAACATTCTCTTATTACTCTTTTCGGAGAGAGTATTACTCTTTTCTTTTTGTAAATAAATTTAATTTTAATAAAAATTTATCTTAAAATAAAATTATTTTATTTTTAATGTACAATTAATTTATTTTTTAATTAATATTATATATATTATTTATAAATATTATATTTTACTTTATATTTACTATTATTGTGAAAAAAATTAACTATCGATAAATTTAATTTGATAAAAATTTATTTTTTAAATTAATATGTAAAAATTGAATAAAAGTAATATTTATAGTAAAATGAATTATTATATCATTATCAGTTTTAGTATGATGAAGTTGACCTCCTTGAGAAAGTGAGAATCGTCGGATGACTGAGACAACGTTCATTCGCACTTGTCGTGTTGCTGGCACCGCACGTGGATTCATCATTATTTTACGGAGTCGTTGCAAAAACAAAAAATCTAGGCAGTTGTCAGTACAGTAGTTTATATGGCTAAATACTTAGTTCATTAACTTAATTTTGTATTTATTTTTTTTTATTTAGTCTTTTATTTTAATTTTAAGTGACAATTTAATCTTTTATGTTTTAAAATGTTAACAATATTATCCTTTTTTTTTATAAAAATTCATCAAAATTTTCAACCAAAACTCATAAAATTAATTATATTCTTTAATATAATACAAATTTCATCAAATTCATAACTCAAATATTCAAATAAACTCATATTTTTATTATTTATTTGATTTTTAAAATTCCATCTCTAACAACATCAAATAAAAAATGAAAATATGAGTTTATTTGAAGATTTGAGTTACGATTTGATAAAATTTGTATTATATTAAAAAATATAATTAATTTTATGGGTTTTGGTTTAAAATTTTGATAAATTTTTTAATTTATTATAAAAAAAAATAATATTGTTGACATTTTAAAACATAAAAAATTAAATTGTCACTTCAAATTAAAATAAAAGACCAAATCGGGAGAAAAAAAAAATAAAAGACTAAAACGTTAACTGAAATTAAGTTAAGGGACCACGGGTGCTATTTAACTTTTATATATATATATATATATATATATATATATATATATATATATATATATATATATATATATATATATATATATATATATATATATATATATCAATTCTTTAGATGAATTCACAAATATTAATAGTTAAATTTAATGTTTTGTTTTCAGTTTAAATTTAAAATGTTATTTTGTTAATATTTTTTAAATGTTATTTAGTCATTATAATTTTTTAAAAGATGTTAGGTCCTTTAAAAATGATTGTTTCTTTTTGAAAAAATATATTTCGATGTCTTTTATGTTTCAGTAAAGTAATAGTTTTATTCTTTATGTTTTTTTGTAACACTTATGTCCTTTAATTGTAGTCTAGTTTTCGATTAAATTTTTTAACTTTTTATTTTTGCAATTTAGCCAATAAATTATATTTTGTTTTGATCATTAAATTTTAAATTATATTAAATTAAGCACATAGTCTATTAAATTTGACCATGTTCTCGAGTTACTATTAAGATATAATCCAAATAGCGCAGTGAGTTGACTACTCAAACTATTTTACAAGTGAATAAAGTTAATGATATTGATTATGTAGATAGACTTTTATCACCATATTTTTAGATGATATATGTGTCTAAATGGTTGTAGAAATATAGACTGTTTATAATGTTTAATGACTGTTTTCTAAATGATTAGTATGAGTGATCAATTGTTGCAAATTTGCTACGATTTTTAATGATAAAATAATTTAAATTGCACTAGTCGTTGTTAAAGTGAGACAAATGACTAACAATATAAACATGATGTAACTTAAAGACTAAATCGGGAAAGTAAAAAGTTAAGTCATGATTTTTATTTAAATAAAGCCCAATTGGTCAAGATATTTTTACAGAGAATCCAGCTATATTTAGCTCGAATTTAAGGATTGGAAGAGGCCCAAATCAGCATCTATAAAAGGAGGCACAAGGCAGATTACTTAGTATCGAAAATCACAAAAGGGTCATACACTTCAAAAGCAAACACTCTCAAATTTTCCCGATTCCTAATCTATATGTTCTGAGATTACATGGTTTGGATGAGGGAATTTGAATTCCCTTCCAGGTTTGTAGTCTTCACTGGAGTGTTTGAAGAACTCTCTTGATTCTGATTCTTTAATTTCTGCTTTGGCACATACACCATGTTCCTCTGGTGATTCTGGAACTTATGGTGATTCTGGTAATCATACTGATTATGATAATTAAAGTAGTTCTGATGATCATACCTCACCCTTTGATACTGATACCTGTTCAGGTTCTGGTTCTGGTTCTGGTACTGATTCTGGTTCCAGTGTTGATTCTAGTTCCAGTTTCTATGCCTCCAGTTCTGGTTCTGGTTCCAGTGTTGGTTCTGGTTCCAGTTCCTGTACCTCTGATACTGGTTCTGGTTCCAGTTCCTGTTCCTCTGATACTGGTTCCAGTTCCTGTTCTGATTCGTGTGATATCTTTCATATTTCCTGTTCCTCCTATGATTCTGGTTCTGGTTCCGATTGTGTTGACAAGTTCTTCTTCTACCAGAGTCACTTGGCTTCGGTTTGGTAGATATTGGAACATAGACTTTCTTCTGCTTGTGCGTTGCCAGCATCCATTGTCCAGGCACCATTGTTGGTGTCTCCTTCTGGTTGTTCAAAATATCTGCAACATAAACAATTTGTTCTTTTGGTACCCAGAACTGATTGGGTCCAGGTTTGTTAGTTGTAACAGCTCTCTGATCTTGTTCAGATTTTACCATTGGACAAGATAATTCAGAGTGACCTTTCTTGGCACAAACAATACACAAAACATCAGAATGAACAGCTTTATTTTCAGTAATTGTTTCTGTAAAACCAAGACCTCTTTTTCCAGAATTACTGTTTCCATAAATCATAGATGCATATTTACTTCTTTCCATTCCATTGGAAATAAAGTTTTGAAAAACTTGCTCATGCATATCAGATTTACAAACAGTTTCAGAAGTGGAACAATTATTATTTTTCAGAGTTTGGTTTTCAGACTTGAGTCTTGCAACTTCAGTTTTAAAATCTTTGTTTTCAGTTGCATACTCAGAATTTCGATTCTTTAAAACTTGGACTTCTTTGGTTAGATTTTCCTTATCTTCCCTAAGAGTTTTCAGTTTTAAAGACCTTTTATTGTTTGCATTTAACAAGTCTTTTAAAGTCTCAATTAATTCAGATTTAGACAGATCAGAAAATACCTTATTGTCTTCATCTTCTGATTCTGTTTCAGAGCTTGAGCTGTATTCAGAACTTGAGTAGGTATGAGCCATCAGAGACAGAATTGTTTCCTCTGATGTGCTTCCAGACTTGCTTGAATGACTGCTTCGATCATTCTTCCTTCTGCCTGCTTTCCTTCTGGAATTCGTGCCTTTATGAGGTCCAGAAGCAGACTTAATGTGAGCCATCTTTGCTGTTTCTGCCTCTTCTTCATCAGAACATTCTTCCTCTGATTCTGATACATCCCAGGCAGCCATCAGACCTTTCTTTCTGTATCTGGAACTCTTCTTGGTTTGTTTGCCTTTATAAGGTCCAGAAGCAGACTTGATGTGAGCCATCTTTGCTGTTTCTGCCTCTTCTTCATCAGACGATTCTTCCTCTGATTCTGAAACATCCCAGGCAGCCATCAGACCCTTCTTTCTGTATCTGGAATTCTTCTTGTCCGGTTTGCCTTTTTCCAGATTTGGACATTATGACTTGATATGTCCAGGTTCATTGCATCCATAACAAACAATATTCTTCTTGTCAGAATCTTCCTTATCCTTGCTGTTATGTTTCTTTCTGAAGTTTCTTTTCTTCCTGTTTTCCCAGATCTTAACCATCTTTTTGGTTAAGTATGCCATATCATCACAATCACTATCACTATCCTCTGATTCTGATTCTGCCTTAGCAGCTTTTTTCTGTTTCGATTTCAGAGCCAGATTTTTCTTCTTCTTAGGTTCATCTTCTTCAAGTTCTATTTCATGAGACCTAAGTGTGCTGATTAGATCGTCCAGCCTCAATGTACTCAGATCCTTAGCTTCCTGAATTGCAGTAACCTTTGGTCTCCACCTTTTTGGTAGACTTCTCAGAATTTTCATGACATGATCTTCAGTGGTATAGCTTTTGTTTAATACTTTCAGTCCTGATACCAAAGTCTGGAACCTGCAGAACCTTGTGTCAATGTCTTCATCCTCTTCCATCTTGAACAGCTCATACTTTCTGACCAATATGTTAGCCTTTGTTTGTTGAACCTGCTTGGTTCCTTCATAGGTCAGAACCAGACTATCAAATATACTCTTTGCTGTTTCTTTATTTGTGCATCTATCAAATTCCTTGAATGTGATTGCACTGACCATCATGGTTCTGGACTTGTGATGTAGTCTGTGTAATCTGATCTGATCTGGTTTCATATCAAACATATCCAGTTTCTTAGTTGGATCTTCTGGATCAGTAGGAGCAGTATATCCTCTGACTATCATCTTCCATAGTTCAGGATCTTGAGATATGACAAAGCTTCTCATTCTGTCCTTCCAATACTCAAACCTTTCTCCATCAAACAATGGTGGTCTATTGATGTTGTTTCCCAATTCTTCTGCCATATTGAACCCCTTGGACCTTTCCTCAAACACGGTTAAGTGCTCAGCCTTGAGACCGAGCTCTGATGCCAATTGAAGGTGCAAACACGAGAAGGGGGGGTTGAATTGTGTTTGACTTAACTTGAAACTTTTCCTGTTTTAATACTTTCAAAACAAAACTTGATGTATAATTAAAACAGAGTTAGCAGCGGATAAAAATAAAAATAAAAACTCACAGATTTTATACTGGTTCACCGTTAACGAGGCTACGTCCAGTCCCTTCGCCTTGAAGGATTTCACTAATTCAAACTTGAATTACAACCTTGCTACTGACCCTCCAAGTCAGTCTTCTCAATAGTCTAACAATCCTAGACTACTTGAGGAAAAACAGCTCCTGTTCTTCAGCCAATCTGACACCCCAGATTGTAGAAGAATTCTCAACACTACAAATCTAATTGCCAAGTAACCTGCTACCTCTACTGACTCCCACAGCTTGTAGACTCTACTTCAACAACTTAGATTTGACAAAGTGGAACGAAAACAACAAGAGTACTTGCTTTAAAAACTAAGACTCAACAATTGACTTATATGAAAATTTGAGAGTGTTTGCTTTTGAAGTGTATGACCCTTTTGTGATTTTCGATACTAAGTAATCTGCCTTGTGCCTCCTTTTATAGATGCTGATTTGGGCCTCTTCCAATCCTTAAATTCGAGCTAAATATAGCTGGATTCTCTGTAAAAATATCTTGACCAATTGGGCTTTATTTAAATAAAAATCATATCTTTTTAAGCCTTAGATTTGTTTCATATCTTAACTGGCCAATCAAATATGTGCATTGCTTCCCACCACAGCTCCTGACTTCCATGCTACTCCAATTTAATTTATAACAAATCTTTTATAATATTTTGATAAAAATATCATGAGATCTTCACCATTAATTCCCATGATCAAATCTGCACCATTGGATCTTCATGCGATAGTCCACAGCTGGACCAGCTTGATTGCTATGCTATTGTCCTCTGAATTCGGCCATTCCTGGAACACACTTCATAGCCCTCTGATCTTCTGATTTCAGCCTTCCTGGATGTGCGCCTGATATGCTATGAACTTCTGGATTCGGCCATTTCTGGACTGCACAGCCTGTCCCTCTGATTTCGGCCAGTTCTGGGCCATGGTCTGATTTTCTGATCTTGACCATCACTGGACTCAAAAAATTATTTCTGAACCATTGATCTGGATATTTTTACTCTGATCTGGACAGATTCTGGAATTTGGTCTGGAACAAACTGAAATAAACTTGATCAAAAAATATTTCAGTCTGGACATTTTACCTTTAATTTTGGACCAGGTCTGGGTTGATTCTGGAACTCATTTCTTTTGTTCTGGACTTAGTTCCATGCCCTAAATCATGCTATCTTATGGTCTGGGCCAAATCTGGATTGATCTTCATGTTCTGGACTCATAAACATACCTTCTGGTCAAGTCTGGGACAAGTCTGGGCTGTGTAATTTTTACTACCAAGCCATCTTCTGGTCAGAATAACTTCTGGAATAAAATTGATATTTGATTCCTGTTTGTCTTGATCAACGCTCCTTCTGGCAGGCTTTCCAATGATATGATCCATGTTTCATTCTAAATTTTATTCCTTCTGATATAGGCCTGCAAAGTTATCTTCTGGTTCAGTTTAGTCATCCTGAAACATCTTCTGGAAATTCCAGAATTCATTTTCCTTTGATCTTCTGCTTCTGATTTCTTCAGTTTCTGATGACATTTAATTTAATAATTCAAGGTATAAAATAAGTTTACATCGAGTGCTTTTGTAAACATCAAAATCCTAAGTCTTAGAACCAACTTGGTTCCAACAGTATTTACATTTCTCCTTTCTTAAACACACAGGAATTTACAACTCTCCTTACATTATCTCTAACTCTATAGCTCTATAATGTTTGAGTTTCAAAACAGTTGTGTCAGCTCATATAGCCATTTGGAAACAGATTGTAAAGGCTATGAGTTAATAGGCATGTGACACAAATAAACGAAGACTGCTCTTGCTGATCTTCAGAACATTCTTCGTTTCTTGTTTTGGCAATTTTCTGGTTTCTGTCAGTTTTTTCAATTCTGTTTTGTGCTCCAGTGTTTTTGCATATCTTTTAGTGATGTAATGCCTCATTTGTCCAGGCTTGTGCTTGCTTAAAGTAACTCATCATTTCTTGGAAAATTAAGGTTACAATTTGCTGCTTTGATGTTGAATTCGATTTTTCTAATTCTGGTCACAGCTTCCTTGTGTGTTCAGTTTATGTTCCTTGCTTATGATTTGTTATGTATCTTCTTGACTTATAGTGGTTTGATCACATCTTGTTATTTAAAGGATTTTTTTTGAAGGGTTAAGAACGTTTTTGGTTTAAGTAAAATAGAGACATATCATTCTTGGTTTATGATGTTTTAATTTTGTTAGGGCAGATTTGATTTTATTCTTCTTCTACTCTTATCTCGTTGTATTTGAAACCTATCTTTGTTTTAGAAACACTCAAGAACACATGTTAAAAGCTAATGATTTTTAGAATCATAATTTACAGATTAATTAACTTGATTTTGTTCATCATTAAAACATTTAAATTGTGATTTTTGTCTCAAAAATAAAAACATATAAATCTGTTTGAGAAAGTTTATGAAAATAGTTTATAACATATTCATAAATCATCAATGATAGCTTATGAAAACAACTATAGCTTATATAAAAAATTGACTTTATTTTATTTTGTGTTATAAAAATAGTTTTATACATAAGTGTTTATGTTGTAGTAAGTGTTTATGATATAAGTTGTTTATCCAAACAGAACCTTAATTTATAATCAAATATGAACCAAACTTAATGTGTTTCTACCTTTTTCGATTTAAGAACGAACCATTGGACTAAACAAAAATATAAATTCTTATTTTTCACTAAATAATGAGACAACTTTTTGTCTCAGGTAAATACTATATATCAAGAGTATCAAAATATTCTTTTTATTTATACTAAAAAATTATTATATCTATCTACTCTCTCATGTTTTTCTCTCTCTTTTCTCCCTCTCTTTTATCTCTCTTTACCTAATCTTTGGTGTCTCTTTCTCTCATCATTTTTTCTTCTCTCTCTTCTTTATCATTATTTTAATTCACAAATACTAATATATATATATATATATAATATTATAGTGCTATATTATTTTGTCAAGTGTAAATACATGTCAAATTAAGTATAATACAAATTGTTTGTCTTTTATATCTACTATGAAATACAATAGAATAAACTTGTACAATTTTGTACCGTTATGTCTAGTTAATTACTATTTTACGAATCAAATATATTATTAATTTATAAGTATAAGTTTATTATCTCTAAATCTATGTGTAAAACAAACCTTATAAATTACAACCAAAGTTCAGGGACACCAGAGTGGTTAGTTATATATACTCCTCTTTAATTCCTGGCATAATATAACTTTTTGACTAAAGTGCTCTTACGGCCATCGAGTTAGGTAGAATTACTGTATTCTTTTGTTTTTTTTTTTTGTTTTTTAGGAAAGTAGAATAACTAATTACTACTTTGGAATGTTAAGATACCAACGAATAAGGGTAATTTAAGTTATATAATATTCAATATGCTTGAATGAGATATGTGGTTGAATATATGAATATCCGATTTTTATAAAAATTAGACAAATTATATATTTTCAAATATATTTTTTCGCTTAGATGAAACTGTTAATATTTTTTCTAATATTGTATATTTTATAAATTAATGTTAATAAATTAATAATTATATTAGCCTTTAGAGTACAAGATATTTAACCTGAATCCAAACGAAATTTATTCCATAAAGCTTATTACTAATGATCTAGAAGCTAATTATTCTTTATCCTCTCTCTTTCATAAATAATGGAGGAAGAAGATTTATACTTCAACAAAGGCTCCTATATCCGTCAAAAATAAAAAATAAAACGAAGGCTCCTATATTTATTTCCCTTTGACTTTGAACTTTGGAATTGGATCTAGACGATCTGGATGGACCAACTGGATTATTCTTTTCTTAAGCTAGAAAATTATAGTAAATTATTTCTACCTATTACACAAAGCAAATGTTAATATGTTCCTGGTTGGATAAGTTGTGTCGTGGAATGGAGATGCATGAATCTTCTTTTTTTAATAAGCAGTTCGGATAATTAATATTATATCAAGCAAGTGGATGATACTTTAGTGCAAGTTGATCATTCAAAACCAATCGTTGCTTTTCTTTAAAAACCATTAGTTAAATTGTTTGATAGTTAGATTTTATTTTTGATTCAAAATTTGATGTAATGATGATATCTTTTTACTCATTTCACTCCCTGTGTGTGAAAATGGTTAATTCAGTACTTTTTAAAAATTCGGTAGTAATTTAGTGCTTTTAAAAAAAAAAAATAATTAAACAATTCAGTACTTATCATTACATTGTTAGATAATGAGCTTTTTACTTGTAGTAATATAAAATAATTAAAATGAAATTCAACAACGATTCCAAAAAGAAGAAAGTACTCCTTTAAAAAATATTATTATATTCCAATAAAAACCATGATTTAAAAGTAGAAAGGGCTATTTAATGATTTTATTTTCAAGTTATCAGTCTTTTATAATATTATATGAAATAAATTTTATTTATTTTTAGTACAAAAGATTTATTTCATTAATAACTGAATAAACAATGATCCATTATTTTATAATAATGCAAATATTGCTCGTGTAAGCAAAATATGACCCTGTCATACCCTTTTTAAGTTGGTGGGATCACATGCAGGGCACGCTGGCGGCTGATGTAACAGGTTTAACGGGCACCATGATAGGCAAATTTTTCTGCACTAATATTATACTTTTGGAGTTATTTGGTGGAATAGTATAACATACAATTGATACCATCTAAAGAATATAATATTTTCTTTTATTTTTAATGCACGAGAATCATTTATACACTCATATTTCAACAATTTTCAAACATCGATTTATATTAGAATTTATTTTATAAATTAAATGTACCACTTTGATATGTGAGTAATTAAAATTTATATGAAATTTTATGGATGATCGACTTTTATAAAAAAAATGGTACAATTCAGTTATTATAACTTTAGAGACAATGATTTGATTAATGAATTTGAAAAAAAAATATAACATATAAATATTTTTAATTAACATTGATAAAATTTTAAGATAATTATTTCAATTATAAGAACGAAGAGAACCGTAAATTTTCGTTAATTGAGAGTGTTGTTTTTTATATATTGAGCAAATATAAATTTTATTTTGAAGATGACAAATCAAATGTGAAATGTTTTGATGTTTGGTTTAAATCTTTGATCAGGGATTCTAGAATAATTAAACCTAAACAATTTAATTAAAAATAATTTTTTTATATTAAAACGAAAAACTAAATACTAGTAAATATTATTACTAGTCTATGTTATTGGGTTAAGGTTTTTCAAGTTGTGCCAAATCACCATATATATTCTCACTCACTAGTGTGTCACTATGTAATGAATAAGACAAAGCTGCTGAGTGATTTATTGATAGAAGCAACACAGACGCAGACACAACAAAACAACGTCTTGGTTATGGAGTTTTATTTCGTTTTAATGAATTTAATTTAATTTAATTTAGTTGTAGCATTTATTTATGTCCTTGTTGTTCGGAACCTTCTCCGGTTGAAGTTGCCCACGTTCTATAATGCGTCTTTGACTCACGTGCCTATTTTCTAACTATAATTACTTGTTCAAGATTCACTACTTTGATTATTTTTTGGATGAGTTAATACTGTGGATGATCTTGTTCACGTAGCTTAATATTTATGAATTTTTTAAAAATAATAGTTGATAATGTTCTTTATATAAATAAAACGATAACTTAATTAATATTGATTTAATATATTATACATATTTAGTTTTTTAATTTTATTAAATTAATATAATTTAAATTATTATTTCAATTTTAAAAATACAAATAACTCGTTAACGTTTATTTTTATAAAATAATATCTATGATCATTGGAGTTTTAATTTTTTTTTTTAAATAGTGATCCATGATCAACCAAATATTAGAATTTTCACTAGTTTTTGAATAATTCATTTTGATTATTGTTCAACCTTCAATAATGTAATTCAAATCATTCAAATGTCCAATACAAAATTAATATCCAAAGACATCCCCCTTGACCAAAATCTTTCAACATCACTTTATTATAACTAATTTAATAATCATTTTGGTCGTTATGTTTCATTTTTTTCAATGGGTATATAAAGGACACACACCTCAAATCTATGCTAAGCCCACATAAAGTAGTCATCAACAAAAGAAAACAACAAAAAGAAAAACCTGAAATTTTGTGTCTACTTTTTGATTCACACACAAAATATGGATTTTGATGCTTCATTCTTCCAATACCAATACCAATTCCAAAACCAAAACCTTAACACTTCCTTTTCAAATTCCTCTGTTTTTTCAGAATCCTTTTCATGGGATGATTTCTTTTTGTTCAATGAAGACAACAATAACATAACCTTTCCTTTGAACTTCAATGACCAAACCTCACAAATCAAAGAATCATCATCTTCATATTCAAATTCCAACACTTCAGGCTCTCAAATAAGCAATGAATCACAAGAAGTTTCATCCAATTCAACTCACTTACTATCATCATCATCATCATCATCATCATCATCACCTAATGATGAAAGGAAGAGACCATATAGAGGAGTTAGGAGAAGACCATGGGGAAAATTTGCAGCTGAAATAAGAGACTCAACAAGAAATGGTGTTAGAGTTTGGATTGGTACATTTGATACAGCTGAAGCAGCTGCTTTAGCTTATGATCAAGCTGCTTTATCAACAAGAGGGTCAATGGCAGTGTTGAATTTTCCTGAACAAGTTGTGAGGGAATCATTGAAAGATATGATGAATAATAAATCTTGTGAAGATGATCATGATCATGCTTCGTCTCCTGTTTTGGCACTTAAAAGGAAACACACTTTGAAAAGAAAATCTAAGGCAAGTAGTAACAAAAAGACCAAAAGGGATGAAATTGAAAATGTTAATGTTTCACAAAATGTTTTGGTTTTGGAAGATTTGGGTTCTGAATATCTTGACCAACTTCTTAGCTTGACTTCTTCTTCTCAAATCATTTGCTAGTAATTTTCTTAATTTGTTTGTTGAGTTTTTGTTTTTATAATTTTTCATTAAATGTTAATTAATTCTTTCATGACTTCATAGTTTTTTGGCATTGATCACCATTCTTTCCTCTTTTCATTCCCTTTGTTGGTTTTTTCTTTCATTGTATTGTAGAAGTCAATAGAGAGAGAAGAGAAGATATAGGAAAGAATCCAATTGTGTAAAGTTACCTCTATGAAACATTTCACAAACAATTATTGTTGAAAAGTTTGAATTATGTGTTTTTATAAGCCCTTTGTTTTTTTCTCTAAATTTTTTTCTTATACCAAATTCATGTTATTTCTCATATCTTTAGCATAAAAAACATAATAGGACAAATATCCACAAAATGATTTTTAATGTTGGTGCACCTCTTAAAATTTTTAAAATAAAACATTGATTTAATTTATATATATTATTGATCTAAAAACTTTTTTATACCGTTAATAAATTATAATCATTAAATGACAAATATTTGACATTATTAATGTAAAGACTTTTTATACTAATAATTCAAAATCACACATATTAATGATTATAATTTGTCGACAGTATAAATTAAAAAATCCTTTATACTGATTATGAATAGCAATTAAACGCATAAAAGCATTCCAAAAAGTAAAATAAAAAGTAAATTAAACAGAGTCCAGGGTAAGGCAATAAAAACAACCGTTTCCAGACTTCTAAAAATAAATAAAATTTTACTAAATAAAAAGTATCAAAAACATAAAACAAATAAAAAAAGTCTCCAAAAGAATTTTGTACTTTCTAAAAAGACCTCATATTTTGACATTTTTAAATCTAAAAAAAAATCTTATTTAAAACTAATATTGTTCAATAAATGTTAAAATTAATTGACTTGATTATCTATTAAAAAATTAATATTATACAAAATCGATCATATTAAATTAATAAATGTTTTTTATTTCAAAAGTATCTAAAAATTGTTTTTCATAAAATAAAATTAATAATTTTACTAAATACTATTATAAACTGTTAAAAGTCTCATATTTAAATCTGTCTAACGGCACCTTTTTGGACCGACCCTGAAATTAAAGAAAAATTAGCATAAAAATAAAAAAAAGAACAGTAAAAGAAAAATGCTAGATTATATCTCATGAAAATAGCAGAAGATCGATTGAAGGGGCGAAAAAGCAGGAGAATATGCTCCTCGAATATTATGGAAAACTGTTGTTTTTGTCTTTGGCTATGTTCTGTTTTGTTGCCTATATATCATTGTCCACTCTCTTCATCTTTTTTGCGTTGAGCCAAATTACATTACTAATATTAATTTTTCGTTATCTTTTGCTAATTTCTCTCTCGAAGTTCTTTTGAACTTCTATCGCAGGTCAGTTTCATAACAATATTTCATCTGTCTATATATTTTTTTTCTTTCCTTCTCATGTTAACTTCATGACATATTGCCATGCATGCATTATGTGACTATGACTTAATTAATCATCCATAACATCCCTCCAAATGCATTAATTTATTTCCATGTATCACGTCCTCAATTTTGATATGCACATGGTACATATTAGCATGGATAATTCAATGATCGTTTGTTCATGAAAAATGACATAAATAGATTGAGTCAGTTATTTTGGATGGTTCTAATGTTCAGATTAATCAAATATCATTGCTAGGTTCTTCACATGCATCTTGGTAGTGACCAATTCAATAAATCACCCTGCATATATTTATTTTGGAATCAAATATAAACAAAAGCTTAAACTTTTTATTTTAACTTTTATTTTCAATATTGAAGCAATTTAGTACTATCTTGAAGGATACTTTAGGTGATATGAATACTTCTTTAAATGAAATTATATGGTAAAGAGTTTATCCATGAGTGAGTTTAACTCCCGCTACCAACATAAAAACTTTGTTGCAGATAATATGTAAGTACATGTATCAGCGTTTTCTGAACATTGAGGCATGTCATAGCTCTAATGAGCCATATGATTAATTAATTATCATGATTTTGCTTATAAATCTATCCGGAGGGAGTAGCCGGTTAATCGTGTAGTTTTCACTTTTGCAGAGAAGTAAGAGAGAGAAGGAAAATTGAGCCATGGCCAAGGAGCAAATTCAAGTGCTAAATGCACTGGACGTAGCAAAAACACAATGGTACCATTTCACAGCTATCATAGTAGCTGGAATGGGATTTTTCACAGATGCATATGATCTATTCTGCATTTCACTTGTGACAAAGCTTCTTGGTCGTATATATTACCATGTTGATGGAGCTGAAAAGCCAGGGACATTGCCACCAAATGTATCAGCAGCGGTGAATGGTGTCGCTTTCATCGGAACACTTTCAGGACAACTCTTTTTTGGTTGGTTAGGGGATATATTAGGCAGAAAGAAAGTTTATGGAATGACATTGATGGTGATGGTTCTCTGTTCCTTAGCTTCTGGTCTTTCATTCGGTCGTGACCCAAAAACTGTATTGGGAACTCTTTGTTTCTTTAGATTCTGGCTGGGATTTGGTATTGGTGGTGATTATCCACTTTCTGCTACCATTATGTCTGAATACTCAAACAAAAAGACACGTGGTGCTTTTATAGCAGCTGTTTTTGCTATGCAAGGTTTTGGAATTTTAGCAGGAGGTATATTTGCAATCTTCATTTCAACCGTGTTTAAATCACGATTCGATGCACCAGCTTACATGGTTGATCCTTTGGGTTCAACTGTTCCTCAAGCTGATTATGTTTGGAGAATTATCTTAATGTTTGGAGCAATCCCAGCTGCAATGACTTATTACTCAAGGACTAAGATGCCAGAAACTGCACGTTACACTGCGCTTGTTGCTAAGAATATGGAACAAGCTGCGGCTGATATGTCCAAGGTTATGAACATGGATATTCAAGCTGAGCCTAAAAAAGTTGTTGAAGAGAAAAAACAATTTGGACTTTTCTCTAAAGAGTTTATGTCACGTCATGGTTTGCATTTACTTGGAACAACATCAACTTGGTTCTTGCTTGATATTGCATTTTACAGTCAAAATCTTTTCCAAAAAGATATCTTTAGTGCTATTGGTTGGATACCAGCTGCAAAGACAATGAATGCACTTGAAGAGGTTTATAAAATTGCAAGAGCTCAAACACTTATTGCTTTATGCAGTACTGTTCCTGGTTATTGGTTCACAGTGGTATTCATTGATAGAATTGGAAGGTTCACTATTCAGTTAATGGGCTTCTTCTTCATGACAGTCTTTATGTTTGCACTTGCTATTCCTTATGAACACTGGACAGTTAAGGAAAACAGAATTGGGTTTGTTGTGCTTTATTCACTAACATTTTTCTTTGCAAATTTTGGTCCTAATGCAACTACATTTGTTGTTCCTGCTGAGATTTTCCCAGCTAGATTTAGATCAACTTGTCATGGAATATCATCAGCAACAGGGAAACTTGGAGCAATGGTTGGTGCATTTGGGTTTTTGTATTTGGCACAGAATCAAGATCCTAGTAAAGCTGATGCAGGGTACCCTGCTGGTATTGGTGTGAGGAATTCATTGCTTGTGTTAGGTTTTGTTAACATTTTGGGATTCTGTTTTACTTTCTTGGTGCCTGAGGCTAATGGAAAATCACTTGAAGAGATGTCAGGGGAAGATATTGAAGAAACTGTTGATACTTCTAATCATAGTAACAACAGCAAAACGATGTCATATCCTTAGCTTATATGATCATTCAATTAAAGGAGCAACTTAGCTTTCTCATCCCATTTGATGTTTTTCCCTGTCATTTTGTAATTGGGATAATGAGGTACTCCTTTTGTTCTAAGAATATTGGGAAGTATAGATATTTGAATGTGCATGTAATAGTTTAGTTGTATATTTTATTTTTTTGTTTGTTTTTGGGTTATCAATGTGTATTTCTTCCCTATCTATTTAATTAGATCACTAGATTATAATGTTCTTGTGATGAAAATATCATTGCACTCAAAAATATTTCTACCAGTTTAGCAAAATGACAAGAATCAACATTGAAAAAAAAAATATTTATTGAATCATTTATAAAGTTATATATTGATGAGAATGATTAAAAAATAATGAAGAGAACATTCTCATGTTTTAAGTTGTCATTATGTAACGCAGTCGGAAATCGCAAAGGGTTAGCAAGCGCTAATCCAAAAAAAGAATAAGTTCTGAAATCTATCAGAGAAGAGAAAAACTCTCAAAATTAATTATTTTATTAAAAGATACTGTTTGTTACAGCATAGAAAGTATTTAAATAGATAATAGAAACTCTAGTACGAAAATTAGGTAAAACAGAAAAGCCCAAAATTAAAGGAAAAGCTAAAACGGCTGTAAAACCGAAAAGCCCGAAATTACGGGAAAAACTAAAACGGCTGTTTTGAGGCCCAAGACGAGCTCAAAACGGTTCTAGAGCCCATACTTCATGGCAAAGCCATGAGTTGTGTTCATGGCGCGATTCCCTTTTCGGAAAGGTATAATAATAGACAATCTGACACCGGACGATCGTTTTCCGTATTTTCTGCTGCTTTTGTCCGCAAAGCTGTTTCTTCCTCGATTCTGACCGTGAACCCTCCTACATCATTATGATCAAGAGAATTTAATTTAGTTCTGTGAAATGACAAAAATTAACTTAAAAGAAAAATCATTTAATGATTAAATGATTTGCTTAAACATTTATTGATGAGAATGATTGAAAGATAATAAGAGAACACTCTCGTGAGGATATTATCACGAAAAATTTAACATGATTTAAGAGAGTATTAAACACTATTTACGACATATTTTGAACCAACGAGAATTCAACAAATCAACTTTTGCCATGAAAAAAGTTTCTCACTTTTCTGTTACAACATTCTAACTAGTTTTTGTTCAGAGATCAAAATGTTCTCAACTTGTCTTCAATACTTGCGAAGTACAAAAAGTTATGACACATGCAAAAGTTACAACAAATAATTAGATGGCACAGTCAAAAGCATTCATTTTGACTCACTCGTTCCATAACGTTGAAAACGTTCTAATGAAGTTGACAATATTTTGACCTTTCACCTAATACAAAAGAAGGAATGTTTGGTGCATTGAGAAATGTTCCTAAAGGTTAAGTTTGTCTAATGCTTCGGAATGAAGACTTCTGATATCTATGAATACAAAAAGCTTTAAGCCTTTAAAGACAAGAGATTATACTTGAACCATTTTTAATCGCAACTATCATAATATCTTCATCTTCAACACATGCCAACTCATAGCATATATGTGGATGAATATTCTAATTATGTTTTCACAATTGAACCAAAACTACAAGTTGTAAATCTATTGAGGCTAAGAAAATACAGGTTGTAAGATCAAAAGTGATCTAAAGTGAGTGTCAAAAACATAAAGTTCTCTAAAACATTATAGTTAGAATCTCATATTGGAAAGATTGGACTAGCCCACATTAGATATACCGAAATAATTATTATGTGTGCATTATCAAATTCTTACTTTTTACATTAAGCACTCATGAATCACCAGAGATTTGTTGGAATCAAGTTGATTTTATACTTAGAATTTTTATGTAACAAACTAATGTATACTTTTTACATGAAGAAAAATGCTAAAAATTAAAGTACACACGACTTACACGTAATTGTATCTTTTTTAAAATTTGTCATTTATTGTCAATGTAACATTTAGAATTTAGGAAAAATATTCATTTAGTTTTATAAAAATAATATTCAAAATTGTAAATAGTATTATTATTTTTTAAATATGAGAATCTAATGATTTATATTATTTTAATATTGCTCTACTTGTTTTTTTTGTAATTAATATTACTCTAATTTTAAGAACATGATCATGTGTCTCATGTATGATTTGTAATGTGTACGATTTATACATAAATTTTTTAATTAGTCTATTATAATGTTCTTCAAATTTTTAAGTAGAAGACATTTAATAGAAAAACTACGAATAAATTATATATTTCTCTTTTAACTAATTGATTAATGAAAAACTATATTTTAACCAATTGACGATGAAAAATATTTGTCAAGTGTATGCTTTATATAGTAAATTATAATTATTTTATTATAATTAATTAATGAAAAATGACCGGTGAACAATATTGTCTTATATAGAGTTTATATAGTAAATTATAAATATAATTATTGAATAATATTTTTCTTCAATATTGTATCTAGAAGATATTGAGAAGACACAATAATGTTGAAATATATATTTCTATTTTAACTAATTGAGAAGTGACAAACATTTGTGTCATGTATGATTTATACTGTAAATTATAATTTTATTCAAATTTTTATTTAGAAAATATTTATGAGACATACTACTAATAAAATACATATTTCTCTTTAACTATTTGATTTGAGACAAATATTTGTCTCGTGTATAATTTATACGGTCAATTATAATTATTGTATTATAATTTTTTTAAAAAATTATATCTAGAAGATATTAAAGAGCAGTATTACTAATATAATACAAATTTCTCTTTTAATTAATTGATTTATGAAAAATAATATTTTGACTAATTGATTAGTGACAAACATTTGTCACATACATGATTTATTAATAAAATTGTTAATAGTGTATTATAATTTTCTTCAAATTTTTATATAAAAATCTTTCAAAAGACACACCAATAAATATATGTTTTTATTTTAATTAATTAACCAAAGACAAAAAAATTCTTGATGTGTGTTGTGTTTACGGTTTTCGTGAAACAATATTGCAAAAACTTAACAAAATGACATTTCATAGTTTTAATTGGTTATGATTTTTTATTCTAAAAATTGAACAAATGAACCAATTACACTCATATTGATCAAAATTTGTTAAATATAAAAAAAGTTAATTTATATATTGTCTGTAGATAGAGTTTTTACACTAACAATCAACCACAACAACTAAATTATTAATAATATTTGATTTTTGTCATAATTACTTATAAAACTACTCATATAATATAATTGATTATAGTTTACCAACTGTGTAAAACACTTTAAACTGACTATGAACCAACCAAATCAATATATTATTCATCAACTTGATTCCGTTCATATTTTACTAAAATATTAAGAGAAAAAAAACCCTTATAAATCAAACCTCCTATTTTTTATTGGTTCAAATTTTTTTCTCTAAAAAATCAAATTAAACTTACGCATTATACTGGAGTGGGTCATAATTGTTGATTAACTTAAATTCAAATTAAATTATTCGAGTCTACTAATCATACACAACAATATATATTATTAAAGTAATAAGAAAATGCAGTCTATAAAAAGCATATAAAAGATAATAATATTGGAATGACGAAGGAGAAAAATTAAAATGATACAAATGTGAGAAAATGTTGGAATTTATAATAAGAAAAAAGAATTTGAATTGTTAAAGTAAACTAATTTTATATTGACATAAAACTTGTTGATTATGTTATTTTTTCATATAATTGTAACTGTCATCATAAAATAATTACATAATTAATAATTTGTATTTGCTTTAAATATAAACACTTTATATTAATAGTGTATGATTATTAAACTCATTTATAATTTGTATTTTGAATGAGAAAAAATTGTATCTATTATCACTTTAAATTAGTTTTACAGTGACATTTGATAAAAATTGAATAAAGAATAAACAGTAGTATTTTAAAAAAATGATTACAATATATATCAAAATGATTGACACATGTAAATTAATTTGCTCCATTAGTCGATTATCACTCATTTTGAATACAACACAAATTAAGAATTTTAATAATTCTATTTGAGGTGTCGGACATGTACTCATCACATTGTGGGAATTTAGTAGACTCAACTCTATTAGTTAATAATATGATATTTTAATCCAATTGAAATACTATTTCATTTTGAATTTTTAAATACTTGCTGACATGGCTTAACGTGAGTGGCTTATCCTTCTTGTGTTGCGAAAAATCGACCGCAGAAGAACGAGGGCTCAAACAAACCGATAGAGTAACTTGAATAAAATTGGGGATTTAGGGTTTTCTCTTCCGAGTCGTCAATAATTCATTCCTCGAAATCTTAACAGAATTTCTCTTTTGCATTCCCTGCTTCCTTTTTTTCATCTTCTGCACATCCTATTTCTCAAATCTTAACAAAATTTTATTTTCACTTACAGCAGAAATTACCTTATCGCAGAATTTCATTTCCGATTTTTTGTTGTGTATGTTTAGGAACGGAGGTTTCTAACTTGATCTCACCTTGTTTGTCTTTATCCTCATCGACCAATTCTTGCAGATCTTCGATAGTTGTTTCATCTTCAATCACCAATACTCGCACCTCGTACAACACTTCAACTCAGTTATCAACTATCATTACGGTAATTCAGTAATTCCTAAAATTACACGTTTCTCTGTGGAAATTCGCACGCAATCCTTGTTTTGGATCTTTAATTTTTCTATTTTTTTTTTATATTACAAGTTTTGATTATTCAGTTTAGTCTAATCAAGAACATAAAACTTGTTAAATATTGGAAGTTGAATTATGGTTCTTCTGTGTAATGCTTAATTTCAGAAGAATGTGGCTCAAACAAACAGATAGAGGAACTTGGATAAAATTGGGGATTTAGGGTTTTCTCTTCCGAGTCGTCAAATAAATCATTCCCCGAAAATGGATTCCGAAGGTTATAACCCTTAATTTTGGTTACCTTCCGACTCAATATTTTTGTAACTATTAATTAAAAATATAATACAACATGGTGTCTCCATTCTTAACCTTTGATGATATTGTTTTAGGGCCAAAAGGTACAGTGAACCCTTCAGCAATGTTGGCTTCCTTGCTTAGTAGGAGAGCCAAGCTTCATGAGGAGCTTCGTAATATTGAAAAGCAGGTAACTTTTTCATTATTCGCAAATGGGTTCCTTTCGTTGCTTCAAAACCAGCAGAAACTGTCTTTATACTTAACATTTTCTTCTTTTATATTTCAAGTTTTTGGGAGCTTATAATATCAGAATGAGAAAAATAGGATTTTTTTTCACTGACATACAATTAGAGTGCAGTATTTTGTGATTATTTTAAGTTGCGGTTACAAAATAAATTTATGTGACTATTCTGACTTTTCATTGGATATTGGTGTAAAACTATCTTACACGGTCTATGGTCATTAAGCTATTTGTTTGATTGCTTGATTCAATTCCTAATGCAATTGGATAATTGGGTAACATACAATCTAACCTTAAATTTGGCCCTTCACGTGTTCAACAATATCATGTTTCTGTATCACTGTATTGGCTATTTATCCTCCTTAGCCACATGATTTTATATTATGCATCTGACTTATGAGGTTTCTTGTTGAATGGGGCATGCAGTGATGCATTTCTGGTGCTATATCCACAATGCTCAAATCCCATTTTCATGGTTAAGTTGATTAGCTTGATATAAAAATGAAAAAAATTGTGCTCTTAAGAAGAATATCCTTTATGATTTCTAGCCAGCAGTTGCCAACATTTTTTCCTTGACGCAGGTTTATGATATGGAGACAAGTTATTTACAGGATCCTGGACAGTGTGGCAATGTGTTAAAGGGATTTGAAGGGTTTTTATCTTCGTCAAAGAACACTGCATTGTATGAATCTCTTTAGCCTTTTCTTTCTCTCTGTCTTAAAACACTGATAAATTTTCTTCTTTCCAAGAATTCTCATGTTCAAACGAATTGTTCTTTCAGTACTTGGTAGTTTATGAAGTTTATTTGATTTCCTCTTAGAAGAAATACCATTGATATTTTCTGTCTGAATCTGTAGTTCTGATTATCATAACTCATAAGGAAGAATAGGAAGGGTAATGGTATACTTGTATGATCTGTTATACTCAATCACAAATCATATTTATTAGGCATCTGGTCAGGTCTAACATAATTTTGATTCATTTATGGTCGGGAAAAGCTAAATCATGAGTTTTATTGCTTATATTGATTGCTAAAATGTTACACACAATGATACAATGCTGGAACTTGCCTAGATGCACTAGCCATTGAATCTTAGTAAGATTTTAGATGGGGAATAGAATTGCATCAATGCTTTTGAATACATCCTAGTTCCATGTAAAAATAAATACTGGTACTTATGGGACAGTATGCCTCTATTCATCTTAGTTAGATGACATGCTGTTGTGTTATTCATGGTTATTTTCTTCATGATTTAAATGACATTGGCGAATCTATTTTTTTTTTTTTCCTCTTGGCAGCTTGAAGCGGTCTAGAAAGTTTCAGCCCGAAGATAGGCTCTTTTCATTATCTTCAGTGACCTCACCAGCGGTGTGTTTTTTATATACAGTGATAGGCTTTCCAACCAGAAATATATAAAAAAGATATAATGTCCACTAGTGAGCACCAAGTAATAAGAGTGACTAGGTCTCGGTAGAATTGAAGTTAACTTCATCTTGTTCATTGCTTATTCAGTTTTGTCATCCTTATTATGAAAGTGATCAGTGACTTTTGGTTTTTGAAACTGCTTGGCACGTTAATCTGTTGGGAAGATAAAAGTGATTAAAACAGGTTGGAGGCATCAGTTAAAAGTATGACATGGAATGAATACCTGATCTTATGGGACCATTTTAATCCATTTGGAACAAGAAATGTTTCAGAGCCTTTTTCCTTTTTATGGAATATAAAACAATAACTAAAGTTTACAATGGCTTCCTAGACTCTCAGTTATATCATATGATTGTTCTGTGTTTGATCTTTTATACAGCATGTACCTGAAACACGTCCCCCATTCCATAAAATGATTACTCCTTTTACGTGTTCTCTTGTCAATTCTGTTTATTCATGGTCCATTTATCATGTGTTGGCATCTTACCTTAGTAAGGTTGTTTCTAAATTGTAAGATGTTCTTCATGTTTTTATTGTAGGCAGAAGAGCTTGCGGCTGGTCGAGATGGTGAGATCATATAAGCAAACATTTCAGACTTTTCTTGCTTGAAATTTGTCTATTAAGTATATAATATATTTTCATTTATTTCAGACGGGAGATCAGATTTCGGTCCTGGTCGGTCCAAAGGTGGAGGAATTTATGCAAATGGACAGTAAGCACTAAACTAAATTGTCTTTTAATGTTGTTGAATTAAATAATTACTTTAATGTATGCTGCATAAACTAAAAAATGATCATGTTACATAGGGGTAAACCAAAGAAAGGAAGAGGTGCCCCAAGAGACGCAAAAAGAGCAAGGGTTTCAAGCGAACAAGATTTTGATTATGAAGATGATCCTGACTTGACTTTGTGATCTAACATTCTGATGCAACTTTCTGTTAAACCTTGTGGAATGTAAGAGCCTGGAAAAATCTTGCTCTCTTTGCAATTTCTCATTCTATGTATATAGTTGTGGATTTTGTACTTCTTAGGCGAACATTTATTTTTTGCGCAAATTTTTGTTGGAAGCCTAAATGATTGTTTTATTAGATTTGTTACTGTAAACCTGTACAGAACTAAGTTACTTTACCAAGCGCTAGAAGTTGTTGTTTTCTACTGTTTGGGCGGCTTTTGGTGGGAATCTAGCTAAGAAAAAACCCTTTGGCCAATAAAGTAATGTTCTATATTTTACAGAGTTCACTTATTTGTTGGCAAGTTAATTTTTTAAACTACTCTTTTCCGTTTTTTTAAAAAAAATTTTAAATGATTTTTTATAGTATTTTATTTTTTTATTATAACATTTTTAAAAAAGAATTTTGAAAATAAAGTTTCAAATGAAAAATTAGTTAAAATAGTTTATTTTAAAATATTATTTTAAGTATTTTATATTAAAAAATGATTAAAATGAAAAAATGTTAAAAATGAATAGTTTGGTTTAGATAATTTGAAACAAAGTATTGACTACTGCTTATATTTGATTCCATTGTTTTGAAAATCGAATCTCATCATTGAACTATGAATTGACAATGTATATAGTTTGACTATTTGAGTGGATCAATTGCATATTCATTTTAGCTTCAGCGGTTTGATACACTTGAACCAGGACTGAGGTCTTGTTGGTCTAATTTTTAACACATTGCTGGATTCCACATTTAGGTCACTAAGGATACGTTCCATCCGCGTGATAGAAAGATAGGATATAATATAAAGCTGGATAACAATAAGATAATATATGATGCTGACGGGATAGTACAAACATTATTATGTGAGATGTTTAATACACACATGCTAACATTTTATTTTGTTATGTATTTGATGCACATCTCATCATGATATGATATAAAATATAGGTTAAATAGCACCTGTGGTCCCTTAACTTAATTTCAGTTAACGTTTTAGTCCTTTATCTTTTTTTTTCTTTCCGATTTGGTCCTTTATTTTAAATTTAAGTGACAATTTGATCTTTTATGTTTTAAAATATCAACAATATTATCCTTTTTTTTTACAATAAACTAAAAAATTCATCAAAATTTTCAACCAAAACCCATAAAATTAATTATATTCTTTAATATAATACAAATTTTATCAAATTCGTAACTCAAATCTTCAAATAAATTCATATTTTCATTTTTATTTGATGTTGTTAGAGATGGAATTTTAAAAATCAAATAAAGAATAAAAATATGAGTTTATTTGAATATTTGAGTTATGAATTTGATGAAATTTGTATTATATTAAAGAATATAATTAATTTTATGGGTTTTGGTTGAAATTTTTGATGAATTTATTGAATTTTTGTAAAAAAAAGGATAATATTGTTAACATTTTAAAACATAAAAGATTAAATTGTCACTTAAAATTAAAATAAAGGACCAAATCGGAAAAAAAAAAAGATAAAGGACTAAAACGTTAACTGAAATTAAGTTAAGGGACCACGAGTGCTATTTAGCCTAAAATATATTATATTTAAATAACAAAATTACAATTGTGAATAATTATATATTATTATTTTTTAAAAATTAACTTATTATATTTTAAATATTATAAATTAACAAAAAAATTAAATAAGTAATGAAATAATTTTATATTAAAACTATTCATTGACACTGCTAAATAAATAATTTAAATTTGAAAAATAAAATCGTGAGTAACCAAATAATTATATTTTATTTGTTAAAATATAAGTAAAGATATGATATATATTATATGTAAATGGCAAGAATATCTTGTAAACAAATTATATTTATTTTGAAATTTCAATTAACTTTCATATTTTTATAATTGTGAATACTAATTTATTAAATTATATGAAAAGACAAAACTACCCTTGTGTAAAATCATAAATACTTCTTAAATTAATTATTAATATTTCATTTTTAAGTTTAATATCAAATTCTATTAATTATTTTTTTATTTGATTAGATTTATATTTTTTTATTATATTTTATAAATTTTTTTTATATGTATATTTTAATTTATATTTCGTAAAAGTAATTGAGTAAACTACAGTTTTTATTATATCCTGCTGGTTTCTAACTAGGGATGGGAATAGGCTAGGCCGTCCTTCAGGGGCCTATGGCTTGACCTATTTATGTTCTGGTCTGGCTTGTTTAATAAGAAGACTAGGTTCAGATTATTTTTAAAGTCTATTTATTTAAATAGTTCAGACTCAGACTTATAAAAAAACCTATTAGGCCTGATAGGCCGACAATATATATATATATATATATATATATATATATATATATATATATATATATATATATATATATATATATATATATATATATATATATAATTTATTAATTTTATTTTTTTTTATTATTTATTTATATTAATGTTTCCTATTTTAAAGTGTATATATATAAATTTTATTATTTATTAATGTTATTTTTTATTATTATTTATTAATATTATTGTTTCCTATTTTAAAGTCTATCAATTAGGTTATTTTAATATTATTTTATTACATTAGATTTGATTATAATTTTATTATTTTTTCTTGTATATAAATGTCTAGTTTAGCCTATTTAAAAAAATGTAAAATATAACATTTAAATGTTTTAATGTGAATAACGCTTTTAAATAGACTTTCATGTCATACCAGACTTTTAAAAAGGTCAGGTCAGGAAAAAAAAAAAAAACCTATGATAGGTCAGACTTAGGCCTAAAAAATTAATCGTATGTCAGACTTAGACTTTTCAAAGCTCGGCATGGCCTATTCCAACCCTTATTTCTAACTCAACTCATATTTAGGATAAGATATAATTTTGGATTAACTTATCATGGTTCATCAAACACTGGATTCAGACATCATATGATAACTTATTCATATCTTATGATAACTTATTTTGTCCATCAAACGGGCTCTAAGAATTTTTTCAAGAGTTTTAACATTATTGTTTTATGTTATATTTTATAAATTGTTTTATATGTATATTTTATTATATTTCAATTTATATTTTAAATTATATTTTGTAAAGGTAATTGAGTAAACTACAATTCTCTTATCTTATTTCGCTGGTTTCTAACTCAACTCATATTCGTGATAGAAAATTCAACTAAAGAGACATGATATGATAGAATTCTAGATTAAGTTATTATATATCATGTTGGTTCCTTAAACACTGTATTGAGACATCATATGATAACTTATTTATATCATGTCTCTTATTCTGTCCATTAAACGGACCCTAAGAATTTTAACATTATTGTATTTTTTGGAGTTGGATTCAAACTTCATATAAGAAATTAATTTCGAAGAGACTTGTGTCATCTTGTCATAGCATTTTCATCTCATTTATTCTATTTGTTCTATATTCAAATGTTTTAACAAAAAATTGTGACATTTCATAGAAAATATTAACCATTTTGAATTGGATTCAAACTCTCAAATTAAGCCAATAAAAAATGGAAAAATTGAATTCAAAACAATAGGCCTCTCTTGAATAGGTATAGCTTCTAAAAATTTGAGGAACTTGACAAATGGAGATTTAGAATCTTTACTTACATAAAAGAATGCATAATTTTTTAGTAGGAAATTTGTTTGATGTTGATTGTAGTTGAAAAGTTGGATACATTGTGTTTTTAAGTTCATTTGGAATGGAAACAAATCTGGCATTTTATGAAGCGAAAATATTGAAAAGTGTATGCAATTTATTAAGGCGATTAGAAGGTGTAGAAAATGGAACTATTTAACAACACTGCACACTTACACATGCATACAAGTTCAAAGTAAAAGAGAATTAAAGACAGAAAGGCCATACTTTATTATTTTATTACTTTTACCGGTACTGAAGTTCTTTGACTACAGTACATCAACATCCAAAACTTATATCTTTTATTATTTAAAGGCAAAGATGATTGCATTGTATAGCATAATTTCATTTAAGATTGAGAACGAGGGTGAACCAAAGGGCCACGGTTTCCACTAAACTTGATTTTAGTGACTTCATTCTGACGCAAACCAAAAGCATTTGCAAGAACTTCTGCAGGAGTGGCTCTGAACACTTGCTTCACGTGACTAACTGCAGCTCTATCGTTGGTTTTGAATACCACATATTCAAATCCTTCTTCATTCCCTGCTTGTTGTGCTACAACGAAATTTTGTGGCACCACCAACAACTGTCCTTTTCTCACATTGTCATCGAACACTGAGTTTCCTTGACAGTTCACTATCCTAACTTTTCCTTCTCCTCTGACCACGTACATCAAACTGTTAGCATTGATATTCCAATGTGGAGCATATATACCATTCCTGTATAGGACAACATATTCTGCACTCAGACGTAAATAATTGAGGATTGGGAGTGTTAAACTGTTGACTGTGCTGATTCTACCCGCACGTGGATTGTAGAGATCTGCACGTGCTGGACGAATCATGTTCTCTCGAATCTTTGCACTGCAAATAGTTTCTTCCAAACCATTCTTCTTTCCCTTTCCCTTTCCTCTGTAGCTTGTTTTCTCCTCCTCTTCTTCTTCCTCTTCCTTTTGTTCCCTTTTGTGTTGTCCTTGTTTCTCTTCTTCACGGTATTTTCTCCACTTTTGACGAGTCTCATGGCTGTGGGGTTTATCTTCTTCATCTTCTTCTTCTTCTTCCTCCTCCCCTTGACTGTGTCCTTGCTGTTTTTCATCTTCTTCTTCTTCTTCTTCATCCTGCGAGTCGGGGCTGATAATGCTGAGACCACCCTCCACTCTGACAATTTGAGTTCTTTGGTCGCGTGGAGATTGAAGTCTCTTAGCAGTATCCTCGTCGGTGTTGAGTGCCTGTGCTAAAAACTCTGAGCTGAACCCACTCAACACGCTGTTACCTTCATTTTGTTCATCTTGTTGGTGTTTCCCTCCCTTACGTCCACCAGGGAAACTGTGTCTCTTTTGTTGTTGTTGTTGTTGTTCCTGTTGAGTCTCTGGGAACTCAACCTCTGGATTCCCTCCAAGGTAAAATACCTGCAAGTTCATATTTCAATGTGAGTTATAATTATGTAATATGAAAATATATATGGCTCTTAGCAAATAGTTAAAAAGACTTACTCTGGGGGTTGAATCAAGTTGGTTTGCAAAATTGGAAGTGTCAAGAAGAGAGATGGCAACAATAGGTTCATCACCATTGTTATAGGTCCAGTAAGGAATACCAGGTGGAATTGCAATGATATCACCTTTAAAGAATCTACGAATCTTCTGGTGATTGTCGAAACGTTGTTTTTGTTGTTGTTGCTGCTCTTCAAAAGTCTCAGGACAACCAGGAATTGAAAGTCCTAAAACACCCTTTCCTTGGATTATGAAAATCAACTGAGGAGAGGGTGAGAAGGAAGGTAAGTGAAGGCCATTAGGGTCAATGGTGCGTTTGATAAGAGACACACCGGCGCATTGTAGCTCAGGGTGATTTGGGTTCCATGTTTCAGTTAGACCAGCTTCTGATTCAACACGGTGGTCTGGTTCCAATGCGTTGATACTGTCGAGCTGGCATTGGTTGAACCTGTCAAACTCTGAAGTAGCTAAACACTTGCTCGTGAAGAGCAAGAAGCAAAGTGAAAGTGAAAGTGAAGATAGATAGGAGTTTCTTCTCATTTTGAATATTATTAATTGTTGAATGAATATGTAGTAATGGTGTGGTTATTTATAGGAGGGTGTGGAGAGTAAGAAGGGACACGTCACTTAATTTCTTTTGATGAGTTAATGACATTCTTCAACATGCATGTCTTTACAATTCTTAATTTCGAACACATCATTTGTAAGGTTTCTGAGATGCAGCGGTAGGTGGCTGCTTAATTCATGATCCACACAGAATCAATATTTGTTGCTATCTTTATATATGGATCACACCAAAGTTCTCACTCTCGACTTACCTCTTCCTACCAATCTACTTTTTAATTGCGTGCAAAAATTTAATCTTTTACTGTTATTTATTACTCAATTTTTTCTAATTCTTTTAATTTAAATATAATTTTGGTCTTTTATTTTTTGATTCACTAATTTTCGTCTTTTATATTTTATAAATTATTTATTTTAGTCTTTTTTCCAATAAAAGTTATAGAAACATTAAGTCTTTAAATCTCTTCTTATAATATTCTTTTAAAAAAATATTCATTTAATCAAATAATAAGCTTGCATTAGAAAAAACTATTTTCAAATGTAAATATTTTGAAATGAATAACATTTATCAGAATTATTTGTATTTTCATCTCGTTTTTGTTATGATTACAAACTTAACTTAACAAATGATTCAATATTATACTTCAACAGTTTATAACAGTAATCAGACAACTGTTTCAAAATATTGTGATGAAAATGACTAACATTAATCATTTATAAAAGATAAAGGACATATATAAATAAATAAATAAAATGGCCAAAATGAATTTTTTGTAAAAGATAAAGGGTGTAAAATATATTTAAGCCTTTAATTTAAGTTTTCTATACCATTAATGGAGAATATTTTATAAAATAACTTATAACTAGATTTCAACTCATGCATTGCACGGATATCTTGAGATTTATAAGTCTCATTTTTTATTTTTTATACGTGATATATATAATTTATAAGTCTCATTTTTTATTTTTCATTTTTCTTTGTGAACTAACATTCTTGTTAAACAAACCTTGTATAGTAGCATAAATGCAATTACTTAGGTATCAAATCAAGCACAATTGTTGTATTTACAATTTTTGTTTACATATTTTTATTTGTAAAAACCATCAAAAAATAATAATAGTTAATTAGATGTATGAGTTATAAGGACAAGAGTGCACAGTAAGATGTTAGTCACGTCATAAAAGAATAACTTCAAAAAAAATATTAAAAGTAACATTAGGGTATATAAAATTCACAAGGCAACTAAAGAAATTAAAAATGGTTGAATGATTTGAACTGATAGCAGTAATTATCTTTCTTTCAACAAATATGCTAGCTTAAAGGAAAAAGTTTGAACTAAAACTAAATTAAATAAATTAAGTTTTTTGTATTAGAGATATTGTAAAGGAAAAATAACATTAAAAATATAAATTATGTAACTAATATTAGACATAAAATGGAACACATATTTTTTATGGATAGCAATCCCATGGGGAAAAAGGAGATGGTCATGAAGGAGAAAAATATACTAAAGTCAGTGACTCAAATGGATATAAACATAAGTTGCATTTCATCGGTCAAATATTTGTAGTTTTTGTCTTTGTTATGTTTCTTCACTATTTAGGCAGAATACCGGCCCCTTATAATTATACTGATGAAATCTTAGAATACGACGAGAAGGAAATGGATGTTGATCAAACACCACAAAAGCAATTTTGTTATACTCAAATTGGAGAGGAAGTTAGCATGAACAAGGGTCATGTCACGAGGTTGAGGTATCGTGTCTTCTTGAAACTTGGTTCATGCAAGAAAAAAAAAGAGGTAGATATTTATACCTTACAAATGTTTACAGAATAAATTCATATTTAATAAATGATAAATAGATAATATAGAAACGTTTATTGTATTATGAGTTGTTATTAATAATTGTTTAATATTGAAACCTTTTTTTTTGTTGATGAAATTTTGTTCACGATACTAAAAGATACGAAGAATGGAAAGCTAAGAGGCTATAGTTATGACAACTAAGCAAATAAGTGAAGTGACACTAATAGTATTATGTGGCATAAAATGTGTGAAATTGATCTATTTTAACTAATATATATTTTAATAGATTTTTCTTTTCCATACAACATTAACTATATTTCTTGGTTTGTGTGAAATTGTCAAAGTGACATATAATTTAGGACAAAGAGAGTAATTAATCAGTTCAGTGGATGGTTAACCCTAAACCCTAAATTATAGTTAATCATATGTAGTTGAATTAACCACATTTTTTATCGTGATTTAAATTAACTATTTACTCAGTTGAATTAACTACATTTTTACACACAATTAACCAAATGTCGGACAAGATATACAAAAAGTGGACGTTCATATATTATTATTGTTAATTCAATTATTAGTGTCTTGAGCATACACAACTAAAATACTCATTCGTTCTACTATGACCGTCACATTTATTTATTTCACAAATATTAAAAATATATTATAAATTAAAAAGAAAGAAAATAATAATTAGGCTAAATAGCACATGTGGTCCCTTAACTTAATTTCAGTTAACGTTTTAGTTCTTTATCTTTTTTTTCCCGATTTGGTCCTTTATTTTAATTTTAAGTGACAATTTGATATTTTATGTTTTAAAATGTCAACATTATTATCCTTTTTTTTTACAAAAATTCAAAAACTAATCAAAATTTTCAACCAAAACCCATAAAATTAATTATATTCTTTAATATAATACAAATTTCATCAAATTCGTAACTCAAATCTTCAAATAAATCATTTTTATTAACCAACGATTTGTTTGCCATAATCATAAATGTAAAATAAAAACTCTTCATGTCCTACAATATGAGTTGTTCATTTGTAGAAAAACATGTTCTAAAATGAATACACTATGCCAAAAAGACCATTTTAAAGCGTTTTTTTTAAGTCTTTTATAGCGCTTTTAAGCGCTGTAGTATCTAGTGTTGTTAAAAGATACAACAACACTATTGAAAATAAAATAAAAAATGTTGTAATATGTACATATATATAGCGCACTTCTCTTAGACTAAATTTACAATGTTTTTTCAAAACAAGCGTTGTAATATGTACATATATATAGCGCACTTCTCTTATACTAGATTTACAATGTTTTTTCAAAAAAACGATGTAATATATCTATATATAGCGCGTTTCTTATACTACGTTTACAACGCTTTTTACAAAAAAGCGCTATAATAGATACATATATATAGCGCGCTTGTATTATCAACTAGGTTTATAACGTTTTTTCAAAAAAATGTTGTAAAACGTTTAAAAAAGCGCTGTAAAAGGATGAAAACATGTGTTTTATGACATTTTAAAAAAAAATGTTGTCTTTAAATATCACATTCAAATTCTTATCAACATCAAATTCAGCAACAAATATCAATTTCATATTTCATATTCACAATATCAAAATTCATATTCTTATCAAAATTCACAATATCAATTTCATATTCACAACTGTTGAGACAAAACCCCACTTAAATAATTTTGATGATAAACAAAGATTAATTAAGAATTATAATTATGATTCTAAAGCATGTTTTTGTATCTAATAAGTGTGCTTGAGTGTATTAATCAAGATAGGTACCAAGAAACTTAAACAAAATCATTTGAGAGAAGCAAGATCAAATCTGAAGATCCAAGAACATTCTTGACAACATTCTGAACGTCACCAGAGGATGACGTCACTAGAGGATGTCACCAGAGGATATCACTAGAGGATACCTCTAGAAGATGTCACCAGAGGATACCTCTAGAGGATATCAAAAGATACCTCCAGATGATACTAGAAGATATCACCACATGATACCTCCAGAGGATACCAGAAGATATCACCAGAGGATACCTCCAGAGGATATCACCAGAGGATCCCTCTTCAAATTTAAAAGCCAAGAATACGCATCACTAAGATCAAGAATCATTTGCCACAAAAAGGAAGAATCAATTCTGCTCTTGAACATTAGAAGAAGAATGTTCTTGCTTTTTTATCTGCTTTCACCTAATCACTGACAAAGGACAGCTAGTATGTTCCCAACGGGCAAATGAGCTGTCATAAGCACTTTTTGAGTCTATAAAAGAGAACTCAAGATAAAGGCTATAATCAGAACTTAAGAAAGCAATCATTCCATCATTCATAGTCAGATTCAAGAGCTTCTACATCTTTTCATACATTCTCTAAGTTCTGTCCAGTTCTTCGAAACTGCAAACACGATTTGAGGATATTCAGATTCTATCAAACACTTTATCATTCTATTGTAATCTCAAGATAAAGTGAGTAAAAACTAGTCTTGAGAAGTTGTAAAAATCCTTCTATGTTATAGAGAAGGTAGTGTGATAAATCCTTTGTAAAGACTGAAGGATAGATCAGTGAAAAACTCCTTTTTGAATTGAAAGGTATTGGTTGTAACAGATCAAGATAGATCTGCAGAAAGTTTGTGTAAAAGTCAAGAGAGTTCTTTCGTTGGAGCACTTATTTGAAAATCTCACAGTTGTGAGGACTGGACGTAGCCCAAGTTGGGTGAACTAGGATATATCTGCGTGTTATATTCCTTCCTTCATCTATTTAATTTCAAGTCTTTAAATATCAAGTTTAATAGATTAACTAAAACTGTCATTTTCAACTAACCAATAACGTTCTCCGTTTCTGGATCAGAACCAATAACGTTCTCAGTTTTTCTAATTTACAACCAAGATCAATCTTGAGTTAATTTTTTCTGGAATTTTTAAAAGGTTAATTTATAATTCAAACCCCCTTTCTTATAAATTGATACTTCAACTGTAATAAATATCAACACTATCAATTACAAATTCACAATATCAATTACATATATATTCACAGCAACAAATTACAAGTTCATGACAGTAGCAACAAATATAACAATATTGACAGTAGCAACATATTCACAATATCAATTACATATTCACATAACAAATATCATGTCAGTCCAGTAGCAATTTCTTTATTTAGCCTACTGTAACAAAAAATAAAATAAACTAATTAGAATAATGATCAGTTCACACCAAAATATACAATAATAGTTTACAATTTCCAGCAATATGAAACTCACCTATTAACAAATTATATAACTTTCAGTTGGAGCACATACTGACACCAGTCTTCTTTTATTTCAATTAGATCACTTTCAGAGTATGTTGAATTGAAGTTGTCAAAATACTATGCGATATAATATTTGAACATAAATAAGTTAGAATCAAATATAGATATATATATATATATAGTTTATATATGAAAATCAAAATATAATGAAAATAACATACCGTTTTTAGAATTATATTTTGATTCATATCAACAATCTCTTTCATGAATCGCAATATATAGTATCCGCAGTCTATGCTATTAGTTTGACGCGGACACTGTAAAATAAAACATGTACGCCAATAAATATTTATGCATTGATTGTAAATGAAAATTTAAAGGCATATAATTAAGTTCTATAACAAAAATTTCAAACCTTTATTGGAAGCCATGTGATGTTGTTTGCCTTATGCTTCGACACTATAACACCCCTTTGAGCGCAGAATATTTACAAAGCACTATCAAATAAATGTGATTATTATTCAATGACCAAACACATTATTTATATATGAAAGAAATAAATGAATATTACTTACATGTCGAAGATATTCTTTATATCCGAGTGATTGTTATAATGATTGTTCAATGGATCTAAATAATATATAATTTCGGAAGTGGCATTGATGGCAAACAACACCAAATGTTGCATATAACAACAAAAATTTGGTTGGCAAATTTGTTTACACAACTCATAAAGTATCATAAATTAAAAAAGATATAGATCAAATATCTAATTACCTTGAATTATATGGTGCAAGAAACAACTTATTCTTCTCTTTATTTTCTAAAAGTATATCAATGATATACTTTATTACGGGATTGAGTTTAAACATGAATAGCTTATGGGGAGATAAGAATGAAAATTTACTTGTCAATTTGCGCATGCACACCAACTTTTCATACAAAAACCTTCAATGAAAATATAAAATTAGATTAATTATCGATAAATGTGGTTGTGATGCAATTAAAAAGTAATTTTTATCTTAAATAAAGTATTTATATTACCTAATGTATATGCTGATGACAGTAGCACTCAGCTCATTATTTGTTGTTATGTCAAGACACGACCTAAATCGAGAAATGCGTGGATTTTAGGAGCAGCAACTGATTTTCCACGATCCACTTTTTGAATTTGGAAGATTTATTTTTACCACGAACCTGCATTTGCGGTGCGACGGGTTTATTTTTTGGTTGAATCTGGAAAAAAATGAGGTTGATCAGTTTGTTAGTTATTATAGTAAGCTAATCATTTTGTATACAATTGATGTATATGTCAAACCTTTTTTGGTGAAGTGACTGACTCGTTGCGAGGAATCTTCTTATCATTCCCTTTAGCAAGAATCTAAATAAATGTGAAATTAAAAGCGGAAAAATCAGCAATTAAACACAATCAATCATAATCATACAACTAAACATACATATCAATTAAAACATATCTTCTCTATGCCAACAAGATTTTTCGGCCATGCCACGTAACTACCTATTGCTTCTCCCAAAAACTTCATATCTCAGTCGTTGTCGAGGATAGGCAACGGTGCAAGTATTTCTAAAGCTATCATAGGTGATACTTTAACATGGCCGGCAAGGATGGGATTATTGTGTAATACTTTTCCCAAGGTATTGTACAATGTTCTTTTTCCAACCATGCAATGAGTAGGGAAAGACAAGTATATCATGAAAGATGAGACACCCTAAATCAATGGTTAATACATAAGTATGTGAAACAATTAGATTGAATAAATTTCTTATTTCGTTAAATAATTAATTACCTTCGGAAGACTTTTACGACCAATGTTGCAACTTCCATTTTCACTATCTAATTGTATTTCATGTTGACCCTCTGGAAGTTGCTTTTCCTTATCCTTTTTCACCAAATATGCAACTTGCTCTGTTAGGGTTTTCAGCGCTTCTAATACTTGCTCATTAGATGGATTTGTGTGCTTCTCATGTGAAAAATAGCTTTTGGGAGTCACGCCAAATCCCTTACCTCTCACACGGCCAGAATATTTAGGAACATTAAATACCTTACCAAGTATGTCCATACAACTAACTTGTTTATTCTCCTCTTGATTTTCAGAACATTGTTCTAAATTGTCCTAAAATACATGTAGTATTAAAAAGATAAGTTCAATATCATTTTTAAAAGACAATATTAAAAAATATTAAAGTGATAATATACTTACACATTGTTGGATAACATGTTGAACATTTTCATTATCCACTATTCCATTTTTATTCACACGAGCCTCCTTCCACAAGATGTGACGATCCAATGGTTGATCAAATTTCGTCTCTTGAAGCTATTCGTGAAGACATAAACAAAATATTAGTTAGAAACTATAGTTTATAATCTACCACAATGTATAAAAGTGATGTTTACTTACAATTTTTTACTCTAAACATGCATACCCCATATACGATTTTTTGTATGGATGCATTGGATTTTTTGTTCTCTCCCGATTTGTTGTACTTATACTCTATATATAAATAAAAAAAATAACATTTTTGTAAAAAAATACAACATGAATATGAATAAAACACACATGCTAATAAATTGATATTACCACAAATGTGGGGTCTGCACATTTAGCTACAAAAGCGCTCCACTCTTCATTTGATATGTAGTGTTTGTATATTTTTGGAGCTTCAACATTAAAATTTCTATCATGATCTCTTAAGTAGCAATTTAACAAATGAGACCTAAATCCTCTGTGTATTTTTCCAACAACTCTAAGCACATAATTTTTTCGCAAATCTTCAACGTTAAAAGTTGACTGCAAACCAAATAAAGAAAGAGTTTGAATAAAAGTATTTCAATGGAAAAAATTATAAGTAACAAAAAAGTGGAGTAAAAAAGTTACTTGTATATCACTCCACAATATATCTTTAGCATCCTTCAAAGCTTTATCTCTCCAATCATCAATTGTTATTGGGATATTTTGACGAACAACAGCACCAATGTAACTTACCATCATTGAACTGTTGGGCTCAATCGGCTAGCCACTTTGATTCCATCCCACCTAATAAACTAATAGAGTAAGTGCTTGCTTTCAAAAAAGAAAAAAAAATAAATTCTTATTGGATAATAGTTGTCCCACGTTTGACTTCGTTTTCATAACTTTTAGTATTGACATCATTTTGACGAGCTAAATCATTATTGGAATTCATTTATCTACACATTTCACACAGTATAAGTTCAACACGCAGTTTAGTGATAACAACAGATTGAACAACAGATTGAATAAATTCAACATGCACTACAAGTTTAGTGACAACAAGATATTAATAACAATACATGTAGTTTAGGTTTATGACTTTGCAGAAATACAAGTAGAAATGACTTGTGCAGTGAGAAGAGGGCGCGCAGTTGGGTTCCACAAAGAGCGCTTTAAAAAACTGAATAAAAAGCGCCTTAAAATCATTTAATGGAGAGTATTTTTATATAAATAACTTATAACTAGATTTCAACTCATGCGTCGCGCAGGTGTCTTGAGATTTATTTTCAAATAATTAGTAAAAATTAAAAATTATGTGATATATATTTATAAGTCTCATTTTTCAGTTTTCTTTGTGAACTAACATTCTTGTTAAACAAACCTTGTATAGTAGCATAAATGCAATTATTTAGGTATTAAATCAAACACAATTTTAGTATTTACAATTTTTGTTTACATAGTTTTATTTGTAAAAATCATCAAAATAATAATAATCATAATAATAATAATAGTTAATTAGATGTATGAATTATAAGGACAAGAGTGGGCAGTAAGATGCTAGTCACGTCGTAAAAGAATAACTTAAAAAATATATTAAAAGTAACATTAGCATATATAAAATTCACAAGGCAACTAAAGAAATTAAAAATGGTTGAACGTTTTGAACTGATAGCAGTAATTATCTTTCTTTCAACGAATATGCTAGCTTAAAGGAAAAAGTTTGAACTAAAACTAAATTAAATAAATTAAGTTTTTTGTATTAGAGATATTGTAAAGTAAAGATAACATTAAAATTATAAATTATGTAATTAAATATTAGACATAAAATGGAACACATATTTTTTATGGCTAGCAATCCCAAGTGGAAAAAGGAGATGGACATGAAAGAGAAAAATATACTAAAGTCAGTGACTCAAATGGATATAAACATAAGTTGCATTTCATCAAACACCACAAAAGCAATTTTGTTATACTCAAATTGGGGAGGAAGTTAGCATGAACAAGGGTCATGTCACGTAGGTTGAAGTATCGTGTCTTCTTGAAACTTGGTTCATGCAAGAAAAAAAAGAGGTAGATATTTATACCTTACAAATGTTTACAGAATAAATTCACATTTAATAAATGATAAACAGATAATATAGAAACGTTTATTGTATTATGAGTTGTTATTAATGATTGTTTAATGTTGAAACCTTTTTTTGTTGTTGATGAAATTGTGTTCATGATACTAAAAGATACCAAGAATGGACAGAGAAGAGGCTATAGTTATGACAACTAAGCAAATAAGTGAAGTGACATTAATAGTATTATGTGACATAAAATGTATGAAATTGATCTATTTTAACTAATATATATTTTAATAGATTTTTCTTTTCCATACAAAATTAATTATATTTCTTAGTTTGTGTGAAATTGTCAAAGTGACATATAATTTGGGACAAAGAGAGTAATTAATCAGTAGAGTGGATGTTAACCCTAAACCTTAAATTATAGTTAATCATATGTAGTTGAATTAACCACATTTTTTATCGTGATTTGAATTAACTATTTACTCAGTTGAATTAACTACATTTTTACATATAATTAACCAAATGTCGGGCATGATATACAAAAAGTGAACGTACATGTATCATTATTGGTAATTCAATTATTAGTGTCTTGAGCATACACGACTAAAATAACCCTTCGTTCTACTATGATTGCCACATTTATTTATTTCAAAAATATTAAAAATATATTATAAATTGAAAAGAAAGAAAATAATAATTTTATTAAATTATTTTTATTAACCATCACTTTGTTTGCCTAAATCATAAATGTCAAATAAAAACTCTTTATGTCCTACAATATGAGTTGTTCATTTGCAGAAAAAACATGTTCCAAAATGAATATCATTTTAATTTTCAATGTTGTACTTTTAAACTTTGTTTATAGTATTTTTACAATTTTGATATGTTTTTAAATTATAGTTTAGTTTTATATACAGAGTGATAAAAAGAATTAGGAATGAGGATTTTCTCCATATATAGTATATCTCATACATTTCTACAAATAAAAACACACAAAAACATCGTAATGATATCACGGGTCAAGGTTCATAAAGGACTTATGTGTTAATATAATTGTCATTCACAAATGATATTATAGGTAGTTACAAGTTAGTTAGAAGTAGTTCATAAAGGACTTATGTTTTAACAGTTATTGTGCAAACTGTTTGATATAAATTTCTCATACCAAGAACATTCTTGGTGTGTGATCAATCAATCTTCGTTTACCAGAACATTATGTTTTACTCTATTCTTCTCAATTTCAATTCCTCTTAGATATACAATATGTTCTAACAATTGATATCAAGAGCTTGGATTCTAATCTAAGGGAAACACGAGTGAAAAGTGTGAGGGGTTCAAAATTGGGAAACATAAGTGTGAGTGAAAGAGACAAAGAAACTATAAATGGATCAGGGAGTTTTCCATCTAATTTCCCAATTCTTGATGGAAAAAACTGGGAGAGATGGTCTACATCAATGAAATCATTACTGGGAGCTTAAGAAGTGTTTGAGATTGTCCAAGAAGGCTATGATCAGCTAGGTCCGAATCCAACAGAAAGGCAGCAAGCAACATTCAAATATTCCAAGAAAAAGGATTGCAAGGCATTGTTTTACATCCAGGAGAGTGTGGATTCAAACAATTTTGAGAGGATTTCGAAGGCATCTACATCCAAGGAGGCATGGTACATCTTGGTGAAGTATTACACGAGTGGTGAAAAACCAAGAAAGTGAAACTCCAAATGTTGAGAAGGCAATATGAATTGTTGCAGATGGAGGAGGATGAAAATGTAGCTGATTATTTCAATCGTGTGCAGGCAATTGCCAATCAAATGCAAACTAACAGTGAAGTGATGACTGAGCTAATGATCATTGAGAATATTTTGAGAACATTGACACAAAGATATGATCATATAGTGGTGGCCATATGAAGTAGCAAAATTGATTTAAAAGAAAGGGGGGTTTGAAATGTAAATCTCCCTTTTTAAATTTTCCTAAAAAAACTTAAGATTTGAACTCAAGAATGTTCTTGGTTAAGAAAACAAAAGACGGAGAACGTTTTTGGTTTTATCAGAAAATGGAGAACGTTCTTGGTTAGTTAAAAATAAAATAAAAACAGTTTGTGTTTTTAACTTGACAATCAATTAAACTTAATAAAGAGATAAGGGAAAAGAGATACCACACAAAGATATATTCTGGTTCACCTAATTTGGGCTACGTCTAGTCCTCACAATTGTGAGATTTTTCACTAAGTGTTTAAAGCAAGAACCTTCTTGATTTACAGCACCTAGTCTAGATCAATCTTGATCTGTTTACAATTTGTAATCTTTCCACCCAGAAAGATACAGAATTAGTCTCCCTATCAATCTTTAGATAGGAGTTTACACTTCACCTTTTAATCATAAAAGGATTTCTTACAATCTACTCAAACTATACTCAAAGATATATTCTGGTTCACCTAATTTGGGCTACGTCTAGTCCTCACAATTGTGAGATTTTTCACTAAGTGTTTAAAGCAAGAACCTTCTTGATTTACAGCACCTAGTCTAGATCAATCTTAATCTGTTTACAATTTGTAATCTTTCCACCTAGAAAGATACACAATTAGTCTCCCTATCAATCTTTAGATAGGAGTTTACACTTCACCTTTTAATCATAAAAGGATTTCTTACAATCTACTCAAACTATACTCAACACTTATAGTTTAGAGTTTTTACACAATAATAATGAGATTGTTAGTTTAGAATCTGAGTTATCCCAACTCGTGTTTGTGATTAGATTCTTTACAAGAGATTCAAAATAAGTATAACAATGTATTGAACTAAAAACAGAATTAACTTTCTTGTGAATTTGGAAAATTTCAAGTATGTGAGTGAATGATTTGATCAATTGATTAGCACTTGAACTTCTGCGTTTTCCTTGAGCATTGGCCTTCCTTTTATAGGCTTGAGAGCAGTAAATGGAGGTCAATAGAACCGTTGGAAGTACTCTAGTTAGGCTTGATCAGAGCCAATATTTCTGATTAAAAATAATCCAGCTTTTGACTATTTTTAATTTCTGTTTTGACTGGGCTGAATCCTTTGTTCTTGATTAGATTCTTTTGAGCTTAATGATCATTTAATATTGCAGATATGTGATGATGCTTTGTAGCTCGAATTGGAGTCTTCAACTTGATTAAAACATATTCAAAAAGATCATGAAAGGTTGTTGCAGAAAACTGTAAATGAAGTTGCTGAAGATTGATGATCAATATGGACTTTTAGCTTTTGAGTTTCTTGGAGATTGATAATCAATCTAGATGATTTTCTGAACATACTGGAAGCTGTCTTGATGCTTTATATATTGTCAAGATCGTTTATCAGTCTTGACAGCCAAACTGGAGACTGTTCAGTCTTGCTTGGATAGCTTGATTCATGGCTTTTTTTCTTTGAGATTCAAATGGCTTCTTTTGATTGTAATTGATCACATTTGTTCCTTGTCAAGTACTCATAATACAGATGTAAATTCCATAGGCAATAACTTTAATTAAGTAATGGAGATTGGAGTCTTGAATTTGATTAAAACAGATTCGAAAAGATCATGAAAGGTTGTTGCAGAAAACTGTAAATGAAGTTGCTGAAGATTGATGATCAATATGGACTTTTAGCTTTTGAGTTTCTTGGAGATTGATAATCAATCTAGATGATTTTCTGAACATACTGGAAGCTGTCTTGATGCTTTATATATTGTCAAGATCGTTTATCAGTCTTGACAGCCAAACTGGAGACTGTTCAGTCTTGCTTGGATAGCTTGATTCATGGCTTTTTTTCTTTGAGATTCAAATGGCTTCTTTTGATTGTAATTGATCACATTTGTTCCTTGTCAAGTACTCATAATACAGATGTAAATTCCATAGGCAATAACTTTAATTAAGTAATGGAGATTAATTGGTCTTTATGCTATCATGATTGTATTTGAACCTGGAGAACATTCTCCGTTTTCCAGATTATGTAAAGAATGTTCTCTGTTCTTTATTATGTTGATTTCTTGACTTTGCTTGAATCCTATCTTTGAATTACTACACTCAAAAGCACAAGTTAAATTAACATAACATTTTAGAATCATAATTAACGATCTTAATTAACTTTTGTTTATTTTTCATCAAAACTTTAAAATGAGAGTTTTTCTTAACACCATAGATGAGTCAAAGGATCTTGAAACATTGAAGGTAGAAGACTTGTAAGGCTCATTGGAGGCTCATGAATTGAGATTAAAAGAGAGGAGTGCAACTAGTACACAAGTGCAGGCATTGCATGCTCAAGTTAGCAAGAAAAACAATCAAGATGGAGGAAAATATAAGAAAGGAAAGGGAAAACCAAAGTGGTACCAAAAGCATAACCATGATGAGAATGCTAGCAACTCACAAAATCATAACAACAATTGAGATCACAGCAAGAAATCAAATAATAATAAGAAGTTTAACAAGAAGGGGATTCAATGTTATAATTGTCAAAAGTGGGGGCACTTTGCATATGAATGCAAATCCAGGAAGGTACAAAGAAAGAACGATGAAGCTCAGATGGCAGCTGAGGACTCAGATTCAGATGATGTATTGTTGATGGCTACCACAAATTCAAATGATGATTGCCGAAAATTGTGGTATCTTAACACAGGCTGCTCTAATCATATGATTGGGCATAAGGAATGGTTTGTAAGCATTGATGAAAGAGTGAAAAGGGAGATTAAGTTTGCATACAAAACCTCAGTGATTGTCGAATGAGTAGGCAAGGTGCTAATTCAGAGGAGGGATGACAAACAATGTTTTACATGTGATTTGCTTTATGTGCCAAACATGAAGAATAATTTGTTGACTCTTGGACAACTATTGGAAAAAGGATACACAATGAAGATGGAACATGGTGAAATGAAAATGTTTGACAGCTTAAGAAGATTGATCTTGAAGACACCACTCTTAAAGAACAGAACCTTCAAGATTGAAATACAAAAAGTGAGAACCAATGTTTGAATGCTGAAGTCAGAAGTGAAAGTTGGCTTTGGCATCAAAGGTTTGGTCACTTGAATTTTAGGAGCCTTCAGATGCTGCAGGACAAGGAAATGGTGCAAGGAATCTCTAGAATTCAAATACCAAAAGAGCTTTGTGAAAAGTGCTGCCAGACCAAGCAACACATAAACTCATTCAAAGCTGAAATGTCAACTCGATCATCAAATAAGATTGAGGTAGTCTTTTCTGATGTCTGTGGACCATTTGAAGAAATGTTAATAGGAGGTAACAGGTATTTTGTAACATTCACTGATGATTTTACAAGGAAAACTTGGATCTATCTAATCAAGAAAAAGAGTGAAGTGATGGTTGTATTTAGAGGATTGGAGCTGATGGCAGAATTACAAAGTGGTTGTGATCTTAAGTTGATTAGAACAGATGGAGGTGGTGAGTATCAATCCCATGAATTCCATGAATTTTGTGACAAAGGAAATTATTCATGAAGTGATTGCACCATATACACCACAACACAATAGGGCTGCAGAGAGGAGAAACAGAACCTTTCTGAATATGGAAAGAAGCATGCTGAAATGGAAAAAAGTGCCTCACAAGTTCTAGGGAGAAGCAGTGTCCACTGCAGTCTACTTATTGAATATGTGTGCAACTAAAAGACTTGGCACAAGGACACTTGAAGAAGTCTGGTTTGGAAGGAAACCAAATGTAAGTCACCTAAGAGTATTTGGATCACTATGTTTTAGACATGTGCCTGCCCAAATCAGAAGAAAGTTGGATGACATGGCTGAACAGATGATATTGCTAGGATATGATTCAACTGGAGCCTATAAATTGTATGATCGAAACAAGAGGAAAATAGTCATAAGCAGAGACATATTGGTGGATGAATCAAAAGGTTGGGACTGGAAGATGGAGGCCACAACCAGCTCTAGCAAGTCAGTGGCAATTGAACTAGACATTGATCAGGTGCCAGGATCAGAACCTCAACCAGCCCCAGATCCAGTGAGGCGTTTTGAAAGAATCAGGCAACCTTCAGTCAGATTGCAACCATATGAAGTAACATCTGACTCAGCCATCAATGCAGATGGAGAATTAATACAATTTTCTTTGATGGTTGAATCAAAACCAGTAAGTGAAAAAGAGGCCTTGAGTGATCCTAGATGGAGATTAGCAATGGAGGAAGAGCTCAAATCTATAGAAAAGAACAAAACATAGGAGTTGATGACCCTGCCAATGCACAAGAGATTGATTGATGTGAAATGGGTCTATAAAATCAAATTAAAGCCTGGTGGACAGATTGTCAAGTACAAGGTCATACTTGTAGCAAAAGGATTCTTGTAGAGACATAGACTAGACTATGATGAAGTGTTTGCCCCAGTATCTAGAATTGAAACAGTAAGGCTAGTAGTATCAATGGCTAGTTACAAAGGTTGGTCCATGCATCAGTTAGATGTGAAATCATCATTCCTCAATGAACCATTAGAAGAAGAAGCGTATGTGAAGCAGCCACCAGGATATGTGAAAACAGGCAAAGAAGATCATGTATACAAACTGAAAAAAGCTTTATATGGCTTGAAGCAAGCTCCTATTCCTCATAGAGCAAAGTAGTTTGAAAAATGTGTCAATGAGCATGGAGTTTATGTAAAAAAGGCAACAACAACACCTGCAATTTTAATATGCCTTTATGTTGATGATCTACTGTTGGCTGGCAGTGATGAAGCAAAAATCCAGAAGTTCAAAATCAGAATGAAGAAGGAGTTTGAGATGACTGATCTGGGCATACTGTCATATTTCCTGGGTATTGAGTTTGTAACCATAGAAAATGGAATTTTTATGCACCAAAAGAAGTATGCTAATGATGTATTAAAGAGATTTAATATGCCAGATTGCAATGGAACTAGTACTCCATCAGAAGCAGAACTGGCCATGTCAAAGGAAGGCAATAAGGAGCTGGTTGATCCTACAACATTCAAGCAAATGGTAGGATCCTTGAGGTATTTGTGCAATACAAGGCCAAACATTGCATATAGTGTTGGACTGATTAGTAGGTATATGGAGAAGCAAAAAGGATTTTGAGATACATTAAAGAAACCAGTGAATTTGGACTGATGTATCCCAGAAATTCGAATGGAGATGAAGCTGAACTGGTTGGCTTCACTAATGCTGACTGGTGTGGAGATAAAGATGACAGGAAGAGTACAACTGGCTATGTGTTTATGATGAATGATTCACCAATCTCATGGTGTTCAAGGAAGCAAAGCATAGTAGCATTGTCTACTTGTGAAGCTGAATATGTGGCTGCATCAATGGGAGTTTGCCAAGCTCTGTGGCAGGCAGAATTGATGATGGAATTGGGGCTGAGAAGTGAAGAACCAATAAGGATAAAGATAGACAACAAATTTGCAATAGATCTAGTCAAGCATCCAAGTACTCATGGAAGAAGCAAGCGCATAGAGACAAGATTTCATTTTTTAAGAGATCAAGTGATTAAAGGCAAGATAAAGCTAGAGCATTGCAGCACTAATGACCAAAAAGCTGACATTCTAACCAAATGATTGAATAGGGTGAAGTTTCAAGAGATGAGGAACAAGCTTGGATTAACATCACTTTAATCATTTTGAATTAGGAAGAGTGTTAATGTAATTGTAATTCACAAATGATATTAGAGAAAGTTACAAGTTAGTTAGAAGTAGTTAAGAAGGTTAGAGTTATGTTTTAACAGTTAGTTATTATGCAAACTGTTTGATATAAATTTTTGATACCAAGAACATTCTTGGTGTGTGATCAATCAATCTTTGTTTACCAGAACATTTTATTCTAACATTATGAAGATGAAAATTGAATCGAAGTTTTTCAAATATAGCATATCCTATGGGTGATGGAGAAAGTTATGATCTTTGAACAGTGAGAGTGAATGGATACCTAGAGGCTCTAGATATCTATGAAGCTGTAAAAGATGATGACGATACTTTTCCACTATATAAAAAAAATAAAAAATAAAAAAAATTCAGTGTCCCAGGTGAAAATTCATTAAGCAAATAAAAATCTAAAATGGCAAAGGCAAATGAAAAATCATGTTTGTTTGTTGATGTCGCGATAATCATGACTCTAAATAGAAAAAGCCATTTGGAATTTTCGAAAGGAAGAATATGCAAGAAATGAAAGAATTTGCAACATGCATGTGTTAAATTGAATGAGAAAGTTTGAGTTATAAAAAATAAGAAGGATAAAACAATTAAAGAATACTCTAATATATTATTATTGGATATTGCTAATAATATACATAGTTACTAAGCACTTCATTTTTTTTATCTAAAATTGTAGAAAAATTCTTGTAATAGTACTCTTGGAACATATAGTATAGCTGGAGAATACAAAGCATCTTAATAAGCAGAAGTAACCATGCTGAATGTGAATTATGAAGAACAAGAAAATATGGATTTAAAACATTTCAAATGCATTGGCTAATATATATTGTTATTGACTACACATCAAAATGTGACAGCGGCATAAAATAAAATAATTTTAAAATTTCTTTTCACAATTTAAACTAGTTATTCATCTTGTCATGTGTTATCACATAGCTAATGTGTACAGAAATACTTAAATATGTGAAAAACACGCATGAAGAGGAAAATAGCTATTATTAACTTCTCTCACTTTATGTTTGTTTTGGATTTGGCTTATATTCAGTTAAATTCTTGTATTCATACATTTGGTATATTAATAGTTGTTCGAGTAAGATATAACAGTATTTAAATTTGGTATTTTGAATTATTAAATAATAATTAAAATCTATATCTTTTAGATTATTTGATCATTGATATTTTGAATGTACGAATACAAAGTCCTCTTATTACATGAAATAAATACGGAACAGTCATTGATGTCTTGAACGGTCATTGATGTCTTGAATGCGCAAATACGGAATCCTCTAATCTGAGTTCATCGATTTTAATTTTTAGGTAACCGTAGCCCACTATATTTGGAAAAATCAGATTCATATGCAAGCTTCATATAAAAAGGTGCTTTATACAGGTAACAAATTTTATGTATTGTTAATAGTTGGTGTCTTGTTTTTCTTCTTGATACATCCTTAACTTCTTGGAAAAGCAAGAAACAGTGTTTTGTGGCAGCTAAAATCAAAAACCATACATTATCTTATAAATAAATGAAAATTCAAACTTTCATATATAAGGTGTTGGTTTTGGTATGTTGCATTAAACACTTGTTGAACACTTGGCCATAAAATAAAATGATTGAGCTATAACATTAAAAAAATTATATTCCATTAATTCTTGGCTTTGAGGTTCACATGTTAAAAACATTAGAAACATGTGGATTTATAAACAATCAATTGTAGCCATCATTAACTACCTTATGAATTTTTTAGCAGTAAATAATAAAATGGGTCTATTCTGCCAGAAATTTCAAGTTTGTAGCTTCTGGCCTACTGAGTGCAAAAGAATAATATACAAACAACATCTTCAAATTAAATGGAGAAACCATTTTGTTATGATAGTAATATGAACATAGGAATAGTGGTTCTAGTTTTTGATCTATAATACATTTTTTTCTTCTTGTAATTACCATTTTCAACTGTTAATAATATCTTCCCTGGTTCACTGATGTAAAAAGAGTTTCTAGTACTGTCACCAACAATGTTTTGGTTTTGTAGTAATATAGTGTATGAGCCTTCATCATCTGGAATGAACTCTTCTTTGTAAGACACATCCCATCCAACCACAGTTACATCCCACATTATTGTCACTCCACTCTAGACACATCAAGAAATCATATTAGAACAGAGAAAAATTCAACATAATAAAATAAATAACAAGACTTTATAGTGTATAATGCATTTGATCCATGCAAAATATACCCTTCTGTAGTTTTTTGTCCTGTATTTGCAAATATATCATATTTTATTTTTTGTCGTTATTGTTTTGTTTTAATCTCTGCAAAATTTACTCATAGAAATTGATATTTATAATAGATGTGTAATATTTATTTTAGTCCTTATGTAGCTTTTATATTGGAGGTACAAAAATAAAATATTCTACCTATTACGAGAATCAATTTTAATATGAACAAATGTTGTAGGAATTTAAATGTGATATATCTGCATAGATGAAAAACAAAATTTACCAGACTAAAAGCAAAAAAAAACACTAAGTGAGTATTTAAACCAAAAGAAAAATATCAAAATATCATGTTGAGCACCTCATGGATAGGAAATTCAACTTTAGAAACAGAACTTGCTTTGATTTTAAGCTCCAAAACCTTATCATCAGGGGAAAAATCTTGGTCACTATTCCTCCTTAGACCACCATATTCAACGGGAAGATGTTCTGGGGCTATATACCTGTGTGACAAATCATAATGTTAGCTAAAGTTTAATGATGGCAAATCATAATTTTATGTTAATTATAAGCACACTCACTTGAGAAGAATTTGTGTAACCTTTTGTGGTCTTGCCATGATGAACTTCTTTTTATTTCTCTGGTTCATAAACCTTGAGAATAAAACTTGTGAAGTGTAGAACCAAAAGGGTGCATTTACTATAATCTGCAAACATAAAAAAAAAATTAACCTTTCTGTAATTTCATTTTTGATTAAAATTCCTAACTTTTAACTGTATTATGTCATATACCAACATTTTTGTAAACAATCTCAGGATAATAATTCTGAAACAGTATAAGAGCCTTTTTGCTGAGTGAATTAAGCTCTTTCATTCCTTGAATTGGTGAATTCTTTAAATCAAAAACCTGAATAGTTGAATCAACCCCTCCTCTAAAACACAACTTTTTAACAGCAATTTCCATCAACTGAATTCTCCACCTCAAAAATAGTTCACATTTCTCTTGTGTTCCAAATGTCTTCTTATACAAAACCTTGTCTTTGAAAACCTCAAAAAGATGGTAACAAACAGGTCTTCCCTCCTTATCCCTACTATCCAAAAATCCACAATTTTCAAAATCAGAACCCAAATCTTCATCAAGAATTTTATCAACATTATTTTTAATTCTCCACACCATAGTCTTCTGTAACATATCAAATGCATCATTAACCTTATAATCTTTAGCCTTTAAGAATTTCATCAAAACAATATCAGTACCTTCATGTGCCTTACTTGGTAACAAAGGTACACCCCATAATGTAACATCTCTAAGATCTTCCTTTGTAAATGCTATTTTTTCTCCTTGTTGTTCTAACAAATAGTTTCCAAGAATTGCACCTTCCACTTCGCATCGAAATTCCAACAATGATTTATTTATCTTGAGTTTAATTTCAGCAGGACTTGGGGTTCCAATAACCCCATCATTATTATCTTCCACCACCAATTCTTGTTCTTGGTCATCTTGATCCTTATGGAGGCTTTTTTCATCATTTTCAATGAAAACTAAAGGGATATAATTAATATTATAATTGTTCTCATTTTCGTAACTATCATTGCATTCTTGGATAGTATCATTCATGGCCTCGCAAATTGAAATAGAAATCCTCTTCCGTGATCAGAATTTCCGGCAGCGAGCATTTGCCGGAAAAACTGGAGCATGGAAGAGGATGGAAAGTGGAGAGGAATCAAGGAAGGTACCTTAGATGAAGAAGAAGAAGAAGATGTTTGTTTTTATCTCTGATAATGTTGAGTGATGATGGATCACTTTCCCTCAATTGATAATTCTCAACCGTTAATTCAATGGCGCCAAATATAGACACTTTAGCTAATTTAATTGGTTGCATTGGCGATTCATATCCTACTAGGCCAACTGTCTTCCATACATATATATTCATAGTATTTCATTTCTCTTTTTTTATTCTAAGATATATGGTTTGAGGAGACATGATATATAACAAATTGAAAACTCCCTTCAATTATTAACATGGTTTACTAGTTTAATTCATCTTTCTAAAAAGAATTAATAATTACTTATTGATTATTTAAAAAAAAATTACATTCAAAAATTATTGATTAACAGGTTAAAACTTTCTCGATATATTAAAGTAGGGGTGTACAGAATTCGGTCTTGATTTGTAAACAATGAGTTATGTCTAACTCGATCTCATAAATAACAAAGACAAAAACAAATTAAGGACAAAGCATGAAGAAGTTAGAAAAAGGATAAGTTTATATTACTCGTCCTGTTCCAAATTACTTAAAGGACAAATTATTATTTTATGTTATTATTGATTTAGTCTCTAAAAAAATTAGCAATTAAATCAATAATTTAGCATTTTAAGATTTGTAAAACAATATTATGAGTTACTACATTTGAATAGATTGGTAAGTAGTAACCAAATGACTTGCAATGAATTACTTAATGTTTAATTTTTTTTTTCTAAAAAATGTTTAAGAATTACTATTCAGCAACTTGTCTTGAAACTAACTTATTCTCATCTTTATTTTGACCTGATAAATTATTAAAATCAGATAAAAGACACACCAAATTCGACTTAATATATCTTTTTGTGCATTCATATCTTAAAAGAATAAAAAATTAGAAAGGAACCAACGTATTAAAAGCCTTTAAAAAATGCAACAACTCTTAGGTCACTAAAGAGCTAGAAATAAAATAAAGAACATCAAACACTGTATATCTAGAAGAAGAAGATCCTTATTGTCTCAATTGATGAATGACAAGGATGTCGAATGTTACATCCATTCGAAATAAGAGACATACGGCGAATGAATCATACTCAATCTCAAACCTCACAAATGTGATTATTTACCAATCGCAAACTTTTATAGATACCCCAAACCATAGCCATCGTAATTATGCAAACATTAGTTTACATGAGTAAACAAACAAGAAGACGCTACCCTTTTAAATGTCATTTAACAAATTATTATTTTTATCATTTCAATATTGAGAAGATACCGATTTTAGAAGGAAAACTTGAATTGTGTGATGTGCCACTCAGACTCAACATTATTTCATTTTAAATAAATTAAAATTAAAAACATATCAAGCGTCAATTAACAAAATTAGAGTTAAATGCATCATTTGTGGATACTACACCTAGATATTTTAAGAGACTATAAATTTAATTTAAATTTAAATATGTTCAAGAATTATGATAAGATATTATAATATCATATTATAAGATATATATATATATAGAGAGAGAGAGGGGAATATAAAGTCATAGCAGGGAGAAAAGTTTAATTAACTAAATACAATTTTACAAGCGAATATTTGGACATCTAGTCTAGCTACACAGCATTTCTAGTGGATGAAAAGGCGTCTAATCATCTATACTGTGAATTAAGTCTTACTTATAATATAATTATAAAAAAGAGCCAACTTGTAATTTAAACACGAGATTGACAAGATGGCTGATAACGAGAGTGTATAATTCGGACAGCATTAAACAAAAAATAAATTTGCAGACCGAGCACTGTACATCGCAAGCAACTTATATAATGTATCCAATGGATGAATTTTAGGACTCTCGATATTTAGTCAGATCAAATGAGAGTGTTCTCGAACAGCTGCAAAAATGAAAAAAACAGTGTTCAATGTATATCATGTAAACAAACTAGGAGAATAGATTGGATTTATTATGCCATCAACATATTGAAAAGAACAAGAACAAAAGAAATACTATTTTATATCAATTGATGAAGTGAAGAAATTTACCCTCTTTCGGAGTCCCTGTAAACCCCAACTAACGCTTCAGCTTTGTCATAGAAACTGTCTTTCAGTGATATTACAATACTCTGAAAACCACTTCCACCATCAGCATCCTGATTAACCCTTGCTCCTTCACAAGATTTTGAACGAATAAAACCAGCAACCTTCGCAACATTCAAGTTGTCCAACGCAGCATCAACTTCATCCAGTATGAAAAATGGTGAAGGCTTATAACTGAAAAATTAAGTGGGAACATTATGGACATGCAAACCAAATCAGTGAAACCGCTGAAGGCTGGATGTGTCAGTATGCTACTTGGATGAACTCTTAATGTTTAAATTTAAATTTAAATAAAAAATAGTTTTAACATTTTTTTGTTTTCCTGTATAAATCTATAAAAACAGTAAAAACAAAGTGGACAGTTGTATAAAATAAGTAAAAAAACAGAATATATTTTCTCAAACCAAATATGCTCGTATAGATAAATTAATTTTACGAGTACAAACTCTACCTATGGATGGAGAATAGCAACGCAAGTGCAGCAACAGTCTTTTCACCACCAGATAGTTGTTCCATGTCACGAAACCGCTTTGTTGGTGGCATAGCAGTGTACTTGATGCCATGTAGAAATGGATCGTCTTCATTTTCTAAATTTAGGTATGCTGTCCCACCCAGAGGATGTGTGTTGCTCTTTGTAAGTTGTTTGTAAATTTTATCTATATTATCAGATATATGGTTGAAAGCATCCATGAACAAATCATATCTGCATTCAACGTATGAACATTGGACAGGTAACAAACAACAGCATATACAAATAGTTAATTATGAAAATTACATATCGTTTCCAATGATAGTAAAAACAGCTTTCCATTGTTTTTGCTGTTTTTTGTACAAAGCTTTAAATTTAGGAATCGAAATTAAAACAATGCATCGTTTTTATAACTTAATACTAAAAACAGGAAATTAAGAGCGAGAAGACCCCTTGGTCGTTGCTAAAAAAGAGCGAGAAGACCAAGCCAACCATAAATAGGGGACTATGTCAAGCCAAAGCTATTTTAAAAGTCTATTACTCCAAACAGACATATAAGTAGGCTAACAAGTCAGACATTCAAAAAGGTCAAGTCAGGCCTAAAAAGCCTATGACAATTGAGCCGTAGATTTTTTTACAGGTCAAACCTATTTATGCAAAATCTTGCCCGACTCAACCTATCCACACCGTACAGAAAATAAACACAGAACAATAAACAAAAACTATTACAGTTGTTAATCGTTAAAAGATAATATAGTGGCCCTGTAGAGGTATTACGACACCAGCACTGCCACAGGCTGCTATTTCATGTATGTCACCATCGCAATTTCATGGGTGGCTTTAGGCTATTTTGGGAGTTTGGAGGGAAAGGAAGGGAGGATTTTGGGGATAAATGAAGAAGTAAAGGGAAGTGGAATAATAAATAATCACCCCACCTTGCATGAGAATTTCTTTTTCTTCATTGGATAACCTATGGGTTACTAAAATTTATTTTTCGACGGATTTTGAATAAATTTTCAAATTCATTACTTCTCTCGATAATATTCTCAAAACAAAAAGAATATTACTCTATTTTCATCTCATTCACTTCAAAAACACTCCCAAAAAAGTGAGGCCTTCCTCTGTCTTTCTATTCCTCTCATTCCCTCTAACGCCATCTCCTCCTTTTCACTCCTAACTCTCAAACAAAGCCTTAGTTACCACAATCACAATATAATATTAAAGCGACACTAGCATCCAGAATGCACGAGGAAGCAATGGAGTTGAGAACCCAAAATCATATACGCTCCAAACTATTGGCATGCACTAATCTTATAAATATGACAAGTAATGACAAATTGAAAAAGAAAATTGTACCTCTTCTGCTTAACTGCATTGAATCTATCTGCTTTTTCCTTCTCTTCCTTCCTGATAGCTTCAGCCTCTTCAGTTACAGCTCTTTCTTTTTCAAGCAGAGCCTCATACTGGTCCAATGCCTTCAAATTTGGTGCTGTTCTTTCAATCTCTGACATCAATGCATCCATTTTTTGCTTAAAGTCTACCTCTATTTTATCCCTGTCAGAGTGCCTCCTATCTTTTAGTGTCCTACTGAGCTTATCAAAGTCAAAAACTGGACCTGGTGTTGAGCTACCAGTATCCATAGGATCTGATATGATTGGGAGGCTAATCTGCTCAAGTTCACACTTCTCTACTATTTCCTGCTTTTGCCCAATTAACTGCTCAATCTGTGCCTCCTGTAACGACACTAAAGATGTTGTTGGCTATCTATGCATTATGCATGAAATTACACAAGAAAATAAATTTCTCCCATCTAACCTTTGAGTTTATCAGACGATTAAGTTTGGATAAGTTTGTTGTGGCTGCAGAAGCCCTCTTCTTCCATTCCTGGATTTCCTTTTCACAATCCTCTGACTTTGATTTCCACTCTACAAGGGCAGAAGGAGAACATAGAAACCATAAAACTCCCATGACAAACCATAAACAACAAATTGAATTGGTGGTTGGTCTGCTTCGGTCAAGATCAACCAAATTGTGTTCCCATTTATTTCAAATGGTAAACAGCAAAATACTATGCAGATAACCAATCTGTCACCACAATAACATCCCCGGCCCCAGAGTGAGAGAGAGTGCAATGAAATACAATGATGAGAGAATTTTTTTATCTTTATAATATACCTTTAGCTTCATCCTTCAATTGATTGATCTCTTCAGTAGCACTCTCCGCTGCTAACTTTGCTTCAGCCTCTTTGTTTTGTACCCGTTTTAAATCATTCTCTAAAGCACTTACAGAAGATTCCAATTCTTGAATTCGTGAACTCATGTCCCGATTTTGCTCATACTCCAACCTGCAGAATAATTTCAACAAAGAATATTAATAAATGAATGCATAAATTAATTTAAAAATAATTAACTAAGATGGCAAATAAAACTGAAAATAGGGCCCGAAATATTTCTTTTTTATTTTGATTTTTCCCATCATCAATTCTCTAAGATAATTGAAAACTATCTGAACATAAAAGGAGATGCATTATAAGAAACTTTTGGCATGTAAGAGCTCTGTATACTCAATAGGGACAATATTCCATATCACATAACAAAAAGCTTCAGTTGAATTACTAATATTGATGCAGTACAGCAGAATTTACTCTTTGCTTCAACATAATGGAATCTCTGATCGAGCGCCCATGGACTGACCGACAGTAATCAGGTTCTAGGTCAACTGCGGTACAGTCAGTACAGGGTATGGGTATGCAGTTTCCTGCCTAGTAAGAATTGGTTGGATTCATGAGTTAAAAATTAGAATACACTATTAAGTATGTTACTAACAAATTGTTTTTTCTAATAAAAGACTATATAAGTAAAACGATAAAAAAATAGTTACTGAAAAATTAAATGTGAAAAAATATCATTTTAGTTTTTTCGATTTCATTATATAGAATGAAATAAAAAGTTAAGAGACATGAAAAGGAAATGAGAAGTATTGTATATCCAGTGGATGAGCTGGGACCCCCAAAGGAGTTTGAGAATGTGGTCCAGGGTTCAAACTCCAGCTACTTAACATTTGCCTATCCAAAAATAAATAAATCAGTTCATTTTTTTCTTTTGCAGAAACAACCATCAGTCTGCTTTCTCTAAGCCCTAGATAGTTTCAACCACAACTAATACTACTAGCAATATTTAATTCTCCAATATCAACCTGAGGTTTCACAATACGTAATCTTCCACATCCTACTTTTTTACTATCTTTCTTGTTTTAAAACTGGTGACCTCTGCAAATTCAATGACAACATACAAGAACCAAAATCGAAGAAAGTATAAAACCACCGCACCAACCCATAATTGTATAAATCTAAAATTTACTAATTTGAAATAGACCCTAATAATAAAATAGGTATTAAATTGACAATTCCATACCATCCGTGCAATTAAATGGGAACTAATAACAATCATACAGCTCTTGACTTCTATGCATTATCCAAAAATTAGTTTTTCTATCCCCAAAATAATATAGCAATTAGTGTCAAAAAGTGGAAAAAATTCACAGCTCAGCATCCTAGACTTGGTAGAACTTAATAAATGTCGTAATTTTCTTCTTTTGCTTCCAAAGATTTTATTCTCCAATTTGACACGAGTTTAATGCTGAACTAGTTGGTTTTAAAATACACAGTAAGCAAAGCACATGCATGTAAGTTCCTTGCAAGCTTACGAATGCATTCATGCATGATGTATTAAATATTATGCAGGTTGCTTCTAAACAATTACAAGAATTATGATTAGAAAAAATAAAGGAAGAAGGAACGCACTGATATTTTAATTTAGAAAGTTGGCTACTCAGGTTCAGCCTCTCCTCTGCTACATTTTGAGCATCCTTGAGTTGATTTTCTTCATACTCGCGAATGTTTGCAACCCCAACTGACTTGCTGAAGTCTTTGTATATCCGATCAGTGATTTCATTTATCCTCTTTTCAAGCTTACGTAATTCTATATTCCTCTTTTCAACAGCATCTCTTAACTGCAGCACATAAACAATAAGTGACAAGTTCGGTATGAAAGATTATTGCTATTTATAAACAAAGGAATTGTCAATGTAACCTTCTTCAATTCTGGACTAATACGTTTAATTTCTTCTTTGATGGTCTCCTTTTCGTGGCTCAAATTTAAAAGTTTGTCTTCAATGCTTCGCTGGCAAAAGGTAAGAGCAAAAAGGATTCAGGTATTCCACATGGAACAGAAGACAGAAAGTTACCAACGTAGAAACGGTTCTCCTATCCATTCGCAGACAAAACTAGCATTTATCCTATTACAAATGCCAAAAAAATATACTTGAGGTGCTAGAGTAAGAGCTTAGCCTTGTAACCTCAAAGTACCGAGTTTAGATCCCCTCAGAGACAGTTGTAAGTGCCACTTCGATTAATAAAAATTTCCCCTTCAATATTTTAAAAAAAAAAAAAGATGCCAAAAATAAAATCCTAGCATTGAATAGTAGCATAATATCAACAATCAAATCATACATTCATTAGTAGAAGCTCTCCTAGGTAAGTGAAGCTGGAGGATGAATGTAGAAAAAAACTCCCTGTGCTGTTCAGTCTTAAGATCTAAATATGGGGAGACTAAGAATAATTTCAATGGTCAATCTGGGAAGATTTCTAGATGGTGGTCAGATATATGCATTAGAGTGAAAACTCGGAGAAAAGGGCAATCGATATTTTTTAATATCCTCTATTCTAAATTCTTAACTACTAACCTTCACTCACTTAGATGCTAACATACACCCTCTATAACTGACTCAAAATACAGTTAAAAGGATGTTTGGTGATCCGAAAACTTTAATTTTATCACTTTAACTTTAAAAAAAATAAATTATTTATTTGATTAAGAACGAGGTTAATTTAGCTGTGACGGTTTATCGATTCCATAACTTAATTTAGGACACCTAAGATGTGAGAATTTAGTGATCCTAAAACGTAGTATTTAAAAGTTGACACAATAATTATTAAAAAAATCATTAAGAGGGTTAATCAAAGTTATGACAGCCAATGTCTATGAATATAGTTAATGGTCAACCTTGTTCTTTTATATCAAAATATTGAACATTATAAGCATCCAAAATGATTTATTAGTTCCTTGGTTTGGATTGAGTTCACATATCATATCAACAACATAAAAACAATTAATCACCAAAAAAACATAAAAATGATTCCTTAAAACCGATTCAGATATTGACTATTTTCATAATTGTGTTTTGATCTAAGCTGAATAACATTTGCATAGACATACAAAGAAATGCAACATGTAAAGTAAATCTAGTTAGAGACTATTATAAAAAGAGCTCAAACCTACTAGATTTAAGCTTTCCACAACAGTTGTATTTTTCAAAAGCTTTAAATTCTAAATAATGAAATTAAGCCCAATACAACTTATATGCGTTTTTGTTCTCTGTTTTGATAAACTCATACAAATAAAACAAAATATTACATAGATGTGCTCTTCTAAAGAGGGTCAAACTGTCATACAAACATCCTCAACTGATTGTGATGCACATACATAGCAAGCACATCAACACATTATAGGAACAAGAAACAGAGGAATGAATCCATAAAATAAATTAACTAAGCTTTGCATGCTTGACTGTATCACAAAAATCCTTCAAAGGCTGGCATCTTGAAGGCCAGAACAATTGACAATTTTGATTAGGAGAAAATGGTTAAAATCATAAGAGTTACCTTTTCAATCTCCACATATTGAACTTTCTTCTCAAGTCCGCTAATTTTTCCCTCTGCTTCAGACTCTTTAAGGCGCATATCTCTTATTGATCCTAGCTCTTCCAACTCCGATTCATACTGCTCTTTCTTCTTAACAGATGCTGAAAAACAGAATGTTTATTTCAAGAGCCAATACTTTGACCTAAATTTAAAAATAAAAAATCTTCAAAGAATTTAATAAATACCTTCATATTTCTTGTCATCCCACTGTTTTGACCTTGCTTCCATTCCACCACTAGTGCCACCAGTCATTGTGCCAGATTTCGTCAGCAGAATTCCGTCCACAGTTACAACTAATCAAATTACATATGGAAATGTTTACTATTTAACATTCTGGCAAGTTTCAAGGCACCAGCAATGCAATACATGCATTTTAACTTGTAAGTACATGGTAGGTTAACAAGTATATGGTAGAAGTTCTAAATTTGACAGCCAAAAAGGAAAGCATAACAAGAAGCCAGAGGGAAAAATATACAGCAAATCAAAAAGGAAAAGTACCCCATTTAAGTAATAATGACATGTTTCATCATAACATGATACAAAACTAGAAGATAATATCAAGAAGGCATTTTACCTTTAAACCTCTCACCACTCCAGCTTAAAATTTTGGCCTCCTCAAGATCTTCACAAACAAGAGTATTCCCAACAGCAAAGAGAATTGCCTTCTCCAAGGAGGGATCAAACTTGCACTAGTTAAGTTCAAAAGCTTAAAACACTTTTCAGTTCATTAGAGGCATATAAATAAATTAAAACTTCATGATGAAGTGTATATAGAGGGGGGGATACAAGGAGTAATGTTCAATTTTAACAGACTACATAGTTAAAATCCACTAGTGGGGAATACAAGAAGAGTTATGTTCAATTTTAACAGACTACATAGCTAAACTCCACTAGTGTGCTGTCATTATAGGAATTCACTAAATTGATAGAGAGTACAACGGCATTTTGATGAAAGGAAACCACAAAACAAAAAAGGTCACGTCCGAAAAAATTAAGTCTAATTAGAGAGAAGATTTTAATTTAGTGAATTGTGGGAAACACAGTGGACTCAAAGAAGATAAAACATAAATCAGTACAACACAAGATTAGTGAGAACAATGATGAAGTGTTAGAGATTAACAAAAGTATTAAAACCAACAAATTTTGATAATGTAAAAATGAGTGCAGCTCTACATATCAGTGACTGATAAGGTAACTCAACCAACAATAACAGATATTTATATGCTTTTGTTTTTGAAAGGTTACGACTACATGTTCCTGTAAAGTTTTCAAATAATACTTAATTGCAGCAGGAAGCATGTAAACCAAAAATAATTTGTAGGGACAAAATGACTGGACAAACAATTGCAGTAAATACAAAGGTAAAGAGTGTAGGGATGGACGGTTACCCATCACCTTTCAGTGCTTTTTAAGGTTAGGAAATTTTCAGGTAATGTAATTGACATCAAATATTGTTTATTTTTTAAATCCATCAAACAATGAAGTTGTGATGGACAAGCTGGCTTAGAAGGTAAATTTCAAAATAAATCTATAAATAAGTTATTAAACAATTTGACAACAAAATTTTGAAGCTCTTGTAGACACTCTCACGGCCAAGTTCCTCGAAGCAGCCACTAGTTAAAAAAGGATATTGAATCACATCAAAAACCAGTTTTGCTGTACCCCCTAATGAGCGTAATCGTTCCATTATTTGCTTCACACGAATAGATTGTAGAGGAATAAATGTCTGAGGAGGAAGCCTCTGCTCTTTTAAATACTGTAGATAAGCAAATAAAAGCAACATCCCAATCAATACATAGAACTTCAAAGTTCAAACAGGAAAAATTGGACATATTTATACCAAAATTGTAGCTTTCGGCCGTTACAACAACAACAAACTTAAAAAAGAACCAAAGAAATAGGAAGTAACGTATAGGAAGCAATAGTTTTTGTCAGAATATTAGAAAATGTCTAATAAAATCTTTTATATTATATTAGAGTATCTTGAGTAATTTCTTAGGATCTATTTATAATCAGAGATATCTTAGAATATCTCTCATTATTATTATGATTTGTTCCTGATTTAGGATTGAGTCTATGTTTCTCTATAATAGAGATTAGTACGAGTCTTTTGTAATCAAGTTAGCATAAAGCTATTATCAATAATATTTAAACCCTTATTATTTTCTCTCTTCCTTTTATCTAAAATTCCACAACTTCAACATGGTATCTAAAGCCTATTTCGATCCTCTTTGAACAATCTCGCCTCTATTATGCTGTCGAGTTCCCAAAAGTTTGGGAATATAATCATAGTTTCTCTTTTCCGACATGATCATTCCTTTTTCAAACCACTGACATGACACATTCCGACATCAGTTTCACTTGTTTTCCGTTCAGTTCACTACTGCCGTTGTCACCGCCACATATTCGACAACTTGTCCAGCAAAAGACCACTTCATTAGCTTCGCCTCTTCCAGATCAGCCCACACGTCAAAGCGCGTCGCCGAAAGCCACCACACGCGCCTCACCGTCCACCAGCGTCAGATCCACGTGTCGCCGCTCTTCACCGCGTGTGATGGCATGTCTAGGAGCCGTTTAAGACACAACCTCTTTCATTCAACTCGCCTCGGCCTCCTGGTTCTGAGTTTGGCCTCGTATTCTAGTTTAGGGCTACGGTTACACCTGCTACCTCCAAGATCCGCCGTCTGTTGTCTGCTGTCGCTGCTGGAAAAGTTTTCCAGCAAGTTTTCCGACACAACCACTTCCATTGTGTGCGGAATCTCCCAATCTACACAACCCATATTTTTTAGGCCAAAAGTTGCTCCACGCGTGCCTCCAAGATCCGCCGTGTTCGTCCCATGCGCCTCCGCCAACAGCCTCGAGCTGAGGCGCGTCTATCTGCCTTCCGGCACAGTGTTTCAGTCGTCTAGATTGGTTTTTCCTTCCTGGTTCTAGATCTGTTTTAAGTTTTTTCTTTCGAGCCACATGCATATAACTTGGCAATTTGTCCCAAATACACTAGTCCCATCTTTGAGCCAGATGTACTAGCTTTGTCTTTCTCTCCCTAAAGCATGCCTCTCTCTCTTTGAAGCAAATGCAAGTTTAAATATTTTAAGTCTCCAGTATTATTAGTTTGAAGCTTCCAAATGCGGTTTTTAGAAGAAAGGACCTAGCTTTGTTCAATTGCTTGCCATGAATTTCTCTCATGCTAATGACCATTTCGACTACCTAGCTAGGCTGTTTTTATAGCTATTCTCTCCAGTAATTTTACACAAATACTCTTCTGGATTCCAGCAATTGTAGCAATCTTGTCATTGCAACCAAAGAGATGTGTCTAATAAAATCCACTCGAATGGCTAAATGTAATTATTTAAGTCTTCATAGATGAAAAGACAACATAATGTAGGTCCATCAGCTTGAAGGCACCAAGCTAGGTTCAGGTATGGGATTTAGTTCGAAAGGTTACCTCACATGACTTTTGGCCTATTTTGAAGCCCATCATTGAGAACCATTGATTCATTTGGTTCTCACAGTAATAAGGAAGACCCTACACACTGGATTATCCTCTCTTCCTAACCCTAATTCCCTTTCGCCGCAATCCCGCACCTCACTGTAACCAGAAGCTTCACCACCTAACGTGCAATCTCAAAGAGAAGCACCTTCATCACAACTCCCACCCCACCACAGGTCTGCCATCTCACTTCCTCCAAAATAATTACTCAATTGGGTTTGAATTCCAAGGGAAGAAGTGGATTTTGCAACCTTTTGTCAGGATGGGGTTTGCAATCCCCTAGTTTTTGATTGTAAGGTTTCTCTTTCTTCTACATGGGTTCCATTACTATTGTAGTAGTTATTGAAGGGGAGATGACGGCTTTGCGGCGGCACGTGGCACTCATGTTGGAAGCATTTGTGATGGAGCAGTGCAAGACAGAGGTGCTTGCAAGTGTGGCTCAACAATCTTTTGTCCATATGGGTTTCGCAACCCGCTAGGATTCAATTTTAAGGTTTCTTTTCTTTCTATCTCCTTTGATTTTTGCTCATATTGTTATAGCCTTGAGGGCAAGAGTTTTTTAGGGAGAGAGGGGGAGCGAATGGGTACCAAGCAAGGGTTGGAGGGAATGGCTGGAAATCAGAACCAACAATGTGGATGAGGGTCAAAGAGGGAGGATGTGGTGCAGCGGCCACAGAGTTGATTAGGGAGAGGGTGTGGGGTGTAACCAAGAAGATGAGATGAATCTAATGGCCAGAACTAGTGGTACAACAAGGCCCACCATCAAGGTGGTCCTAGAATCCGCCTTCATCCCTGGGGATCCAGCTCACTATCCACCGTTATCCCTTTCAATTCCTACCCTATTCTCCCTTCTTATTAGGCAGTCGCCATCACACGTTAAAAAGGCAGACTCTTCCGGAGAAAAAAAAGTTGGGACTACAACTTGCTTAGTGCAGGGCTGCTTGGCGTGATTGGTTGGACACTCTTTGTCTAAGGTCTCATATTAATTAATGGTGCTCTATCTTCTTTTCTTGTGTTTATTCACTTTGTGTAATAACCAATAACAAAAATGTATTAAAATCAAAAGCATAAAAGCCCATCAACAGCAAATAGGGACGGCGTCTAAAAGAAGACTTGGTAATCATAAAGTTTGGGGGAAAAAAAATGGCACAAAAATAGGATATTGGGAAATCTTATTAGGACCTTGATGCATTCCTTCCCGGTCTTTTCATCCTCAACAACAACTGCATCCATTAATTTACCCATGGCAACAGTAACGGCTAGGTTATATTTCTTCTGTGTTGGCCTACAAAGATCAGTCATGCGACCATGGACTCCTTGAAACAAGCGTTTCAGAGTCGCCACTGCCTGAGACAATTTAGCATCTCTCTCATTTTCATATCTATCAGCCTTCAATTCACGTAGATCATTTTCTATTTCACCAATTCTTATCTTCAAGTAATCATATTTTCTCCTGCAGAACAAATGTACCACATATCATTTTACCAATGTCCACAACAAAGAATGTTATGCAGTAGGATACCTTAACGATTGAAAAGAAAAAAATTAATAACATGTTGATTTACTTGGAATCACTATGTTTTTCCTGCATCATGCGCAGTTCTGTCTTTAAGTTTTCAACGGCATCCTTATTCTTTGCAGAATTATCAAGAATTTTTTCAAGCCTTTCTCGCATCTGTTTTTCCTGTGAATCCAGCTCAGACTCCCGGTTTTTTAATTGTTGAAAATTTTCTTCCAAATTATTTTGTGCTTCACTTTCAGCATGTTGCTGCCTATCTAGAAGTTCTTTTTCCGCTCTAAGCTTTGCAGTTTTCATCCCAGCTTCCTCTTTTCTGTAATAAAAGCAATATCATTACAAGTTCCAAAACTAAAGAAAAAAAAAGACAATAACAAATCAAAAGTTTAAAAAAATGCTAACTACCAAGTACATGCAACACACGGCCAACTACTAACGACAAGCAATTGGCCACTGAATAAAAGAAATACCATATGCAGGCAACACCCTCTGCAAATCTCTGCCTGATATTAGGCAAAGCATCACAAATCACTATATGTTCCAACTTCTGGCCAGTGATATTTGCTTTCTTTCTCCTTATCATTTTGACATTAACCAACCAACTAATGTGCAATTTGAACCCATGAGGAATAAAAAGACGACTTCAACAAAAAGATAAACAATAAACATGATATATAAAACTAGTTTTACCAAATTTCCCTAACAGTCTAACACATCATTTATCTCACCAGCATGATCAAATAACATACTCCCTCAAGTTTTGATTATAAGCAAAAAATATCATTTTTTCTAAAATATTCTTCAATTTGTATAGATTTTATTTTCCAATAACCCTTTTATTCCCATTTATATCAGGATACTATGGCGTCGTTAGATCCATGTAGCCGACCCTATCACCCTACTTAGTGGGATACAGCTTGACTTAGTCAGTGTAAATTTAGGTATTTTTGCTAAAAATCAAGACTGTAGTAGTATACAGTAAGCAAGTCGAAGAAAACATTGTTAGTGCAACTGCAACCCAAAACTCAATTATGATTTCCCAGTTTCTGAGCTCCATTTGTATCAATCCTCCTTTTAGTTCTGGCTCTTCTTGTATAAGGGTTGGAATATCTCTTGTTTTATGTTCTTTATATTTATTTCTTGGTTGTTAAAAAACATAAGACTTAAGCTCACTCTGAGCACTATGCAATTATCCTGTTCTAAAAAATAATAACAAAATATAGAATGACACTCATCTACAGCAAATAAACTCACATTCTAAAATATTCTTCCAAATCATTGCCATCTAACTTAAGCTGATCGCCGCTAGCATTTCGACCCTTTTCCTGGAGGTCTGCCATTTTTGCTGAAAGGTCCTGAATACCACTCTGTAACCCTGCTATATCATTGGCATGCCTCCTTTGTTCTTCCCTTTTTTTGCCAAGTTCCTTCTTTCCTTTTTTAATTTTTAAATTAATACGAGACATTTCCTCCTTCAACTTGAGAAGCTCAGGTTGCTGCAAGGACACAACCAGAAAAATTTCACAAACTGCTCAGAGAATAAAAAAATACAATCAACAAAGGGAACAAAACTAAAAATCGGTAGTCCAAGATCTATATTTCTTTTTGGTGTCTGAAGGAGTTGGGCCCTGTTAGTTCGGGGCGGGATTCAAATTGTGGTCCAAAGGTACCAATTACACTATAGCAAGATTAACAAAGCCATTTTCCGAACTTGAACAATAAAAATTTAAATCTGGTTTTTTCATAATGGACATTAAATATGACCAAATGCATCAATGTTTAAAATGCATAGCATATGATCAACCTGTGTAAAAAGTTCAACGGGTAGAGTTGAAAATGAAGTGAGTAGTTCCCACAAACCCACCCCAAAATGTAGAAAAAACACTCACATTCTTGTCAAGTTTGTTGCTTTTGTCAGTTATTTTCTTTTCGCGTAGCACAATCTCTTTAAGAAATTTGGCTTGCTCTTTCTTCTTTTTGCTAGCTTCGTGTTCAAAATTTTCTAGTTCTTCAATAACACCTTCGCGACTTCTTTTATCATCTTCAAGCTCCTCAGTTGTTTTAACAATATCATTTTCTATATTGAACAACTGCCACAAGAAATGCTCCTTCTTTGTAGATTTCTGCAGGTGAAAAAACAAACATACTTAAGAATTTCATCATCAGCAGTCGGATAAAGATCAAGAGAGAAATTGAAGAAATAAAAAATGCATGAAATAATGATAGTTGCATGCATAATTCCTAGTATAAATAGGAAGTAGAAAATGCTGTCCAGAAAAGTAATTTACAGATCCAACAGAAAATAGTAAACTAAAATGAGCTGAATACCCTGATTTGTATTGAAGATTAACTCTGAGGATCAATCGTCTATACAAGATGAATTGAACAGTAAATGACAATTGATGGAGATGAATCTCCTTGCCAAATGAACAAAAGTGAATGATACTCCCACAATGAGAGCACCCCCTCTGAGATGGGAAACTGCCCTGATACTCAGCCCCACTAATTCCACTTCACACTCATCCTGCACCCCCTTTCTGTTACTTCCCTTTTTATAAGCAACTCTTCTATTTCCTCTCCACATAAATAATGAGCCATCAATAGCTGCCTAACAGTAGTCCAATCTTTTTTTTTGGAAGTGAATTATATCGGCAGATACTTGACTTAACATGTTGTAGAGGTATAATTAAGTAATGCAGTATAGTTTTACTCTATATTTTGAATTAGAATATGCCTTGTAATCTTTCTTTCTGTTAGTGTATTATTATTTCTGATTTTGTACAGCTGTAACTAACTGAATTTAGTTACAGCAGGCTTCTCTCTAATCTATGTCCATAAATAGAGTAGGTAGAGTCTCTTCATGGTAGTAACTTTTCATTTTTCACAGATACAACCAAATGATGAATTACAGAATACTCTCCCTGAATTCTATCAAGGTAAAAGAGCCAAGGTTCAAATATGAAGGGATGCATAAAATATTTATCCTTCTCCTCAACCACATCCAACCATGCAAACTACTCTGATTCATGTGCAACCGCTACAACATAATCCTCCAGCGACTCTGTCTGCCGCAGTTTCACCATCTCTGTTGACCTTAGTTTCGTTCTCACATACAATTTCTGAGAAGATTGACCTGAAGAAGTTTATGTCATGGAACCACAAGTTGAGCTTGTGATTAAGGTGCATCATCTCTACCATTATCTAGTTAATCGTGTTATACCTCTCAAGTTTCTCCCAAGTCACAACTGAAGATCATGAATCTGACCGAATCTCTAATCGCTATAGTATGTGGGAGCTGCTGGATCAATTTCTTCTCTCCTGGTTACAATCCTCCATTTCTAGCTCTATGCTTCCATGATTCATTGGTCCTCTAGCTCATATCATGGCAGATATGGGATGAAATCTAGGTTGTCAATCTCAAACAGCAGCACAAAGCGTCAACCCCTAAATCTAGCATGTAATAGGACGGTGGCCACTAATCTAATATATATATTAAATAATTAGTACTGTAAATTATATAGACTATAAGTAATAATTAATAATATTTATTAAATAATCAATACTATTAATTCTATATATAAAATCTATTTATTTTCAATTGTTGTTTTGTTATATATTTTATTCATTAATGCAGTAATTTTTATTAAGTTATGTGTACTATTATATTTTGTTATTCGAATATTGATGGGTCATTTTAATTATGTTATTTGTATATTATTTTTTTATATAATTGCATATAATTTTTATTTTAATCTTAAGATATATGGTTTGCCATTGGTATTTGGCTGTCGTACCATAATTTTAATTATGTTATTTATACCATTCAGTTAAGACTGACAGTTACAAGACCATGATTCACCTCAGCTTATTATTGGTTCAATCAAAAGAACAAGCTTATTGAATCATTTCATAGATAACCCTATAACTTATCTGAAAACACAACACCCAAAACATATCTACAAGTCTAAACAGTGTCGTTGCTACTTCTCTTTTGTACCATATATTTTCTTCGTCTACTACTATGATTCTTCACTCCTTCCCCGTCCCTCCTTTTCTGCCTATGATGGTGAGGACTGAGGAGAGGGCCTATGAAGCTCCACCGTTCAGGAGTCGGTCCATGGAGGACGGATGTCTAAAACAGTGAGAAACTCTAGATTTCCCCCTTTATTGGGACCTCCATGTTGCGGTGCCAGAAAGCACTCCAGACTTGAAATGGGCTGCAATTTTGGGCCACAACGCAAAAGCACCTGCATCTGCCGCACCATCCATTGAAAAGCATTGAATTTAGATGTCATCCTTGAGGTTTATTTGAAGAGAAGGAATCTACTATCACTTTGATCAATAGCAGGTTTGATCCTTTCACAATTCATGAGGTTGAGACACTTCTGTTAGGGCGTGAAATGGGTTCAGAGAAATTTCACAAGAAAAAAGGAACCCATCGTCTTCAATTAACAAGTGAGTAATAATGGGTGCATCAGAGACATACCCTTTATTTAGAAACTAACCAAACCTGGAAGGGCATCATCCAGCTTTCCTCAAATGTATATTTTTTTAGTTGACAGGGATATCACCCTATCTTCATCCAATCACACATATCGTAAAAGAGAGGAGAACTAAACAAAACCTCAAAACATAAACAAAGCAGATGGAAGGAACTTCATCAAATTAAAGCATAGGCCAATCCAACAATACATATCAGCGCATACAACTACAAATCAACCATGTTCAAAGGACATACGAATATTATGTACACACACAAAAAAAAACATAAATCAAAAGCAGATACAGTTACCAATTGATCTTGCAAGCGAAGATGTTTCTCTGCCTCTTCCTTTTGTTCTTTCTTCTGCTTTCTCTCCATAACCACAGTCTTTTTCTTCTGAAAAACTAGTGCTGATTTTTCCTCAGCAGCACCTTTTTCTTCTTCAAACTGCTCGTAGTCTCTCTTGAGCTCATCAGAGCCAGATATCTGCTCAATAAGGCCAGTAAGCTCCTTGGGATTTTTCGACGCAATGGACTCCACATCACCCTACAACAACAAAAAATCACCAGATAAACAACTAATAATAATATTAATTAATTATTATAATTATTAACAACCAAGCCAGTGTGCAAATAGCATCAAAAAAAAGAAATTGAGGCGAAAAAGCGAACCTGAAAGACTAAGAAATTGCGAGCCTTAACGAGAATGCCGAGAGATTTGAGTTTAGCATTGTAAACATCCCAAGTAACGACGCTATCGTCGATGCGATACTCACTTGCTCCGCCAGAGGTGATAGCTCTAGTGAATTTGATCTCAGAGTTGTTAGCGAGTTGATAAACCAAGCGAACAAAGGCTTTGCGTCCTTTTTGCTCTTTCTCTCTATCATCGAAAGCGTAGATGAGATCTTTCAATTGCGCACCACGGAGTTGGCCGGTCCTAACGCCTAGAACGAAGCTGATTGCGTCCATTAGGTTGGATTTTCCTGCTCCGTTAGGGCCGATTATGGCGGTGAAGTCGTGAAAGGGACCGATGACTTGGAAACCCTTGTAAGACTTGAAATTTTCTATCTCTAGCTTGTGGATTCTACCCGGAGAGAGTAGCGACGGCATGGTTGGATGGTGTGGTGGAAGTGAAACCCTAGGTTGAACAAATGGTGGAGTGAATTTGGGGGGAAAGGGTTAGGGTTTGGGAAATGATCGAGTAATTTTGGCGGGAGGTTTTGGGGAGAAAGTGAGTGCGTTTTGAGATGTCCCTCGCTGCTTGTGAAATTGATTCGAGACGGTTGGCAAGCGCGATACATAATTCTATTGTCTCACGTCATTTTCATAAAACCTATAGTATACATTGTAGCCAAAACATATATTTCCTTGATTGAATAGCTATTTTACCGTTATAATTATGGGTTGAAATAATAAAATCAAATATTTTTATCAATTGTAAATACTGTGAATACTAAAATTGATGTATGAAACGTACAATCTTTTTATAATTCATAACATATTTTAACAAATTCTACAAAATCCAAAAAATACTAAAAAAATGTTGATTTATTTTTCATAACAAATATATATATATATATACTTTATATTCTCTTACACTTCATTTTATTTATATCTATTTCTTTCTATCGGGTACATTGCACCACTTTTTTTTTATCTTTTAAGATGTATATATGCGTATAATTATCCACTAGACATTTTCTTTTTCTTCAAATGAGCAATGCCACCTAAACTTGGTCTATCCATTCTTCAAACTAACAATGCAATCATAAATTGAAAAGTTAAACTATTAACTTTAGATCTCGAAATCAATAAGGCATAAACCATTACAAGTGAGACTAGTTAAATTATGGCAAAATTTCTTCCTAGGTCATGTTGATACAATGGCAATGTCTTACATATAAGCTTATATACGAGTCTCTAAAATTGTTGGTTACTAGTAACTAACAGTTTAAGATATGTGTATATAAGCTTATTGGCTATGTTTTGTTTATCAAAAATTTCCTCTCCTGTTCTAATTGAAGAATGAACTCTTTAATTGCACTCGAGGTTTTTTAAATGCGAGTGTTTGTTTCAGCAATTTCAAATGTCTTAGGGCCACCTTCAACTTTGAAATGTCTTAGGTCTTTTAACATAAAGAATAATATATTTGTCATCAATACAAAAAGATATTTAATTCAACATGCCTTACAAAGGGGTCTCCAAAAATCCCATACTTGTAACATGTTAGTGTAAATTATTTCAAGATAGTTAGCACTTAACTTTGTGTTGTCTAACTGCCCATACACGTTAGAATAATCATCTATATATGAATAATATTTAATCATCTCACACTTTTAACTATATAAGTTCGTTTGATGCTCAAGATAAAAAGAGATATGATATAAAGCTAAATAAGGATATAATAGTATATGATGTGATAGTGACAAGATAAACATTATCATATCATATATTTGATACACACATGATAACATTTTATTTAGTCATATATTTGATACATATCTCATCATGATATGATATAATATATATTATATTTAAGGCTAAATAGCATACATGGTCCCTTAACTTAATTTCAGGTAACGTTTTAGTCCTTTATCTTTTTTTTTCCCGATTTGGTTCTTTATTTTAATTTTAAGTGACAATTTAATCCTTTATGTTTTAAAATGTTAACAATATTATCCTTTTTTTTTTACAAAAATTCAAAAAATTCATCAAAATTTTCAACCAAAACCCATAAAATTAATTACATTCTTTAATATAATACAAATTTTATCAAATTCGTAACTCAAATATTCAAATAAACTCATATTTTCATTTTTTATTTGATTTTTAAAATTCCATCTAATAAAGAATAAAAATATGAATTTATTTGAATATGTATTATATTAAAGAATATAATTAATTTTATGGGTTTTGGTTGAAAATTTTGATGAATTTTTTGAATTTTTGTAAAAAAAAAAGGATAATATTGTTAACATTTTAAAACATAAAGGATTAAATTGTCACTTAAAATTAAAATAAATGACTAAATTGGAAGAAAAAAAAAAAAGATAAAGGACTAAAGCGTTACCTGAAATTAAGTTAAGGGACCATGGATTGAAATTAAGTTAAGGGACCATGAATGCTATTTAGCCTATATTTAAATAACAAAATTACCATTGTGAACAATTACATATTATTATTTTTTTAAATTAACTTATCATATTTTAAATATTATAAATTAAAAATAAATAAATAAATAATAAAATAATTTTATATCAAAACTATTATATGATATATATTATATGTGAATGATAAGAATATTTTGTAAACAAATTATATTTATTTTGAAATTTCAATTAACTTTCATATTTTTATAATTGTGAATACTAATTTATTAAATGATATAAAAAGACAAAATTACTCTAGTATAAAAGCATAAACATTTTAAAATTTAATATCAAATTCTATTAATTACTTTTTTATTTAATTAAATTTACATTTTTATATTATATTTTATAAAATGTTCATTATATGTATATTATATTTTATTTCAATTTATATTTTAAATTATATTTTGTAAAAATAAATGAATAAACTATTATTCTTATTCTATTCTGCTAGTTTCAAATCTAAATCATATCCAAGATAGAAATTTCAACCAATACGACATAATATTCATATCACCATAAGGTTAAAAGGTAAAGAACCCACAGGAAACCAGAAACAATTGCTCAATAACTTGAGACGGAGGCATTGCTAACAGTTTGGGGATCATACATTACCATTGTCTTTATTTTAATAAACAATATAAATAAAAATTTGGTGCATGGGTGGTCCAAGTTTTGTTTGCTGAAGTCTCGTTAAACTTCCTTACAAGCAAAATGATAAGCACATGGTGGTGACCCCAAGCACATTCATATTCATAAATCACATTAATGTACTTAATAGAAAATATAATTGTATTTAGAATCAAACAAGCCAAAACTTGAGTCTGGTTTTTCATAAACTTCAAGACTGTTCAATTGAAGAAATAAAGACGACATAAAGTCAAAAATCAAAACAAGGTAGTCTAACAGACAAGACAAAAATGAATTTAAATATCTAGTATCCGCCTTTGAGATCGTTAACAACATCATATGGTATTGGAGTAACTGTCTCCAAGGTAGCACCTTCGACCTTGAAACCAGGTTTAGGACCCTCTGGCTTGCGCTTTGTGCTTATGACCTCTCCCTTGGCCTTGGCCTTGGCCTTCAATTGATCGTTCTTGATCTTCCTCAATCGGAACTCCTCAGTGCACCTGGAAGGCATAACATGTTCCACCCGAACATGAATCCTCTTTCTCAAAATCTTGTTCCTAACCTGGACAACACACAGTACCATTTCAAAATGCAAAACACAAGCAGAATGACCAACGGCCTGTTTATATGAGAAAGTTCACAAGCATTTGTATAAAAGAAAAAACTGAAAAAAATCTGTAACAACAATTCAAGCATTCAAAGAGATATTATCAAAATAAAATCAACTGATTCATCTCAACCTTGTATAATGTTTAGTCCATGAAAAATATACCCTCATATCATGATCATGTTCAGTCTACAAAAATTTCCTTTGATTTTTTGTCAACATTTAGGCGATTTTGATGGAATTTTTCATATTCTATATTCCTGGAATAACAAAAATTGGAAATTAATATGGATGAAATTTTGTGCATGTTAAACCCGTCAAAATGGTACATTTTAGGGATTGAAAACATAATTAGAGTCAGTCAATAAGTTGAGAACCAAAAGACCTATTCCATACAAAAATCCAAAATATAATCGACAAAAACAGGATTAAAGCAACAGACTGAACCAAGGAACAAATCAATGAACTATCAAATCAAAGAGAAAACATGCTCAACCATTCAATTCAAAAAGTAGCATAAGCAACTCAAACAAGATCCAAAAGATGCTACTAAAGCAAAGAAGCATACTTACTGGAAACAAAAGCAAATCATTTGAAATGAAAACATGAAACAAAATATCACCAAAAACGTCAATAGAAGACGAATGAATAAACTAAAAGCAAAAATGATCAAAAGTGCATATCACAAAACATGACATAGGTATGGAGATAAAACCATAGACACTAAAATTCCTCAGTAAACAATATGAAAATAAAATAAAATAAAAACTAGGCAAAACATGTATATTAATTAAACTCTGAATGACAAATAGTAAAGAAGCTCCGATTTACCTGTTTGTTAACTTCGACACCAATGGCGCGTTTGGTGACATTCCAGACACGTCCGGTACGTCCATGGTAGAATTTATGAGGCATACCTTTGTGAACGGCACCGTTAACTCTAATGTCAACATAGTCACCGATATGATAAGTCCTGAGGTAGGTTGTTAGGGCAATGGTTCCTTTCTTGCGGAATGGGCGAGAGAATGAATCTCTGGTGCGAGATCGCAAACCATGACCGGCCGGCATTTTTCTACTTCTAGGGTTTCTGCTGCTGCCGCTCTCTCCTTCACTACCTTGCACTCACACTAGGAGCTGCAGTGGCAATAAGTGGAATAAGAACCCTAGAATTTGATATTGGGCTTTTCCTATATGATTGAATTGTTATATGGGCCGGACTTTCCAATTTTTTTCTTTTTCCTTCTATGTGTGCTCTTTTTTCCACCCCTACTAAAAATCTTCTTTATTTTCAAGTGTATATTAATTAAAACCATATAAATTATTTAACCATTCACCCTAATATATTCTATAGCAAAACAAATTTTATTCAAATAAATAACCATATGCATCAGGTAATAGAAATTTTAAAATTAAATGGAGAAATGATTAAGTGTAGAATGTGGTATTATGATTTTATTAACAATTAAGAATTATTTTTCTGTTTTCTGGTTATAAAGGAAATATTATTCGATATATTGTCCAAATTGTACACTACCAGCTTAGGAAGTGAGTATATACATTCAAATTGATTTTAATTGTGTGAAAAAAATAACTAATTATTCTTCATAAAATAAATGAGTAGTTCACTATTGATGGTGTACCGGTGTCATTCAAGAATTGTGGTAGTGTATATTTGTTCTTCAAAATATGGTGATTGATACAAATAAATACATAAGGATTTGGTACATAATACGTATCTGGTTATGGCATTGATTGCTTTAAGTATTTGGTTTCATCTTATTTCGAATATAATTGGATGTTAAATGTATAATCAAGAATGATGTTATGATTATGAGACATTGTAAATAAATATATAAACTCAAGATTGATCTTGGTTTGGGGAATAAGAATGCAGATTGATGTTTTGGTTAGAAACAAGTAAAACGTTAAAATGCAATGAATAATGTGTGCGTAGTAATCAAAGTAAAGATAAGAGAGAAGAGAATAACACAGTGATGTATCCTGGTTCACCCAACCGTGGGCTACGTCTAGTCCTCACAATCTTGTGAGATTTTCCACTAACTTGGTAAAACAACATTGATCCTGTTTTTACCTTAACAGATCAAAACTGATTTACAGCAGGTTACTTTCCTTTCTACACATAACTTTCCTACACTTGAAAGTATCTTAACACTTATCCTCTCAAGGATCTTTACAACTTTCCTCACACTGTTTTGAGCAAATATATTTCTAAGCTTGATCCTTTATGATGATAGAGACAAAGAGCCTTGCTGAGTTTTTTACAAGCTTGATGAAATTCGAGAATGATGATCTTTTATGGAGGATGATTGCACTCGGATTTGATGATGTTCCCTTTGCCTTGGACTTCCTTTTATAGGCTTTTTAGAGGCCTTGCCAGCTCATGTAGCCGTTGATATACAGGCTGTAAAGACTGTGTACTTTTGGGCATGTGTCAGAGGAAAAGGAAGACAGTTCCAGTTGATCTCCAGATTGATCTTGGTTTCCAGTTTTCTTAGATTTCTTGTTTTGTTCTTTGCTGCATAATTTCTTGTGATGTAATTGATCTTCTGGATCAGCCTTGAGTTTTGCCATTCTTCTTGGAACAGATTCCCTCAATTATGAATGGATTTGACGGCTGATCATTCATTTGTATATACTTGTTTTAATCTTGATGAGTTCAAGATTGATCTTGAAACAATCTTGTTTATTTTGCTTTTGATCTATCCATTTCTGAAAGAATTGCTTGATACCTATCTTTTGATAACAACACTCAAGAAGATATGTTAAATTCTTTTGTGGTTTTAGAATCATAATTAATAAGATTAATTAGTTTGTTTTTGTTCATCATTAAAACACTTGAAAAAGAGATTTTTGTCTCAACAATCTCCCACTTTTTGATGATGACAAAACATGTTAATTTTTCTTTAATTTTGATTCTAATCTTTTTGGGATTTCTCCCCCTCAGAATATGCTTGTTTAATTTTGAAATAATGATGGTAAAATTAAACTGAATCATACTTATTTGGATCTTGCTCCCCCTCAAAATATGTTTCACATAATTGTTTTGAAATCTTTTTGCAGAAATAGATTTTAACCAGATATATATATGCTTATCATGATAAATATAATTCTTTTTTAAATCCTTTTTAGGAACAAAAATATATCAGTACTTATAAACAAAAGCAGAAGCAGAAGCAGAACCAGAAGCATGTATATAAGTACGGATAAACAGAAGCAGAAATATAATCAGAAGCAGAAACAGTAACAGAGCCAGAAGCAGAAACAATAACAGAGCCAGAAGCAGAATCAGAAGATTAACCAGAAGCATAATCAGAATATTAATCAGAAGCATAACCAGAAGCAAAACCAGAAGCATAATCAGAAGATTAATCAGAAGCATAACCAGAAGCATAATCAGAAGCATAATCAGAAGATTAATCAGAAGCATAACCAGAAGCAAATATATAAGCAATTTGTAAACATAAGCAAATTGTTTAGTCAAACAGAAGCAGACTTTAACAAGCTGCCATAAATAAGTTTGAGCAATATTACAAATGATACGGATAATCAAAATAAACTCTCCCCCTTTTGTCAAATCAAAAAATCAGGGGAGCCCTCAAATCTTCACATAGACAAGGATGGAGAGGAGCCTTCAGATGATGAGGATTGCTTAGGAAGATCCAGAAAGATTGGAGGTGTAAGGTTTTCCGGAGGTGCAAGGTCTAGTTTTGGTGCCAGCTTAGTGGTAATCCAAGATCGAAGGAGAGCATTTTCTCTATCTTGATAAATTTGTCTGTTAGCAATGATTTGAAGTGCATCAAAAATCTTGTCAATATTAGATGAGTGTTTAGTCTTCTTGGTCTTTTTTGTTTGATGAGCTTCATCAGGATTTGCAGAGGTGTGAGATGGATTTGGTGTAGTACAGAAGGTGGACAGTGTTGCAAAGGAAGAGCTGATGTTTGGTAAAGTTCCTGCAGAAGCATGTTCTTGACCAACGGATATACCAGGAGTATCAGGTAAGTTTAAGAATTTACTTACACCAAATAGAGAGGAGTCTGTTTTATGTGGTGAGAGGAAAACAGGTGACATTCTGGACAAATTTTATGCTGGTGGATTGTCTGGACATGGAGAGTCAACTTGATCAGGAGTATCAAATGGAGGAGCAGAAGCAGAAGCAAGAGCTGGAGCAGAAGCAAAAGCAGAAGTAGGAACAGAATCAGGAGCAGGATCAATGGGGCTGGGAGAACGGTTACGACATGGAGATGAAGAGTCAGAAAATGTTTTTTCAAAAGAAGTTTCAGGAGGAGTAGGTCGAGGCGGCGGTGATGGAGACCTCATTCTAAAAGGAGAAGATGGAGGAGATGGTGTTTGCGGATTAGGGTTTCTTTTTGCGGATTTCTTGGTGCGCGCCATTTTTGGATTTCTTTGTGGAATAGGAAGAGTTGAGTTTTTTTTTTTTAAAAAAAAATTTGTAGAGTTTACAAGTTTTTTTTTTGGAATGAAGAACGTGTTCCTCAAAACCCCTTTTTAGAGTGGCAATTTGTGGGAAAAGAGGAGAAAAATGAAATGATGATTTTTTGTGGGAAAAGATGAAACTAGGAAGATAAACAGTTGCCTATAATGAGGAGTGTTAGTCTTTCTGCACAAAAAAAGACTTGTGCATTTAATGCATGAGAGAGAGAGAGAGAAAGGCTGAGAGTGGTTGCTTTAAACCCATAATGATTTATTCAAACCAAGACTGTTTGCTTTTAAACCAAGAACGTTCTTGATTTGATTTTTTAGACAATTTTAAGCGTTTTCTACAGGATTTTTAACGATTCTTAATTTTTCTTTTAAAGAGTTAAAGTCTTCTTCAACTAAGGGTTTGGTAAATATGTCAGCAAGTTGATTTTTAGAATCAACAAAGATTAATTCAATGTCTTTCTTGTTGACATGATCTCTAATAAAATGGTGCTTTATCTCAATATGTTTAGATCTTGAATGTTGGATGGGATTTTTTGACAAATTGATAGCACTAGTGTTATCACAAAATATTGGAATAATGGAATAACTTACTGAGTAGTCTTCAAGCTGGTTTTTAATCCATAGAACTTGAGAACAACAATTGGCAGCTGATACATATTCAGCTTCTGTGGTTGGCAAAGCAATTGTGTTCTGCTTTCTGCAAGACCAGCTAATCAAAGCTTCTCCAAGGAATTGTCATGCTCCACTAGTGCTTTTTCTTTCAATCTTGTCTCCGGCATAGTCAGCATCACAATAAGCTACAAGATTAAAGTGAGATCCTTTGCTATACCAAAGGCCAAGATTAGTAGTATCGACAAGATAACGAAATATTCTTTTAACTGTAGTTAAGTGGGACTCTTTTGGTGAAGATTGAAATCTTGCACATAGTCCTACTGCAAAGTCAATATCAGGTCTACTTGCAGTTAGGTACAGCAGAGATCCAATCATTCCTCTGTATTCCTTTTCAGAGATTGATTTACCATCTTCATCGTTGTCTAATGAGGAAGAAGGATGCATGGGAGTTGACATGATCTTGGCTTCATTCATTTTGTATTTTACCAAAAGATCTTTTGTATATTTTTCTTGGCATATAAAGATGCCATTTTTATGTTGCTTAATCTGTAGTCCAAGAAAATATCTCAATTCTCCCATCATACTCATTTCGAATTCACTTTGCATTAAATTCGAAAATTCTTCGCACATTGTTTCATTTGTGGAACCAAAAATGATATCGTCCACATATACTTGTACAATTAACAAATTATCTCCTTTTAATTTTTTGAATAAGGTTGTATCAATCTTTCCTCTGGTAAAATTGTTTTTGATTAAAAAGGAGCTTAATCGTTCATACCAAGCTCTAGGAGCTTGTTTTAATCCGTATAAGGCTTTGGTTAGTTTAAAAACATAGTTTGGTTTAGATTGATTTTCAAATCCGGGAGGTTGACGAACATACACTTGTTCATTTAGAAATCCATTTAAAAATGCACTTTTAACGTCCATTTGAAAAAGTTTAATATGATTATGAGATGCATATGCAAGCAATATTCTGATAGCCTCTAACCTTGCAACAGGAGCAAAAGTTTCATCATAATCTATGCCTTCCTGTTGATTATACCCTTGGGCTACCAATCTTGCTTTGTTTCTAACAACTTTGCCATCTTCATCAAGCTTGTTTCTAAATACCCATCGAGTTCCAATGATTGTTTGGTCTTGAGGATCTGGTCCTAAAGTCTAGACTTCATTTTTCTCAAACTGTAGTAGTTCTTCTTTCATGGCATTTATCCAAGATTTATCTTCTATGGCTTCTTTAATAGATTTGGGTTCAATCTGGGATATCATTGCCATGTTGTTGTTATTATCATTTTTTATTGTTTTTCTTGTTCTTATTCCACTTGAAATGTTTCCAATGATTTGATCTTGTGGATGATCTCCTACTATTTTCCAACTCTTAGGAGGAGTGTGAAAGGGAGACTGTTTATCAATCTCGTTTTCCAGACTTGCTGCTGGCTGCTGTTGGACAATCTGCATTTCCTCTTCATCATCCTTTTTACTAAGATCAAGATCGTCAAATTCATCAAATAATACATGCATGCTAATTTCAATAGTTTTGGTTCTTAAATTAAATATGCGATAGCCTTTAGACTCAGTTGAATAACCCAGAAAAATAGCTTTATCTGATTTTGCATCAAATTTTCCAAGATTTTCTTTGTTATTAAGGATGTAACAATAACAACCAAAAATGTAAAAATATGAAATGTTTGGCTTTCTGTTTTTCCAGATTTCATATGGTGTTTTGTTGATGATTTTTCTTATTATCACACGGTTTAAAATGTAGCATGAAGTGTTTATAGCTTCAGCCCAAAAATATTTTTCAACATTTGATTCTTCCAAGATCGTTCTTGCCATTTCTTGCAACGTTCTGTTTTTGCGCTCAACAACCCCATTTTGTTAAGGAGTTCTAGCACATGACAGATTGTGGGAAATGCCAAGTTCATCAAATAATGCTTTGAAGGAAGCGTTTATAAATTCTCCTCCTTGATCACTTCGTACAGAAATGATGTGAAGATCTTTTTCATTTTGAATTTTTTTGCAAAATGTTTTGAAAGCTTCGAAAGCATCATCCTTTTGTTTTAGAAAAAGTACCCATGTATATCTAGAGAAATCATCAACTATTACGAAGCCATATTTCATACCTCCTCATTATTCATAGTCTGAGCTTTCTCTTTTTTTTTCTTTATAAAATTGTTCTTTCAAGGAGCTACATTTTTTAATAAGAAGATTTGAATCATTAAGTAGGTTATCAAACTCATTTCCCATTTGTTCACAAAGTAGACAAGGTTCAGAATTTGTTACCTCATCTTCTTCTGTGTTTGCCATTAAGCAGATGTTAGCTTCCTTGCTTTCTTCTGCTTCTGAATCATCAGAGTCATCCAAAGTTACCATCATAGATTTCTTCTTGAATGGAAACTTCTTTGGAACTTTTTTGTTTAAAGGACATTCTGCCTTGTAATGTCCTAACTTATTGCATCCAAAACAGGTGATTTGGCTTTTGTCTACTTCAGTTTTAGTTCATTCTCTTTTATTTGGGAGATTCCTTTTTATTTGATCCCTCATTTTCATCAATCTCTGAATTTTTTTGGTAAGAAGAACAATCTCCTCATCGATTTCTTCTTGGCTCTCTTCAAATTCACTCTTTTCATTGATCTGGATAGATGCACTTTGAGATGCCTTTAATGCAGTTATTTTGTTCTTTTTGGCTGGTTTATCTTCTTGTAGCAGAACCTCATGAGCTCGAAGAGTTCCAATCCTAGTGTCTCGAGATTTTTGGCTTGGCTTATAGCTGTCACCATTGGTCCCCACATTATTGGAAGACACCTCATGATCTTCCTTACTCTGTCTTTTGTTGAATATGTTTTCCCAATAGATCGCATTTCGTTTACAATGGTTGTAAATCTTGAGTACATTTCATCGATTGTCTCACCTTCGCCCATTTCGAACAGCTCAAACTTTCGTATGCCAATGTCGATTCTGGTTTCTTTGACATGGCTCGTTCCTTTATGATGAGTCTGTAAAGTGTCCCATACTTTCTTTGCAGTGTCGCATTCATCCACTCTTTCGCTTTCTTCCCTGCTTAATGCACAAGATAGAAATAGTTGAGCTTTAGAGTTAAGAAGTACCTTTGCCTTGTCTTCAGCTGTCCAATCTGCCTCCTTCTTTTCAGCAGACGCTGGATCTTCTTGATCAACTCTTGAAACAAAATTTCCTTCTGTTATTATACGCCACATTCCTGTGTCTTGAGATTTTAAAAACAGTTGCATTTTGCTTTTCCAGAAATAATAATCTGTTTCATCGAAGTATGGTGGTCTGTTTGAAGATCCCCCTTCAACGATGTACTTAGCTTTTGACATTGTCTTTTAGATCTTTTTCTCTAGCACTTTTTAGGTGTTGATTTTTAGAGACCGGTGCTCTGATGCCAATTGAAGTGACAATGTGGGTCACAAGAAAGGGGGGGTTTGAATTGTGACTCTTTTTTAAAATTTCTGCTTTGTAAAAATAAACTCAAGATTGATCTTGGTTTGGGGAATAAGAATGCAGATTGATGTTTTGGTTAGAAACAAGTAAAACGTTAAAATGCAATGAATAATGTGTGCGTAGTAATCAAAGTAAAGATAAGAGAGAAGAGAATAACACAGTGATGTATCCTGGTTCACCCAACCGTGGGCTACGTCCAGTCCTCACAATCTTGTGAGATTTTCCACTAACTTGGTAAAGCAAGATTGATCCTGTTTTTACCTTAACAGATCAAAACTGATTTACAACAGGTTACTTTCCTTTCTATAGATAACTTTCCTACACTTGAAAGTATCTTAACACTTATCCTCTCAAGGATCTTTACAACTTTCCTCACACTATTTCTATCTCTCTAGTGTTTGGATTTAACAAATGATTGTTTTTGAAAGATATTTGGTTTGATCAACAGTATCTCAACTCTTGTTTGAGTTTCTGTTTTGAGCAAATATATTTCTAAGCTTTATCCTTTATGATGACAGAGACAAAGAGCCTTGCTGAGTTTTTTACAAGCTTGATGAAATTCGAGAATGATGATCTTTTATGGAGGATGATTGCACTCGGATTTGATGATGTTCCCTTTGCCTTGGACTTCCTTTTATAGGCTTTTTAGAGGCCTTGCCAGCTCATGTAGCCGTTGATATACAGGCTGTAAAGACTGTGTACTTTTGGGCATGTGTCAGAGGAAAAGGAAGACAGTTCCAGTTGATCTCCAGATTGATCTTGGTTTCCAGTTTTCTTAGATTTCTTGTTTTGTTCTTTGCTGCATAATTTCTTGTGATGTAATTGATCTTCTGGATCAGCCTTGAGTTTTGCCATTCTTCTTGGAACAGATTCCCTCAATTATGAATGGATTTGACGGCTGATCATTCATTTGTATATACTTGTTTTAATCTTGATGAGTTCAAGATTGATCTTGAAACAATCTTGTTTATTTTGCTTTTGATCTATCCATTTCTGAAAGAATTGCTTGATACCTATCTTTTGATAACAACACTCAAGAAGATATGTTAAATTCTTTTGTGGTTTTAGAATCATAATTAATAAGATTAATTAGTTTGTTTTTGTTCATCATTAAAACACTTGAAAAAGAGATTTTTGTCTCAACAATCTCCCACTTTTTGATGATGACAAAACATGTTAATTTTTCTTTAATTTTGATTCTAATCTTTTTGGGATTTCTCCCCCTCAGAATATGCTTGTTTAATTTTGAAATAATGATGGTAAAATTAAACTGAATCATACTTATTTGGATCTTGCTCCCCCTCAAAATATGTTTCACATAATTGTTTTGAAATCTTTTTGCAGAAATAGATTTTAACCAGATATATATATGCTTATCATGATAAATATAATTCTTTTTTAAATCCTTTTTAGGAACAAAAATATATCAGTACTTATAAACAAAAGCAGAAGCAGAAGCAGAACCAGAAGCATGTATATAAGTACGGATAAACAGAAGCAGAAATATAATCAGAAGCAGAAACAGTAACAGAGCCAGAAGCAGAAACAATAACAGAGCCAGAAGCAGAATCAGAAGATTAACCAGAAGCATAATCAGAATATTAATCAGAAGCATAACCAGAAGCAAAACCAGAAGCATAATCAGAAGATTAATCAGAAGCATAACCAGAAGCATAATCAGAAGCATAATCAGAAGATTAATCAGAAGCATAACCAGAAGCAAATATATAAGCAATTTGTAAACATAAGCAAATTGTTTAGTCAAACAGAAGCAGACTTTAACAAGCTGCCATAAATAAGTTTGAGCAATATTACAAATGATACGGATAATCAAAATAAACTCTCCCCCTTTTGTCAAATCAAAAAATCAGGGGAGCCCTCAAATCTTCACATAGACAAGGATGGAGAGGAGCCTTCAGATGATGAGGATTGCTTAGGAAGATCCAGAAAGATTGGAGGTGTAAGGTTTTCCGGAGGTGCAAGGTCTAGTTTTGGTGCCAGCTTAGTGGTAATCCAAGATCGAAGGAGAGCATTTTCTCTATCTTGATAAATTTGTCTGTTAGCAATGATTTGAAGTGCATCAAAAATCTTGTCAATATTAGATGAGTGTTTAGTCTTCTTGGTCTTTTTTGTTTGATGAGCTTCATCAGGATTTGCAGAGGTGTGAGATGGATTTGGTGTAGTACAGAAGGTGGACAGTGTTGCAAAGGAAGAGCTGATGTTTGGTAAAGTTCCTGCAGAAGCATGTTCTTGACCAACGGATATACCAGGAGTATCAGGTAAGTTTAAGAATTTACTTACACCAAATAGAGAGGAGTCTGTTTTATGTGGTGAGAGGAAAACAGGTGACATTCTGGACAAATTTTATGCTGGTGGATTGTCTGGACATGGAGAGTCAACTTGATCAGGAGTATCAAATGGAGGAGCAGAAGCAGAAGCAAGAGCTGGAGCAGAAGCAAAAGCAGAAGTAGGAACAGAATCAGGAGCAGGATCAATGGGGCTGGGAGAACGGTTACGACATGGAGATGAAGAGTCAGAAAATGTTTTTTCAAAAGAAGTTTCAGGAGGAGTAGGTCGAGGCGGCGGTGATGGAGACCTCATTCTAAAAGGAGAAGATGGAGGAGATGGTGTTTGCGGATTAGGGTTTCTTTTTGCGGATTTCTTGGTGCGCGCCATTTTTGGATTTCTTTGTGGAATAGGAAGAGTTGAGTTTTTTTTTTTTAAAAAAAAATTTGTAGAGTTTACAAGTTTTTTTTTTGGAATGAAGAACGTGTTCCTCAAAACCCCTTTTTAGAGTGGCAATTTGTGGGAAAAGAGGAGAAAAATGAAATGATGATTTTTTGTGGGAAAAGATGAAACTAGGAAGATAAACAGTTGCCTATAATGAGGAGTGTTAGTCTTTCTGCACAAAAAAAGACTTGTGCATTTAATGCATGAGAGAGAGAGAGAGAAAGGCTGAGAGTGGTTGCTTTAAACCCATAATGATTTATTCAAACCAAGACTGTTTGCTTTTAAACCAAGAACGTTCTTGATTTGATTTTTTAGACAATTTTAAGCGTTTTCTACAGGATTTTTAACGATTCTTAATTTTTCTTTTAAAGAGTTAAAGTCTTCTTCAACTAAGGGTTTGGTAAATATGTCAGCAAGTTGATTTTTAGAATCAACAAAGATTAATTCAATGTCTTTCTTGTTGACATGATCTCTAATAAAATGATGATTTATCTCAATATGTTTAGATCTTGAATGTTGGATGGGATTTTTTTACAAATTGATAGCACTAGTGTTATCACAAAATAAACGAATAATGGAATAACTTACTGAGTAGTCTTCAAGCTGGTTTTTAATCCATAGAACTTGAGAACAACAATTGGCAGCTGATACATATTCAGCTTCTGTGGTTGACAAAGCAATTGTGTTCTGCTTTCTGCAAGACCAGCTAATCAGAGCTTCTCCAAGGAATTGGCATGCTCCACTAGTGCTTTTTCTTTCAATCTTGTCTGCGGCATAGTCAGTATCACAATAAGCTACAAGATTAAAGTGAGATCCTTTGCTATACCAAAGGCCAAGCTTAGTAGTACCGACAAGATAACGAAATATTCTTTTAACTGCAATTAAGTGGGACTCTTTTGGTGAAGATTGAAATCTTGCACATAGTCCTACTGCAAAGACAATATCAGGTCTACTTGCAATTAGGTACAGCAGAGATCCAATCATCCCTCTGTATTCCTTTTCAGAGATTGATTTACCATCTTCATCTTTGTCTAATGAGGAAGAAGGATGCATGTGAGTTGACATGATCTTGGCTTCATTCATTTTGTATTTTACCAAAAGATCTTTTGTATATTTTTCTTGGCATATAAAAATGCCATTTTTATGTTGCTTAATCTGTAGTCCAAGAAAATATCTCAATTCTCCCATCATACTCATTTCGAATTCACTTTGCATTAAATTTGAAAATTCTTCGCACATTGTTTCATTTGTGGAACCAAAAATGATGTCGTCCACATATACTTGTACAATTAACAAATTATCTTCTTTTAATTTTTTGAATAAGGTTGTATCAATCTTCCCTATGGTAAAATTTTTTTTGATTAAAAAGGAGCTTAATCGTTCATACCAAGCTCTAGGAGCTTGTTTTAATCCGTATAGGGCTTTGGTTAGTTTAAAAACATAGTTTGGTTTAGATTGATTTTCCAATCCTGGAGGTTGACGAACATACACTTGTTCATTTAGAAATCCATTTAAAAATGCACTTTTAACATCCATTTGAAAAAGTTTAATATGATTATGAGATGCATATGCAAGCAATATTCTGATAGCCTATAACCTTGCAACAGGAGCAAAAGTTTCATCATAATCTATGCCGTCCTGTTGATTATACCCTTGTGCTACCAATCTTGCTTTGTTTCTAATGACTTTGCCATCTTCATCAAGCTTGTTTCTAAATACCCATCGAGTTCCAATGATTGTTTGGTCTTGAGGATCTGGTACTAAAGTCCAGACTTCATTTTTCTCAAACTGTAGTAGTTATGCTTTCATGGCATCTATCCAAGATTGATCTTCTATGGCTTCTTTAATAGATTTGGGTTCAATCTGGGATATCATTGCCATGTTGTTGTCACTATCATTTTTTACTGTTCTTCTTGTTCTTATCCCACTTGAAATGTTTCCAATGATTTGATCTTGTGGATGATCTCCTAATGTTTTCCAACTCTTAGGAGGAGTGTGAAAGGGAGCTTGTTTATCAATCTCGTTTTCCAGACTTGCTGCTGGCTGCTGCTGGACAATCTGCATTTCCTCTTCATCATCCTTTTTACTAAGATCAAGATCGTCAAATTCATCAAATAATACATGCATGCTAATTTCAATAGTTTTGGTTCTTAAATTAAATATGCGATAGCCTTTAGACTCAGTTGAATAACCCAGAAAAATAGCTTTATCTGATTTTGCATCAAATTTTCCAAGATTTTCTTTGTTATTAAGGATGTAACAATAACAACCAAAAATGTAAAAATATGAAATGTTTGGCTTTCTGTTTTTCCAGATTTCATATGGTGTTTTGTTGATGATTTTTCTTATTATCACACGGTTTAAAATGTAGCATGAAGTGTTTATAGCTTCAGCCCAAAAATATTTTTCAACATTTGATTCTTCCAAGATCGTTCTTGCCATTTCTTGCAACGTTCTGTTTTTGCGCTCAACAACCCCATTTTGTTAAGGAGTTCTAGCACATGACAGATTGTGGGAAATGCCAAGTTCATCAAATAATGCTTTGAAGGAAGCGTTTATAAATTCTCCTCCTTGATCACTTCGTACAGAAATGATGTGAAGATCTTTTTCATTTTGAATTTTTTTGCAAAATGTTTTGAAAGCTTCGAAAGCATCATCCTTTTGTTTTAGAAAAAGTACCCATGTATATCTAGAGAAATCATCAACTATTACGAAGCCATATTTCATACCTCCTCATTATTCATAGTCTGAGCTTTCTCTTTTTTTTTCTTTATAAAATTGTTCTTTCAAGGAGCTACATTTTTTAATAAGAAGATTTGAATCATTAAGTAGGTTATCAAACTCATTTCCCATTTGTTCACAAAGTAGACAAGGTTCAGAATTTGTTACCTCATCTTCTTCTGTGTTTGCCATTAAGCAGATGTTAGCTTCCTTGCTTTCTTCTGCTTCTGAATCATCAGAGTCATCCAAAGTTACCATCATAGATTTCTTCTTGAATGGAAACTTCTTTGGAACTTTTTTGTTTAAAGGACATTCTGCCTTGTAATGTCCTAACTTATTGCATCCAAAACAGGTGATTTGGCTTTTGTCTACTTCAGTTTTAGTTCATTCTCTTTTATTTGGGAGATTCCTTTTTATTTGATCCCTCATTTTCATCAATCTCTGAATTTTTTTGGTAAGAAGAACAATCTCCTCATCGATTTCTTCTTGGCTCTCTTCAAATTCACTCTTTTCATTGATCTGGATAGATGCACTTTGAGATGCCTTTAATGCAGTTATTTTGTTCTTTTTGGCTGGTTTATCTTCTTGTAGCAGAACCTCATGAGCTCGAAGAGTTCCAATCCTAGTGTCTCGAGATTTTTGGCTTGGCTTATAGCTGTCACCATTGGTCCCCACATTATTGGAAGACACCTCATGATCTTCCTTACTCTGTCTTTTGTTGAATATGTTTTCCCAATAGATCGCATTTCGTTTACAATGGTTGTAAATCTTGAGTACATTTCATCGATTGTCTCACCTTCGCCCATTTCGAACAGCTCAAACTTTCGTATGCCAATGTCGATTCTGGTTTCTTTGACATGGCTCGTTCCTTTATGATGAGTCTGTAAAGTGTCCCATACTTTCTTTGCAGTGTCGCATTCATCCACTCTTTCGCTTTCTTCCCTGCTTAATGCACAAGATAGAAATAGTTGAGCTTTAGAGTTAAGAAGTACCTTTGCCTTGTCTTCAGCTGTCCAATCTGCCTCCTTCTTTTCAGCAGACGCTGGATCTTCTTGATCAACTCTTGAAACAAAATTTCCTTCTGTTATTATACGCCACATTCCTGTGTCTTGAGATTTTAAAAACAGTTGCATTTTGCTTTTCCAGAAATAATAATCTGTTTCATCGAAGTATGGTGGTCTGTTTGAAGATCCCCCTTCAACGATGTACTTAGCTTTTGACATTGTCTTTTAGATCTTTTTCTCTAGCACTTTTTAGGTGTTGATTTTTAGAGACCGGTGCTCTGATGCCAATTGAAGTGACAATGTGGGTCACAAGAAAGGGGGGGTTTGAATTGTGACTCTTTTTTAAAATTTCTGCTTTGTAAAAATAAACTCAAGATTGATCTTGGTTTGGGGAATAAGAATGCAGATTGATGTTTTGGTTAGAAACAAGTAAAACGTTAAAATGCAATGAATAATGTGTGCGTAGTAATCAAAGTAAAGATAAGAGAGAAGAGAATAACACAGTGATGTATCCTGGTTCACCCAACCGTGGGCTACGTCCAGTCCTCACAATCTTGTGAGATTTTCCACTAACTTGGTAAAGCAAGATTGATCCTGTTTTTACCTTAACAGATCAAAACTGATTTACAACAGGTTACTTTCCTTTCTATAGATAACTTTCCTACACTTGAAAGTATCTTAACACTTATCCTCTCAAGGATCTTTACAACTTTCCTCACACTATTTCTATCTCTCTAGTGTTTGGATTTAACAAATGATTGTTTTTGAAAGATATTTGGTTTGATCAACAGTATCTCAACTCTTGTTTGAGTTTCTGTTTTGAGCAAATATATTTCTAAGCTTTATCCTTTATGATGACAGAGACAAAGAGCCTTGCTGAGTTTTTTACAAGCTTGATGAAATTCGAGAATGATGATCTTTTATGGAGGATGATTGCACTCGGATTTGATGATGTTCCCTTTGCCTTGGACTTCCTTTTATAGGCTTTTTAGAGGCCTTGCCAGCTCATGTAGCCGTTGATATACAGGCTGTAAAGACTGTGTACTTTTGGGCATGTGTCAGAGGAAAAGGAAGACAGTTCCAGTTGATCTCCAGATTGATCTTGGTTTCCAGTTTTCTTAGATTTCTTGTTTTGTTCTTTGCTGCATAATTTCTTGTGATGTAATTGATCTTCTGGATCAGCCTTGAGTTTTGCCATTCTTCTTGGAACAGATTCCCTCAATTATGAATGGATTTGACGGCTGATCATTCATTTGTATATACTTGTTTTAATCTTGATGAGTTCAAGATTGATCTTGAAACAATCTTGTTTATTTTGCTTTTGATCTATCCATTTCTGAAAGAATTGCTTGATACCTATCTTTTGATAACAACACTCAAGAAGATATGTTAAATTCTTTTGTGGTTTTAGAATCATAATTAATAAGATTAATTAGTTTGTTTTTGTTCATCATTAAAACACTTGAAAAAGAGATTTTTGTCTCAACAATCTCAACACAAAAAACATTCTTCTTCCCCAAGCTACAGTAAAAATATTTGATGAATTTGCCTCGGGAGTTGTAGATTACTAGTAAATTGGTCATACGAACCATTCACATTAACTTTATAGGCTTCCTCTAACAGAAGGTCCCATTGAACCTAATATATAGCAATGCGTGATCTGTGTACTCAAAAGAGCGGTGAATATCATGGATAATAAAATTTACTTGGGATAAAATTCGATGCCACCAATCTACCATGAGAGTTGAGTGTTAGAAAAAAATGAGTGAGTTCAGCCACTTCATCACAATCTCTAAAAGTATGCATGATAAATTTAGGAACATCGTCACAACTAAGGCATCGATTTTAAGTAGTCGTGTTTCTTTTGCATCTCTCTTCGTTGGTACACAATTTTCCATACATGAGTTTTCATATGAATGAACAAATTATGATAGGTATAGGCCACTTATAAACCAATTTAAAATTATGATTAAAGCTGTTATTTGACTCCACTTGAGGGACAAGTAACTTGTAATCAATCATATTTAAGGTTAAATTGGTCGTTCATGTATAGGGGTCCAATTAGCAAAATCATTTTCCTCGCTTATAGTAATGGGTTTCAACCTCAAAATAACAACATGTGTAAGTTCAAGAAGGATTTGATTAAGGATTTCCCCGCTTATAGTAGGAGGTTTCACCATACATAGCATAATACAAACCTGAAAATTTCATTTGACCACGAGGAATAGTCTAATAATGAGAAGCTTCCAAATTATTAATCTCTAGAATTCAAAATCTAGTGTCATTTCCATTTCTAATTACCCAAGACACATTATGCTCAACGAGATGCCAAATGCGATTAATTGCATGACAAATGCTAGGACATTTAGACCGAATTTAAACCTATAATTTATCTATATTTGGATATTACTATAATATCTATTAATAATATTAATTCTAAAATATGATCAAACTCATTCATATCATTCAACTATTTAATTTGAATATGAACTATAAAATTGTATAAAAGATTAAAAAATGATATATTTACATATATTTTATTTAAAAAATTAGGACATAAATTATGACTCTACATGTTAAATCTTCACAAATCACACAAGGTTCTTTGTAATTGTAAGCAAAATAAACAAAGCTAGAAAAAAGGAAAATATTTTTTTGGGGTTTAAGGGAGAAAAAGTGGGTTTCTGCATCTATCTACGTTCTTTAACACATCAATTGCAGTGCACTTCTATACACACCGTGCAATGGTTTCTATGGCGACGCGGCTTCGCTACCTTGTTTCCAAAGCTCAATTCACTCTCGCCACCGGTTTCAAGGTCTCACTCCCCTTCCCCTTTTCTAATTATTTTAATTTTAAATTTTATTTTATTGCATTATTTCATTTCTGTTTCGGTTTATCTGATTTTATAATTCTTGTAATTAGCCAGCTTCCATTTTATCCATCAATCGCGTTCGTGTTTTTATTTTTGTTATCTTGAAATTTTCTTTATCAGCTTTGAGTTTTGCTGATATTTGTCAATCGTAATAATTAATTTACACTTGTTGCTGAATTAGGGTTTCATTTTCAATAATAAGCATGTGTGCAATTTACAAAGCAGTGTGTTGAGTAAACAACTATTTTGGTCCCTGAATGTATGATATGATGTCACTATAGTTTTGAATGTTCGAAATTGCAAATAGTCACCAATATCTATTTTTTAGTAATTTTATGGATTAAATTGACCAATGAAAAAACATTTGAGGATTAAAATGATTAACCTAAGACATTCGAGAATCAAAATGACTAACAAAAGACATCTTTAGGTATGTTTTGTAATTTTGATACATTAAAGAACTTTTGTGACAAGGCTCATGTGCCTTACATATTCATAGACCAAAATGGCTGTTTAATCCAGTGTGTTTGTCCATTACCCTTGTTAAGTAACTTCACTCAAATGTGCTTCGTTTATTAATTTATTTGTGGGTTGGAATTTATAAAGAAGAAATTAGATGTGACATTGAATTATACTGCACGGTCAAATGCTGTGCTTTTCTGCATAGTCTATTTGCTATACATTGGTTTAAGTACTTAAAACAAAAGATTGACTCATGTTCCTCGAATGCGAGTCTGTATCGGCTGTTTTAATACCTGATGATGGAATCTCTTATCTAGAACATAAGGGTACATGTCAAGAGAGATGTTTTTTGTGATAGTAAGACAGAACTAACCATTGTAAGTAAATCCAAAACTGTTTTGCTTTGAAGTATACTGTTGGAAATGATGATAAAAAGATACTATAATTTGTGTCTAAATGAAGACCCTTCTCATAAAACGTCCAATAACACATTTTGTTTATTTAAAAGTTGCTGTTAACATTAAACGTTTTCTATTTTTTTGTCAATAGGCACTGTAGCTTGTCCGTTCACTAGATATGGAGATAAGAAATTACTGAATGGAAGCATTTTAAACCCAATGAAGTTTTTTTTTTTTTAAAAAAAAGTCAGAATTCAGAAATCGGAGTGGTTTGAAATATATTGTATTTGGAGTTCTCATGGTACTGGAGTGGTGATTCAGATAGTAAATGAGAGTTTTAGACTGTAGAGTGTCTCCCTTTGTTTATGTATTTATTATTAACAAAGTGAATACGTCTAACTGTAAGCCTCAACAGCTTTGGACAAGAGGAGGTCATAAACCGTGAAACACCTGTTGTTTTAATATTTTTTCTTCATTCATTTTTCTGTTGTACAACGGGTACTATTCAAATGATAGGGGCTCTCCACCCCGTTGTAAGTGCATGCTATGTCAAGGGAGGTGAGGATGGCTAGGATGAATCTAGTTTCTATCTTATTTTTCAAGATTTCTAGGAAGCATTAGAAAAACTTGGCATTGGAGGGCATGCGGTTTCTAGCTTACAAGATTACAATTTTATCTTGAAAAGACTCATCGTTTGGTTGTTAATAATTTTCACCCTTTGCTCTTGCTATATTTTGTAGTCATTATGTTTTGATTTTGGTTTTTTTTTCCCCACTTTTTTCTGGGTTGCTATTATTTTGCTAAATGTGGTAAATAGAAGAGCCTATAGGTTCCTTCGGATCTGTTAGATTATTAGGATCAATGTTGTCTTAGGAATGTATGGGTTTGTTCTAGACTTCTAGCTGCTTTACACTTGTATTTGACCTTCAATTTTAATTTATATAATAGGAGTATTAAGTAAATGTCTTGTACCGCAATATAGCAGTTATTCTGAGTCCTTAACACGTATATTATTTATTTTCCGTTATGTTCATTGAACTTACTATTTTATATTAAGACGATCATTTGAGGCAAAACTTTGCAAAGAGCTTAGTTTATTTGAGTTTGGATTTTGAAAGGTGAGGTAGCTTCCTAAGGCGTATCTTTGTGTATGCTATATACTATGTAGTAAAGATCCTCAATGTAAAACATTTGGAACAATGGTGAATTTTCAACAGAACAATGGCATTTATAGTGATTATTTTCCTCGTAGTTTAAGTCCCACAGCTGTGTATCATGTTTTTAGCACTTCAAAAGTCCTCCTTTGAAGTATTTTGTGACTGATACAATGTTGAAATTTGACAGAACTATAAAGGAGGTCATGTCAAAGACAATGAGCTATCAGATTTTCTTTGGAAGCACTTCCTTTATGGAAAAATGACCTTCTTGCACTGGAATAAAGGAGAGGAGATGGCCCCTACTATTGCTGGAAATGGAGCAACTCTTCTTGTTCGGAGATTACCAATTCCAGACCCAACGTAATTATATTCATCTAATATACTTCATATGCTTTCCTTTTGTGCAATTCTATTGACTGCTATTGCAAGATGTTTTAAAATGTTTGAGATAATACAACAAAGATGCTTTCAATTCTACATCAACTGTTCTTGGATAGCATGCAAACCTTGATTGCAAAATCTTTTAGTTATTGTTTTTTTAAATGTGTATTTAGATAGACTGCCATTTCATGCTACCGGTCCTTCATATATTTGTCATAGTAGACTCTTAAAGTGGAATCGAGTGTACACTTGTGATGAAGAAATATTTACACGTCAATATCTCTTTTGCTGAGTCTGCATGTTATGACGAGAACCATTTCTCTGCATAACTTTTAAAAAAAATTATATTTACACCTTGCGGTTTTCTGCCACATTTTAACCATCTGTTTGGTTTCTGTTACCCACTTTACTTGGACAAACATTAAATACCACACACACTTCACTTTGGTGCTATGCTTGTATCTGATTTGTATTTATATCCTGCACAATACAGTGATGTCACATGTCTCGGCATGTCTAGTTTAAAAATTATTTTTCGGCTTCATCATGGTCATTTAATATTTGAATAAAATACACATACGAAGGCTGGGTCTGTTTTAAACTTCTAATCATTTCTTTTTTAATTATACAAATTAGGCAGGGGTGCTTTTGGCATGTACTAATTTCATTTTATCCAACTTTTTGTTTCATTTTTGCACACATGCTGTATATCAATTCTGTTTGTGTTAGATTATAGAAATAGTGGCGGATCCAGAAATTTTCTCTGGTAGGGGCAATAAAATAGTATATATATTTTGATCAAAGAAAAATATTATTAACTCTTACAAAATATATAACTATAATGACTAAACAAACTAAAAATACATTAGAGCTTCTACAAATTACAAATGTCCTCTACGAGATTTCATATTCTGAAAATGTTCAATGATTTTTTCATTGTCAACACTATCAAATATGTCGTTCTCTATATATGTAACTAACAAATCATTTAACCATTCATCTCCCATACGATTGCCCATTCCATTCTTCACAAAATTCACGGCAGAGAAAGATCTTTCAACAGTTGCAGTTGCCGCAAGCAAAATCAAAGCAAACTTTAGGAGTAAATATATCATTGGATACATAATATGCTTTCTAGTTTTCACCAACATTTCAGAAAGATCAGTGAATCCATATAACTTTGAAAATTGATCATCAAATCCAACGTCTATGATAAAAGTTTCAAGTTGTGTCAAGCCCCATTAGCTCCATAGAATAAAATTCAGATGGATAAAACTTAGCCAATCAAATCAACTTCTCCTTATCAAGTGTGAAAAATGAATCTCTTGGATTTAAGCTTGCTACACAAAGAAGCAACTCAGTGTTGAAATGTGTGTGAGTGAGTTAGTGGGTCTAGAACTAGGTAATTTTTTGGGGCTTTAAAAAAATCAATACTATTATCAAAAGAGATTTTTGTTTTCTTGTGGGGGCAAGAGCCCCCATTACTCCTATAGTAGATCCGCCCTTGTATAGAATAAAGGATAATTAGAGTAGTTAAAATAGTTAATGGTTGTTATAGAAGTTAGTTAGTTGAGGTTGATATAGGGCTATTTATATAAATAGGAGAATACAAGGATAGAGATCATCATTGAGTATTTTAAACATTTGTGAATAGAGAAGTGACTATTGTAGAAGGGGAAATTTGGAATTTCATTTTATCCAACTTTTTATTTCATTTTTGCACACATACTGTATATCTATTCTGTATGTGTTAGAATATATAGAATGAAGGATAATTGGAGTAGTTAAAATAGGTAAGAGTAGTTATAGAAGTTAGTTAGTTGAGGTTGTTATAGCCTTGTAGGGTTATTTGTATAAGTATGAGAATACAAGGAAGGATAGAGGTAATCATTGAGTATTTATAAAATTTTGTGAATAGAGTAGTGACTCTATTATATAGGGGAAACTCTCGGAGGAGAGATCCTTTCCAATTCATTCAATCATTCCTATTTTCATTCTTTTCAATTCAATTCAATTCTTTGGTTCCTTACAGTGTTTTTCTTGTGTCGTTTCTCCTTTCAATTTGTTGTGTTCTTGTGTCCATTCTATGCTTCATAGATCATGAAATGATACACAAATTTTTAACGACCTTAGTTATGCCTGCAAGTAAGATCTTGTCAGTTCATTCGCTCAAGTTTTTGATACTATAGCAGCTCAGTTTGGATGCTTCATAGAATATTCCGTTTTATTTTTTGGCCTGAATGCTTCAATCTTTGTTATAATCCAGGTTACTTGTGAAAACGTTGTAGCTATTCTTCCTTAGGTCCTTTCTTTGTCATGTGGTAATGTATCATTGACTGTGTTTGGACTCTTTTCAATTATCATTATTATTTTTCTATTTATGTTTTGTATTAAGTTTGTGTTGCAGAGACAAAAATGTTAAGATAGGTGAGTAGATTAGTGGTTCACAAGATAATATAAGGTTAGGAGTCAATTATTAGTGGGAAAGTTATGGTAGTTTTCATTTTGGAAAAGATGGTAGAGTTTTCATTAGGCATGATTTATGATAGGACAAGGCATTATGGGATCGTTTTTGTTTGATTCATGGAGCTAAATCAGCCGATTCCACCTAGTAGGGAAACATTTTGGTCGTTGTTGCCTAGTAGTCAGTGGTGTGATAACTTGATAAGGTTGCTTTCTTGTTACCTATTAGTCAGTGGTGTGACAACTTTCATGCTCATCATTGACAGTGGTTATGTGTAGATTTTAAGTTTTTTTTTGAGCTTGTTGTAAGGTTGAAGCTGATATGGATGGTATAAGTCATGATCATCCCCCTCCACAGTAAAAAGACTGCCAACTTACTGTGTCAATTTCAAAATTTGGAAACTGTTCTCACTATATTTTGTTCTTGTTATTCTTGAGTTTCTCAAAAGTTAGTTAAGAGATTAACTGACAATGGGCTTTTTCATCTGGAGTTCATTATTTATATTCTCATCTCCATTAGTTGGTAATGATAGACATTTTTCTTCGGCAGACACGTTTACGTAGGAGATGTTGTGGTCTTGAAGAACCCTGAAAAGCCAGATGACTACTTAGTCAGAAGATTAGCTGCGACTGAAGGTTATGAAATGGCTTCTACTGATGAAAAGGATGAACCATTTGTTCTTGAGAAAGATCAATGTTGGGTAGTGGCTGAAAATGAAAAATTGAAAGTCAAGGTATAAATGGCTTACCTATAGCCTGTATTTACAAATTAATTTACAATTGACAATTTACTATTTACCTTTATGCTATCCTTAGGTGGAGCACTATGCACCCGTTACAATCTGAAACCATATTACTTAAGTATGTTGAAATATAAATTTTATATTAAAATATCACTTAATCAAGCTATTGCCTATTAGTTATCATTGATATGCAGACATTTAAGGTGGTATACACTTCTTGTTTAAATGTTCCAAAATTTAGTGTGTAATATTAACATGATAACTAGGTTTAATTGATTGTTTGATTGGTTAAAATAATTTTTGTGGTATCAGATTGTGTAAGCCAATTTTTACACTTGGGTCAATAGATGCTGACATTATTGACAGGATCTGTATTCTGGACTACAGTTGCCACTTGCCAGTTAAACCCGCTTTTCTCAACAAATGAAATAGACCACAGTTTGGAATGTCAGTTCGCTTAAACAGCTTTTTAAATTCTGCTTATGACTTTGATACGGTTCAAGGTTGTGTATGATTTGTGACCTGGGTTCTTCAAGTGAAAATGCTTCATTCCTGTTTTAACCAAAATAGCCTCTTCCTAAATAATAGCTGCAACAGTAACCTGAACTTAAGTTAATGATTTCAGTGGCTAGCTCTTTAATTGTTTTAATGTGGCATTGTGTCTCTATGTTAAGTGAAAATCAAGAAAATAATTATTTGAACCTGAAATTGTTAGTCCTTTGATATCTTTTTACAGCTTTGAAATTATGAAACTAAACTATAAGCATTGAATGAAAGTTACCACAAAGGATAGCAGAATCTTCTGTAGTATATTGGTTAAGTTTTTGACTCCTCAATTTCTTGTAAACAAGGAATGATATTCTTTGTTTAATGCTCCCAATCTATATGACAGGAAGCAATTGATAGTCGAACATTTGGTCCAGTTCACATGACCAACATTGTAGGCAGAGTCCTATACTGCCTGCGAAGTGCTGTAGACCATGGCCGTGTACAGAACAGGTAACCAAATTTCTGAGATTAATACATACATTGTGTACAAATGGGGGTGATTCTTTCTATTATTGATATCTATTTTACTCCCTTGCCAGTCATTTCAGCATGCAAAAGGATTCACCGGTGTTGGAAGTGGAACTTGATGTTGATGAAATGGCAAAAAGTCACAAAGCCTGAACTTTAGTTCCGAGAAGCCTTACAACTTCTTGAATTTACTTATGCCTTTGTTTCTTCTTATGGATTTTACTTGAAGTAAGGATGATGAATAAAAATATAAATGATTTTTAAATTTGTTGCTATGGCATAGTGGTGTTATGTGGATGTCCTTAGATAAGTCTGCATATTAGACAATTGATTGACACTTTTCCGAACCGGAAAATTAGAAGCGGCCTGTGTTAAAGCTTGAGTTCAACATTGTTGTAAGTTGAAGTTCTGGCAAAGGACTCCTCTTCCTCTTGTTCTATTTGTAAGTCATTTGGCTCTACTGTGTTGATGATTTTTGGTCATTGTTGATGGTTGATGATGATAAAAAAGCTACATTGTGAGAAAATATGGTTCCAACCGTTTTCTGCTTGTTCTCTGCTAAATGACAAGGTGTGAAGTCCTAGTGCTCACTTTCCCAATCCCAAGCGCGCACTTGCCATTAGAGCCGTAAAAAATGCCTCTAATTTCAAAGTTCCATTTAATAAATTTTTTATTAGGCCCCAAATTTTAAGTCTCTTTTAATAAATTTTTTTCTTTGGCTCCAACCCTCTATTTTTTAATTTTTGTAGACTTGGGCCAGGGGGCTTATGACTCATTTCATGTTTTCATTAACATAGAAACATGAAATGACATGTAAGAAATAGTTTATTAAAAATTATTAATGACATAGTTTAATTTTATTTAGATTTTTTAATTATTGAAAAATTCGTGAATTTGTTAATTTTATCAAAACATAAAAAAAAATCGATAATTTCTAAATCGAATAAAATTCAGAAAAAAAATAAAAATTAAAAAATTATTGAATTTGTTAATTTTATTCATAACATAAAAAAAATCGATAATTTCTAAATCGAATAAAATTCAAAAAAAAAAATCGAAATTGAAAAATTATTAAATTTATTAATTTTATTTAGAACATCAAAAAATAAATCGACAATTTCTAAATCGAACAAAATTCGTAAAAAAATCG
>JBBPBO010000001.1:20582209-20677960 GCA_037974295.1 Cicer cuneatum
ATAAAAAAATAAAAAAAAAATTCAAAAAAAAAAATCAAAAAAAAAAAATCAAAATATTTTTTATTTCAAAAATATAATTGATTTTTAATGGGCCTATAGGCCCTCTAAATCTACATAATTTTGTGGACTTTTTTACATTGCGGACTTTCTTTTAATGAACCTTTATATTATAAAATTTTTTTGCCCCCTCTAATATGTGGGCTGAACTAATATAGAGAAAGTTTGACAAATTGACAGCTCTACTTGCCATCTATGACATTCATTTAAGTTGATAATCCTCGTTATTTGTTTCCATTAGTCACCAAACACTAATAAAAAATAGTTTAATTGTTTGTTTAGTAATTACACAAGGGAATTTTTCAAAATTATGGTAAACCATTATTATTTTACAAAAGTTATAACTTTAGTTTTTGTAAAATTATCAAAATTTATAATGATTTTAGTAAACTTACTTTAAAATTAAACATGTACTAAGTCAAATTTTGCCGACTCAAACTTTATATATATTACTCTATTTTCATTTTATATTTCTCTATCATTTCCTTTGTGAGGCCTTATCAATTTATGAATGATGCCCGCATATCTGATAAAATATATTAATAGTTAATATTTCAATTACCTGTAATTTTATTTTTGATTAAAATCTAATTTATTTTACAGTTATATATAATATTAATTAATTATTTATTTGTTAATAATTAGTATTATCCGTTTTGTTTAATAAAATAAGTTATTCACTTTAGATGAATTTAATATTAAAAATAATACATTCACAAGTTGATTTGAATGAACTACTTTAGAGCTAGGACTTCCATTAATAATGTAAATTTACGATTTCTTCATAAATGTATCTAATCTAATAATAAACATATGAGTACTAGTATTTTGACATAAAAATCCCGACATTATATGCAAACACTGCATAATAATACACAAATCAAGTAGTAGTTTAATCTGAAGAGAAAAAAAAAAGAATATAAAAATAACAATTGTATTTAAATAAGTGTCCAACATCAGATTTGATGTCAAAATAACTTAATATTATTTCATTTTTTTTCTCAATATTATTTCATTTTGTTCTCATATTATTTCACATCTGTTACAGTTTTTTCTTATTAATAAACTTTTAAAAATTAGATAGTTGAAACTATATCTCGACATTTATGTATTTCTCTCTCTATTTTTCTTTTTTCCTTTTTACTAATTTCTCAACCGCTCTATCATACAGATATTGTGTACTACTTTATTATAATAATAATAATAATAATAATAATAATAATAATAATAATAATAATAATAGTTGTTGTTTAGTAGTATTGTGTACAACTTTGATACAGGGTTTCTAGGATAAAGTGTAAAATTAATTATTTTGGTATTGATGGTATTGAATCAAGAATTAAACGAGTTATTATTTGACAAAGACATTAGATATAATTTTAAAAAAAATTATAATAACTAAATATACTGAAAATGATATGAAATAGATTTTATTAAATAATAAGTCATTTAATTATTAATCTAAATACCATTATAACTTTATTAAATGTGTTATTATAAGAAAACATATAAAAATATTAGCATAATATTTATAGACAATAAAATAATGTTTTGTTTGTATAAACCATCAGAATTTATTGATTCGAAAAATATAAATGAACTAAATAATTAAACAATTGTACAGAAATCATCCACTTTTTTATATGAATAAAACAGGGCTAAAATACCAAAGGAAATAAAAAGAAAATAACGCCATATCTACCAACACAGCAAAGGTGAAAAATAGTGAACAAAATCAAACAAACAAACATTTGATAAAAAAATGACCCTTAAAATAATAACATATTACCGAGAACGCCCCTTATCGAACAAAACAAGCGAGTTTGCAACCTGCGGGAAAAGAAGAGACGCTTATATTAAATGCATAATCGCAACGGCACAAAGTGAGTGTTTTGCTGCAACCCAACAAAATGTCTCAAACTGTGAATCTAATCGTGGCCAACAACTCTGGTAAGTCTCTATCTTATTGTTTCTTTTACTCTCTGCTTTAAGATTATTGTCATCTTATTAGTATTAAGAAAGACTTTAGACATGGTTGCTTCAATTTCAAAAACCCCTTTCATTTGTTTGCCTTCAGTTACGAATATAACATTAGGGTTTTTAAATTTTGGTCTTCAACTGGGTAAACTTTCTGTGTTTTTTTTTTGCTTTCATCCTATGGGGAAATTATGTTATTCGAGTGGGTTGAAGATATTCTTAGGTTGGTAATTGGTACCATGTGGGAGGAAATCGTGCTATGTGTCATTTCATGTGTATATGAGATATTTGAATTATTGTTAGTGGCTCAACTTTGTGGTATGTAACAAATCCTACAAGGCTAGTGAATTGACCATCCTGATGTGTTGGTTTTGTCTCTTTTATTATCGTTGTGGTTGTTGAGTTGGTTTGTTATATTGCAGGTTGTGGAATGCCGGAAAGCAAATGTTTCCCTTGTTCAGGTGTTTCTAGAAGAACAACTGCCCTATATTCATGCCCTTCTCTAGGTCGAAGTAGAATTCATTCACACGTCAAAATTGTAGGGCTAAAGTCTGGTTCTTTGGCTGCATCTTTTGTATGTAAAGCACAGAGGAACCCAGACTTCTCGAGGCAAAACAATAGGCATGGACCCTCCAGAGGAAGGAATAAGAACAATGATGGGAGAGATATCTTTGATAATTTTGAAGAAGATATGCTATCTTCAAAAAATGGACCATTGGTATCACTTTCTTCGGGAAAATTCCAGGCCACTTCATCCCCTGGTCCTAGGGAGAAGGAGATTGTTGAATTATTCAGGAAGGTTCAGGCGCGATTGCGTGAGAGAGCTTCTGTCAAAGAAGAAAAGAAAGTTGAAGCACCCCGAGAGCATGTTAAAGAGAAAAGTGCTGTAGATTCCCTCCTCAACCTACTGAAGAAACACTCGGCTGAACAAGTAAAGAGAAGCGGCAAAGAAGACAATCGGAAATACCTTAACAACTCTGATCAGCTGCAAGAAAGTAACCAATATGATGGAGAACAAAGCACTATTTTGTTTGATTCAAATAATGTGCCAAAGGATGAGTCTCGAGAAGCCAACATTGCTTTTGCGGCTAGACCTCGGTCGGTTTTCCAAAGAAAGTCTCCTATTCCACGTATAAAGTACCAACCTGTCTCTAATAATGAGGATGATACTAATGTAGTGCCAATAGCTAGTGATGAAAATAATGGGATTATTCGGGATCAAGTAGTTTTGAAGCACGAGGACCAGCCAGAGCAAGAATCCGAGTTTGAAATTGATCTTGATACTAAGGACGAGCTGTCCTTCCCCGAATTGTCGGAAGATGATTCTCATGAATCTGAACAAACCTATAATGATGAGAGTGTGGAGGAGCAGTTAGTGGTTCAAAATGAGGATTTGAGTGCTTTGAAACTATCTGAATTGAGGGCACTTGCAAAGTCTCGTGGCCTAAAAGGGTTCTCAAAAATGAAGAAGGTCGAGCTCATGGAGCTACTAACTGAGAGCTGATTTTGATGAATGATACGTGAAGGAAAATGAATACTAAAAACAGATAGACAAATATCATGCTGAAATATATGTTGTTTTTGTTTTTCCTAAGCCTTTTACATGATGTTTCCTTGCATTGTTTTTTATTTTGTATTTTCTAAATATTCCAATCCAAGTACCTGGGTTGAGTGTTAGTGGATCATTAGAGTAATAATCACAGTATTTTTGCCTTGGAGGTTTTTAAAATTTTGTAGTTTGTGTTCTAATTATGAGATGTGAGTTCTTGTCCGTGACACAACCTTGTGGCATGGATTCATTATCCTGATATTTTGGCTGTCTCTTAGTTGTTTGGCTTATGAAGGAACTTTTTTTGCAACTGTCTGTCAATTTAAATTTTAAAATGCAAGGTCAATGCTATTTCAATAATTCTCTGATTCTCATCCATTTTGCATAATTATCTTGTGTCATATCTTGCTTATGGTGCCGCCCCTGCACTTATAAATGGTTAAATACCTGTATACATATTCAGTATATGTACGATTTTTGTGGGTGGGCACTCCTTTTTTTCTGTTATTTTATTGTGAGTGAAATTTGTGAGGCACTCATATATTAATATAATATTATTTTATCGAAAAATAGAATTTAATATTATTTGTGTATTTGAATTTCTTTGTTGTCATAACCAAATATAAGTTTTACGTTTTAAACTTTTATTGTGATTTTTTGTGAATTGAATAATTTAGCACTCTTTGTTACATTATAAAAGAAAACTCATGTTTTTTTATTGTTGTATCCGTGCTTTATTTTTTTTTAAAGTATTGTGTCCCATAATCATACTCGGTACTGTACCTACGGATTATAGGTGCCATACATCACTTTTCCATAAAAATTAAGTGAGCAGATTTTCCTGAAACTCAATCAAGAAAGTCTTAAAGGGAAAAGAAGTTACTACAGAGCTTGAGTGATTATGAGGTGTGTCTTGATACTACAATACTGTAGAAGGGGATATAATGCGTGTTGCTTTGTTTTCTCAAACAGATCATGTGAGTTTTGATTAAGTATTACAAGATTTTTATTTGATGGGTGCAATGGAAGTGGAGCTAAATTTAATTGAAATCAGATGGAAGTTAATCACTTTTCCTCGTTAGGGGATCTATAGCTGTGAAATAGTCCTATAAAATTGAAAAGAAGCCTAATGAAAAAGTGGCTAAGTATAAGGCCAAATTTATGGTCAAGAGGTTCATACAAAAGCCAAGTTTGGAATATCATGATATTTTTACTCCATTTGCAAGCATAAACTTTTTTTTGATGTATTTCAGTCATAACTCAAAATGATTTTAGATTGCTGTAAATATTTAGAGTTGTTTTATATATTATAAACTTTCAATTCAACGATAAATTTAAATTTATTGAGTGGTATAACACTATCAAAGTATTAACACTAGGAGGATCAAATTAATGCCGGAGTAAATTTTTAATACTATTACATCATTTAATAACTTTTTACTAGATATATATCTTTATAAAACTGAACGTTAAATTGAAAATTTATGTTGTATATATATAGATTATCTACATAAATATTTACATAAAGTTAAAGTTGTTTTATATATCATTGAGATGTATCTAAGTGTTTTTATTGAGACTACTTTATTAAGTGGGTGGATATTTAGCCATGTGACTTTCTAGAACACATTTGAAATAGATTTGTATTATTTCATATTTGAATCAAATATTATGGTGTATTCATCGTATTGTCATTAAAATGCATTGGACCTCTCTTATATATTTTTTAAAATTGTAAATTTTAATGCATTTTAACTATAAGATGATGAACATGACTCTCTTATATTTAATTTAAATATAAAAAATCTAAATTCGAAATAAAATTCATTCTTTTATTAGAGGTTTAAAAATCTCTCAAATCTCCTAAAAAAAAGCAGTTTTGAATTTTTGAGTTGCTGATTTTGTGACTTGAACATGAGTTTCTTGTCTTTAATTATGTGCTTTTCTATCCAAATTTAATCCCTCACATACCATGACGTATACGGCAAACAAGATAGCCAATTAATATTAAGATCTCATTTAGCGCAGTGAAGGTTGGCTTCTAAGTTATGAGACTAGTGAAGATTAATGATAGTTTTGTTTAAGTGAATGAAATCTTATGCTTTTGCTTTTAGAGACATGTTTTATTTATTTATTAATGATATATGTTTTATTGCTAACCTAATCACATGCGGTACATAGATCAATTTAAAGAGCTTATATTTACTAAAATGCTCTCTTTTCCGCACAATAATTGGGGTGTATAAAACGAAAGATTAGATTGAGTTTGGTGTGTTTCTTGTTCGATTTTAGAATAATTAGATAAAATCTATCTTGAAATCCATAAGAAAAAAAAATTCAACAACTAATTTGTAGAAAAAAAAACATTTTGGAGAAGATTAAAAAAGGGTTGAACAAAAGACTATAGTTGAAATGGTGAATTTTTCATTGTGTTTATTTTTTTTCTCTATTCACATGTTGACGTTTTTGGATTTTTTTATTGAAATTATAAATTTTGAATTTTAGGTTCTTTAAAGATGTAGTGGAATGAATAGGAAAATGATGAAGAGGAAGAAGATTGAATCTAAGTGAGAATTGAACTAAATTTAGAAAACTATAGGTGTATTTTTTGTCAATACTTAAAAAACCAATATTAGAATTTGTTTATTTTTATAATTTGTTACATCAACACTACTATGCACTCGTCAACATTGTAACGATAACATGTCGCTTTTTTAATTGAACTATTAAAAAAGGGCATTTGTGTAAATAGGCCATAACATAAAGGATGAAATTGCAAACGAGATATCACTCAAAGGACCGAATCGAAAAAAAAAAAAATACCTAAGCAAAAACTGAGCTAAATTTAAAGGACCGTAGATGTATTTTTGCCTAAAATTTAGATATAATGTAAACATGCACACATATACCTAGAGAGGACTTTGAACTTCATCTTTTGATATTACAAGATATAATTTTTATCATTGAGTTGGCACTTTATGATAAACACATAAATAAAGGTTGAAATAGGTCAATGCAAGACCCAACCATAATAGATTTTTTTTAAGCCGACAAGGCTAGAACTTTTTTAAAAGCCTATTTAGCCAAACATATCATACTATAAACATTGAATTTTTCAAGGTCCATCAAACCGTATTATTTAAGTAAATATAAATAAATTATATTAAATTATATTTTTTGTAGTAAATAGTTAATTTACTAATATTTTATGTAATTTAAATATGTTAACATGAAAAATTTTCAGACTGAAAAAACACTTATAAAATAATTTACATTTATCTTCTTTCAATAATATTAATGAGACTTAAATCGAAAACCTCTAAATTTAAAATTTATGTTTTACTCTTAAAATCAAACCATTAAATACTAAAATATAATTTATTAATTTATTCTCACTATTATATTAATTTGTTAATTTATTTTAAAATATATTATTTATTTAAAGATGATAATACAAATTGTCTTTAATCCACTATACTTAAGCCTTTGATTTTTTCCCCACCACACCTGTGTCTTGAAAAGTCTATTGTTAAATTATTTCCATTCCAACCCATAAGGTACTATGTAGTACTTGTTTTTCTTCTCATACATTTATTTTTCAAAGCTTTTTCCACGCAACTGTCCCAAGATCTGAGACAACGTATCAATACAGTAGTGCAGGTAGTTGAGATTTGCCACTATTCCAATTTTTGTCAAATCAAAACAACCTTTTGTTTGGGCAGATAATGCATAATTGGAATATATATACATACAGTCCGTTTATTCTTCATGAAAAATGCAACAAAATTAAATTAGCGATTTTAAATATTCTCCTAGATTTTTAGTTTGATTGAATTTATATTTTTATGAATAATTGTTATGTGTTGATAGTATAAAAAAATTAATATTAACAATAAATAATAATTAAATTCTTTTTAATATAATACATATGATGTGGAATATAGTAAAAAAAAAAAGAATATTTTATCAACTAGAACATATATAAGCCCGTGACATAATCATCCGTGAAAAATAATAACTAATTTGAAAGAATCAATCTCAAAATTATACGATGCCATTAGAACTTTCTAATAATGATGATATACTTTGATGTTTATTTTCGGAACATTACATTTTAGTGGTATTTTGCATTGTCAAAGGAAGTGATTACACAAACACATTATTATATTGAGAGTACAAAATGTACTCTGACTCATTTTAAAGTCAAGACATTGCATAGAAGAAAGATATTCCGTCTTCGGCCGTTAATAACTAAGCCTTGCTGCAGAAAATTCACCAAAGGAGATAAATGTGAAACAAATGTACAACCCACACAACCATTGATGGCTGCCCAAATACTACAATTAAACAAAAGTAATTAATACTAGATTAAAAATTAAAAAAATAATTTATTTTAGAAAAAATATTTTTACAGTACTATGTAGTACTTGTTTATTTTAGAAAAAAATATTTATTTTAGAAAATAATGAAAGTGATTGACCTCAATATGCAGAGAAAGTTTAAAGAAAACTACAATTTATCATTAAAATTTAGGTTGAAAATGGTAATTACAATTGTTGTTTCAAATATATTTGGACTTTTATTATTTATATTTAAGATTGGATGAAGTAGCTTGCATGCACATTGTTAAAATAATAAATGTACTTTAAAACAATCAATTTCGCAATTAGTGTGATGACATTAGCATCGACACAAAAAAAAATAAAATAAATAAAGTTGAGTATTTGAGAGTGTAATAAGTTGTTATATTGATCTCTTGCTCAATAAAAAATTGAAGTAAACCTTTACTCTACAAAATCCTAATCATTTTAGTGTATGATGATGATAACTAAGACATTAACACTGTTAATTCGTTGACGTAAACGTTAACAATGTTAATGTCCTAATTATCGTCATTTTAGTGCCCGAAATTATTAATAATATTAATATATTTACTTTCACTTTATTTTTACAAACACTTATAATATATTTCAATATAATTGATAATATAATTTATGTGTATTTAAGTATGATCATTACAATATTATCCTTTACATCTAATAAATTAAAAGATATTTATATTTAATGACAAATATTTGTTTAAAATGACTTATAAATAGAGAGAAATAAATACAATATATATATATATATATATATATATATATATATTTTTTTTTTTTTGTTATATAGACCAAGAGAGTATATATAATATAATAGTAATATATACTTGTAGACTATGCCCCTGTTGTTAGGGGAGGGGGGTAAGGCCACTACATGCCCCTGTTGTATCTGTCTTCCACAATAATCTATTTAAAATTTATTTAAAATTTTATATGAATATATTTTTTGACACAAATACAATATAGTCTACATTTATGGAAGAAGAAAGAGAGAGAGAATATGACCCACATTTATGTTATTATGTATAAAAAATAAGTATTGTATTTGTGTCTAAAAGTTTGTTCAAATAACATTTCTCAAAATTTAAAGTCACATGTATGTGTGATATTGTCAAAGATTAAAGTGACTCTTAGACTATATTTATTTCTTAATTAAAAATCTTATTATTTTTTTTGTAAATTTAATTTTTGCATGATTTCTTCTTCTCTAATCTTATTTCTTTTTCTCTAATCTAATTTCTTCTAACCTTAGTCATATTTTTTTTCAAGTTTTTACTCATCTTCCGATTCTTTTGAATGTGATGTTAATATATTATCATTTATCAGTTTAATGGTTAGAAGTCAATACTATGGAAAAGAAAATGGGAGAAAATCGTGAAGATGTTTTCATTGAAAGAAATTACTTTTTAATGAGAGAAATAGATAATTATGATGTTCAAATCATCCTTTGTTAGGCTACTAAGTTTTAAATGATGCCTTAATTTTTCACAGGTAGGAAAAAAGTTCATTATGTGTTTTCTTTCAAATTCAAACTAGAATCTGCTTCCATTTCTTATAAAATATTTATTTTTTGGTCCCTTTTTAGCATTAAATGTGTGATCATAGAATTTATACTTGGTGACTCTCAAAAAGTAGAGTTATCCAATACTCTTAAACCCTCCATATGCCATGAATTAGCTTCATAGTGCTTATCAACAACTCATCCAACATTGCAACCACCATGATAGTGATAGATAGTTTTTACATTTTTCTTAGAAAGTTTTCTCAGGCCATATTCAAATATAATAGATGGTCTTACACTAGTTGAAATACAATAATTGAAAAGTTTGAAGAAGAAATTACAAAAGAAGAAATTATGGAAGAAAAAGATAGAAATTTTAAATTTATAGAATTTAAATTTTAATGATTTAGTCTAATAGTCTGTTTTTGTCCCTAGTAACACCGATCATTAAATCAAGTACATAATATCAATATATCAACCTTCAAATTAACGTTATAAATTAAAATGATTGACATTTTAAATTAATTAAATAAGAAATTAATATGAGGACGACATACTTTTTTTAAGCTCAAAATGGTGTAAGCTAAAAATATAACAATTTACATGTTTTATTAACTTCTATGTGTCAAGCTAAACATTTATTGCAATACAGCAAAACTATTTTTGTAAGGTGGCTTCATCTCAATCATATTCTATGTTATTTGCAATTATCTCTAATTGTATTTTTTCTTTTATGAGAATGAAAATGATATAGAATCATTTCTTTTAAAAACAATTAACCTTGAAGTGTAAGTGTTTAAATAACATTCGTTAATAGAATATGTAAAATATGATATTATAATAGAATATATAAATATTAATATTAAATACAATAGAGAACAAAATAGATATTCTTGTATTGATTAAATGAAAAAAATTATCATAATAAATATAATAAAACTTATATACTTAAATTAAAATAATTAATTTTTAACTAGAATAACTAAATAACTATTAACCTATAACTAATTTTATGTTTTTAATATTTGTTAAATAAATAAAAAATAATTTTTAAATAAAAAATTCACTTTTTATTATTCCAAAATATTAAATACATTCTAAAATTTTATTTCTACATCCTTTAAATCACTTTGTTAACATAAGTTTTTTATTTACAATAAAAGTAGTTAGTCTGAATTTGTACAAAATGTATAATGAATTTATAAATTGAACAAACAAATTAGCTCCAAAACCTTTTTAGTTTTTAAATTTTAATATTACTATAAAATATCATAGCCATAAAATATATTTAAAAATAAAAGAATAAATGACAATAATGACTATCACTATATAAAAGGATAAGAATGTCCTAGAAAGGGATCTAAAGATCAAAGAAACAAAATCATTACTGAGTGGTAGCACTCATCAACTTTGGTGTCCTTAAATTTTATAAAAAACCTCTAATCTAATTAATGGTGTCCAAAATCCAGTCTATAACATTAATAACTGTTCATTATTGTTCTAATTAATATTTGCAACTAAACATAACAAATTTGCAACCATATGTATATAGCATTAAGGTCCCACCCTACTAACCCTTTTTATATTTTTTCATTTTTTTTTTGTAATTTCTTCAAAAAATAAAATTTTCCTTCTTGTAGTTGTTGGACCCTTTTCTTTCTCTCAGGCTTTTTCAGACAACTTTGTTGGAGGATGAAGTAAAGAATGAAGATGAAGAAGACTTTCAATGACAACGATTTGAATTCATAAAATCACTTGCTTTTGGAAACTTGTACTTCATTCTTTATGGTTTGAAGTTTATCAGGATCTGTTTTACAACCATGCATATAGGTATGAAATTGTAAATAATCTAAAGTTTATCTTTTTGTTCATAAAAATGTGTTTTTTTAGTTTTTTATGTGGATTTCTTGGTTACCCTGTTTTTTGTTTTTGATTTATGAGTGGATCGGTTCAGTGTCTTCCATCAGTTACAGTGAAAAATGTGAACTTTTTGTTGGGCTGCTTCTGGGTTATATTTTAGGAAAAATAGGGTGTTGTGAATTTTGAAATGTTTGATGAAATCTACTTGACAAGTTTGAACTTTTTGCTTAGTTGTTGTTTGAGTTGCTTGTTAGTGATTTATTGGATTGGTTAATGAACAGTTACTTATTCCATTTTGGTTTTTGTGGTAAAACTGGGTGAGGTTGTTAAGAAGAGAGGGTTGATTTGGAATATTTATTTATGTGGTTTGAGCTTTGTAGTTGAATTATGTTCATTTAAGTGGAAATTGTAGTTGAACCAAAAGTTCTTTCTCCTTGAGTAGACTTTGATTTTTGCATGCATCATTTTCATTGGGGGTTAGACCTATGTCACCATTTCCACAAATGTAAGGTTGCACCTTTTCCTTTACTAATATTGCAACATAGTTGGCAGATAACTAAGTCCTTTAAACATGTAATCATGAGTTCGATCCCTGACTGATGTGTATGAAAGATTCGAAAGATTAGTCTTCGAATTCTGGTTAAGGATACCTTGAACAACCAAAAAGACATGTTCTTCCTTCAAGTCAATTCCATCTAGGCACTCTCTGCCTTTGGTTTATAATGATGTTGTTTTCAATTCCATTAAATCAAAATTAAGTACATTGTCCGTCTTTTAATTGAGGTATTCTAATGTGTTTTTGTACTAGAATAATTGGTCATGAATCAAGATATGTGGTTTTGGATGAAGAGAAACTTGTGGTACTAAAGTTTGAATATTTATCAATATTGATTCTTTCTGCATTGCATTGGAGTTACATTGAATTGTTTTCAATGAATATAGGACTACATAGGGTATATCATATACATTAAGTTGATCTTCAAGTACATCGAATAATGGTTCTTTTCTTATATGTGTAACACTAGTTTTTTGTGCGGTTTCACTTATGCAGGTCAAACGGATACAGCTTCAGTAAAATGTCTGATCAACAGCATTTCTCGATTCATTCTTCTGGTTTCTTGCCAAACAGTGAAACCTATGCCCTTCCAAAAGATCTGTAATAATATGGTTGAGGTGTTAAAGCGTTTGAAGCCAGTGCTTGATGACGTTATGGATTACAATATATCTTCACATGAAAATTTATGTAAAGTATGTGAAGAATTGGATATACGGGTTAATGAAGCAAGGGATTTCATTGAAAATTGGGGTCCAAAGAAGAGCAAGATTCATAGTGTAAGTAATAATTAGTTGTATTCTTATAGATTTATAGACCAACGAATACTTTTATCCATCAAGGACATGTTTGGATTAGCTTATTTGAGCTTATCTATTGCCATAAACATTTGTGAGACCGTTTATGGAAATAACTTATGCTATAAGCTGTTATGACATATTCATATACTGTTTTCAACTTATTTTCATAAGCTCTCCAAGATAGCTTATGGAAATACTTGTGAGACTGTTTTCAACTTATAGAAATAGCTTATAGATAAGCACTTCTACTTAAGTGCTTATGCTATAAGCGCTTATGATAAGTGCTTATCCAAACAGAGCCTAAGATTGTTTATACCTCCATCAAATATTTTCAGGTTCTACAAAGTGGTACATTGTTGATCAAGTTACAAAGCACTTCACTGGACATTTGTCACATGATAGTTAAATCCTTACAGTCACCTCCATCTGCATCAGTTTTGGCTAATCTCCAGGTATGTGCAACAATTTTTCGTGTGCTGTGTTGATCAAAACAAGTATGAGACTAACTTCTAGCAACTTTTTTAGCACTATATCCAAGAACTTCAGTGTCTCAAGAAGGAAATGGCGATGGTCTATATAGAAAAGGCACTGAGAAACCAAAGAGATAATATTGAACCTTGCTACGAGCATCTAAAGGAAATTATTGAGTTACTTAAACTGACATCAAACCAGGAGCTCTTGAAAGAAAGTATTGCTGTGGAAAAAGAAAGATTGAACGCGGAAGGACATAAAATGATAGGGGAGTTGGAAGAAATCAATGAAATTGTGAATCTTGTCCGCAACATATGTGATTATGTGGTGAAAACTGAGTGCTTTGCTGTCAAAAGTGGAGTCTCCCTCCCTCCATATTTTCGTTGTCCTTTATCATTGGAACTCATGTTGGATCCTGTTATCGTGGCTTCGGGTCAAACGTATGAGAGGCAGTCCATCCAAAAGTGGCTTGATCATGGACTGACAGTTTGTCCGAAAACTCGTCAAAGACTTACTCACACGAATCTCATTCCCAATTATACTGTCAAAGCTATGATATCAACTTGGTGCGAAGAAAATAACACTGATCATTCGGGTAACTCCAAACACAGTAATTCTGCCAATATAACAGCTTCCTCTGATCACTTATTGTCTCAAGAATTAGCTCGTGCATGTGGTTTCGGGTCTGCACCCAGTGGCAGTTCAATTTCAAGACCATCTCTTCAAACTGGAAACGCATTCGAAAAACAAAAGGGTGACAACTCTTTCAGATCAAATGGAGAATGCAATGGATGCCAGAATGCAGCTATAGAAAAGTGGGAGCTACAATCTCCATATAATCACAGCAGAAGTGAATCGTTTTCAAGTTCAATCTCTAGTAGTGATTGTCTACTTGTTGCAGTTTCAAACAATGTGTTGAGGATATCCAATAAGCATCAAAATGCGAATGTGTTGTCTGGTGAAATCACAAATGTGTGTCCTGCTTCTCCTTGGTTATCCGGAAAACAATTTCACACCCCTGGACCAGATGCCATGGAAAACGGAAAAAATGGTAAAAGTGATACTAGTATTAATCATTCAAGTCTTGTTTCGAACTCGGGATTGGATGAATTGGCAGCCTCATCTCATGTCAATAAATTGATCGAAGACCTTCGAAGCCAATCAATTGAAGTGCAAACTACGGCTGCAGAAGAATTGCGGCTCCTTACAAAGCATAACACGGAAAACCGTATCATTATAGGGCAATGTGGGGCTGTCAAGCCTTTACTTTCATTGCTATATTCAGACGGGAACCTAACGCAAGAGCATGCCGTTACAGCTTTGCTGAATTTGTCAATTAACGAAGACAACAAGGCCTTGATTATGGAAGCAGGAGCTATAGATCCCCTTATCCACGTTTTAAAGACAGGAAATGATGGAGCCAAGGAGAATTCTGCGGCAGCTCTATTCAGCCTCTCTGTACTAGAGAACAGTAAAGCAAAAATTGGCCGTTCTGGTGCAGTTAAAGCTTTGGTGGATCTTCTTGCGTCAGGAACACTTAGAGGAAAGAAAGACGCTGCTACTGCTTTATATAACCTCTCAATATTTCACGAAAATAAAGCTCGTATAGTTCAAGCCGGAGCTGTGAAGTTTCTGGTTCAGATGATGGATCCTGATGATGGAATGGTTGACAAGGCCATTGCTCTTCTGTCGAACCTGTCGACAATTGCAGAGGGAAGGTTAGAAATTGCAAGAGAAGGGGGAATCCCCTTACTAGTTGAAATTGTTGAATCAGGTTCTCAGAGGGGAAAGGAAAATGCTGCTTCTATCCTCTTACAATTATGCCTTCATAGTTCAAGGTTTTGTACACTGGTTTTACAAGAAGGAGCTGTACCTCCCTTAGTTGCATTATCTCAATCTGGTACGCCGAGAGCAAAGGAAAAGGTATGGAGCTTATCATCCTTTTCTTTTTATCTGTAACAACCTAAGTCCCACATTGAAAAGAGAGACTTTGATCTTCTTACAAGTAGGTTTTGTAAGGATGAATAATATAAAAACTTATAGATGGTTTATATTTTTGTTTCATGCATATACTAGCGAGTTTGCTGAATTTGGGTGAGTTTACTTTTTTGACAATCTCATTGCAAAAAACTACTGTTTAAGTCTAGGGGGTCACCTAAGAGAACTTGGAATTTGATGGTAAGGGTCTCTTCCAGCTTATTCAGAGGGTCTTGGGTTCAAATCCAGCCCTCCCATTGTGGTCCTACACGGCTTGTGGATAATACTCAGTTCACACCAAAAAAGTCTAGGGGGTTAACTATGATTATGCACTAATTTTGTCGAAACTAGGTCTGACATTGTATTTTCCAATGCGTGCTTTCTTGTTTCTTCTACTTTCATTGAAGGAAAAACTGTGTTCATAATACCTACAGATAGTGGTGGATCTTGACAAGTTTTATTGAGGGGACCAATGAAAAATAGATTATATACAAAATATGTTCAATTAATTTCATATATTTGATTTTGTTGTAGTGGTAATTCTAATTTTTAAATGTATTAAAAGTGTCTGGTTCAAATCCAAATATTTACAATTTTGTCAAACAAACTACTATATTTAAAATAAAAATAGCAAAAACCATTATCATAGAGAGTTGAACCCGAGACATAAGATTTATAAAAGTCTCCCTTACCACAAAACCATTTCACAATTAAACATTGTTAGCGAGACATTGGTTATATATACCATATATTATAGATAAATATTGTTGTAGATATACCTATTTTTACCGAAGAAAAAAATTTTGGGGTGGCTGTGGCCTCCCTTGTCATAACTAAGCTCTGCCCCTGTCTACAGAGGAATAAAATTAGATCTATTTTGTGTCTAAATTATATTAAAACGTTTAAGTTTTAAATGTGTAACTGACTGATAGATCTTGAATCATGAAAACCATTCTTCAATTATATGAAGCCTCTATTTGTAAGAGACTAAGTTTTTTTACTATCAACCTTTGAAGAGTTGTACAGAAAAATCTGAGCAAACTGATTATTAGTGATTTGTGCTAAGCATGATATGTTTTTGAAGAGGTTATGTGATGCCTATTTATAAGCACACATTTCTATCTAGTAGAAGCTGTTAGCTCATTTTCATAGGAAAGTTAAGTTAGTCCTCCTTATCATACATGCACCATCCACTAGTACTTGACCAGGTTTGACAAACATGCCAATTCTAAACGCGCAATTTGATTTTAAAATTGATTACATGATTGGTTGGATCTTGAGCATGCCTAATTCTTCATAAATAATGTAGGAGGAAGTTTAATATAACTTTCGATATTAATAACATGAATTGTAACGAAACAAACCTTGGTGGTCATAATATGCCGTGTAACGAACATGATCTGAAACATGCAAGATTAAAAGCTAATTTCTTGTATACATTCATGCAGGCACAACAACTTCTCAGTCATTTTCGTAATCAGCGAGAAGGAGCTACCGGGAAGGGAAAATCATGAAGATAGAAAATTTTGGTTATTTCATTACTCCCTCCTTTCTAGCCTAAGTAATTTACTATAATCTTATTCCTCTTGATTCTATAGATTTAGGAATCTTTTCATTGCATTCTTTTAATTTTTTTACATGTATTATTTTGGAAACTGTTTTTTATTTTTTTTATCTTAGTGGCTTGTCATTTGGTTATTATTTCAAATTCAGAATGGGTATCTATTTTCCAATTTTTGTATGTGCTTAGTTTTTTTTTTCTTTTCTACTTTGGTGGCTGTTCTTGGGAGGAATTAAGCCACTTTATGAAGCTTCAGTTTTTGGTAAGATGTAATCCACAACACTATTCTACTAGAGAATAACTGATTTAATCCCAAGTCAGTTTAGTACAAATTTGTACATATATAGATTCTTGTGATCTACTATAAATTTGTGTTCCTTATACTGTTCACTGAGCTTTTTATTACTAGATATTCAATCCTGTGTTAATCTACAATTATTAGTCTAAAATCTCAATAAACTGATGTGCGGAAAATTGTCTTTGCTTTGAAACTAATAAACCGCCACATTGTTTTTGTTTGGAACAAGAACCCTTAGTCGAGGTTAAGGGGTTAAAAGGTGTCGTGTGTGTGACTTAAGTTCTCCTTCTAGCTGTCAATGTGTCCACCTTAAGTTCGTTACACCTGTCTTTTAACTAAGAACAAAACTGTGAGCGGGGGGCTATTTGGGTATGCATGAGGAGGTTCAATTGTATGCATATGGAATGAATTATAGAATAGGTTTCTTAGGATATGTTTTGGAGTTTAGAGGAGGGGAAGATTTTGAAAAAAAAAGGAAGAATGAAGTAGAAAGAGTGGAGGGTTTTTGGGGTTTTCTTTTTCTTCTTAATACAAAGAGTTAAATAAATTTTTTGTTCTTATAAATATTTTATATATAGGTCTTCTAAAATTTTTCTTCAAACAATGATTTCTTAAATGTTTTCTATTAACAATTTTGGTATATGTTTTTAAGTTAATCTAAGTATATCAATTGAATTTTTGAATGAATGTTTGGAACATTACAAGAACCTCAATTAAATTTTTAGAATTTTTTAACAAATAATGAATTAAATATAAACTTTTAAGCGTTTGAAAGTTTAAAAGATCATATTTAATTTATTATTTGTTGAAAGATTATCAATTTTTGGGAGAGAAATTCTTACATTGTTTTAGATATGCCAGCAAAAAATTATTTAAAAATTTAAATGATATATGCAAATTGTTTTAAAAGTAGAGACTAAAATTATTTATGAAAAATATTTGAGAGACAATTGTTCAACGAAAGAGACTAAAAACAAAACATAGTATATTTATAAAAACAAAAAACTTATTTAATTCTAATACAAAATTTCCCGGAATTCAAATTGTATTGGAGGGGGATTATGGAGAGCTTTAATAAATTCTTCAAATCCCATCTATGCTGTGATAATACTTTTAATATTAAAATTATATTAATAATAAATATTTATTTATTATTCTCTATAAAAACATTTAAAAAAAATATTTTTTTTTACTACTCCCCCACCTTCCAAAATCCTCTACTCCAAACTCTTAAATAAAGTCTTAAACTTTGGCTATTACATTTTCATTTTGACCTTTGCACTGTCTTGCTTTATATTTCGATCTTCGGATTGTATTTTGGTCAGAGGAGTTCATTTGAAAAGATATGTAGTGTCTTGTCTGCATGTATTAAGAGACAATTGGTATCTGCATTTATTGTCTGGTCGTATTTATGGGCCAACAATGCATCATAATGATTTCGCACAATTTGTTATGCACGTCGGAGACGGCAGTGACGCTACCAAAACTGAAAATATAGTGAGGGTACTATACGAAATTTCATACAAGGCAAAAATTCGTTAATTTTAACTTGGGATAGGGGTAAAAAGGTCGTAAATATTAGTGCCGATTATTGGAGATGCTGTTAAAAAAAAAAAAAAACAGTTCAATTGGTATTAAGAATGAATGAACGGTGATATTTATCTCCTAGGTATCGGATTTGATTTCCACGGCAGTAAATGGGGCCGGACTGTTAAGGCTTTTCAATTATTATGTTTGTCTAGTATAATAAATTCCTTAAGTGAAATTTGTTGTGGTAATGGTGTTGGACTGTTACACTATTTATTTATAATATAAGACATTTCAATTATTATGTTTGTCTAATATATATAATAAATTTCTTGAGTGAAATTTGTTTTGATAAGACATCGAGTGGATGACTCATACATTGTCTGTAACAAAACGAGTATAAAGTCAGTTAACTGGACATTCAATGAGTCATGTTGAAGAACACGAGTGGCTTATATGAAATTTGCCCCTCCCACATAACGAGAGTAATATCTATAAGCCCTTTGATAGAGTATGACTATTAAATGCATGACTATGCTGAGATAAGTCAATATGAGATATTGATTGTTGTAAAGTATACTCGAGGTATCAAGGAATGAGACATCGAACTATATAAGCGTGACAATTCTATGCATTGAGTTTGATTTTAGTTATGATGACAAAAGGGAGATTATACACAATATCATTATCATAGAAAGATTACGTCAAATCATGTGACATTCTTGTCACTTGGGTAACAGTAATGTGTTGCTAGATGACGCTTGTTGTTTATAATATTAAATAGATGATTTAATATTATTACCAATGTTACGAGAACCTACATGATCACACATATAAAAATAAATTAATGAGGGGTTAAAAGCGCAAATAAGTAAGACTTATTAAGTGAAATGTGAAACATCGTAAACTATGATGTGCTAGGTTAGTATAAGGGTTTATAAATAGAACCCTTATACATAATTCATTTTTTTAAGCAATCAGAAAAGAAAACCCTAGTCGTTCTCTTCATCAACCCCATTCATTAGCTAACACTTAAACTGAGTTGCTCTCGTTCGAGTTTTGTTCGGGTGGACTACATGGAAACACTGCTGATAGAGCAATGTTCATAATCAGAAGTTTATCACACTACAAGAGGTAGTTTAATAAACCCTTATTCATGACCATTCGTAACGATCCATAGAGGAAAATTTTATTTTATCCATTGCATTTATTTGATTTTACTAACAATTTTCCTTCAACTTTGACCTCTTTATCACTCCGCTCCTTGACTCATTTAGCTCTACCACTAAACCAACTTTATATACCCTTTTATGTTATTAACTTAGATATTGTAGGTTTATTTACATATTCATCATTTTTTGTTTTAACGACTTTAAATTTGTATTTTTCATTTGATATATTCTACCAATTTAAATAGATGTACATTGTTTTCTAGGAAAAAAGCATACTAAATTTACTGTGACATCCATAATTTAGTGGAATCTAATTTATGAAAAGAGAAAAAAAAGGGATATATGACTAACACTCTTAGATATGTATATATCAATTGCTGGATCTTGTCATTACAAGAAAACAAACAATGTTGGGCCTTTGGACCTTCATCTATTCTAGAGGTTTGAGGGCCACTTATTCAACCAAAAAATGATGAAAGAAAGGTCATACAATTTGTGACCCACTATTTCGTGGTTAAGGTCACTTGAGTGGTTGGATATTATTAAGGCATTTTTCTCTCCCAACCTCTATGTTGTCATAAACATGTTTGGATTGGTACGTGTAAAAAACACCAAAGAATTGGTCAATTCAAACAAATAAGCTTGCTATTATAAATTGTGCTCAAAGTAACAAGTAGATATTGTTATTATTCTAATACTTTAAGAATTATTATTCTAAATACAAAAAACAAAAGTTAAAACGATATTTTAATTTTATTAATTATTATCTTTGTCGCAATGTTTCTAACAACCATTGTCTCCACTATTCATTGTTGGCGTCTTCCAAACACATTGTCTTTGTCCTCGTCATTCATATTGTTGTTAGCATCCTCCAACTACTACTGTCAACATTGTGCTGTACATATTTTTGGCCATGTTTGATCATATCATCTTTCTGTTACTGTCAGCACATTACCGTCCTTAATTATTTACTTGTCTCAAATATTAAATTGGTTTACATATGCTTTTGGTATGTGTAATATACTACTAATTTTTACTTTTAAATCCAATAATTTTTTTTTTTAATTTGTTTTTCCATCTTATTATAATTCTTATGTAAATCATATTTATATTGAAGATATTAAAATTAAATATACAACTTAGTACGGAGAACAATTTTAAAATGAACAAAATTTTCGATGAATAAAACAAAATAATAAGGATAACATCCAAGATGTTGTATATTTATAAGGACGAAAAATAAAATTATAGAAACTAAAAATTAAATATATATATATATATATATTTAAACCTATTAAATTTATGTTCTTATTTTAAATTAATTTACTGGTTAATTAATATACACTTAAAGTGTTATTTGATTTAGAATAAAGAAGATAAATAATGGAAAAAAGTGGACAAAAAACCATTGATGAAAAAGGTGTAACACATGAAAAAAGAAAAGTGAATATGGGTTTGCTTTCACATACTTTGTCTAAAGGTTTAATAAGCAAATCCTAACCTTAATTGAGGAATATAATGTGCAACTTTGAGTTTAGTTTTTTAATTTTTTTATTCTCTATCATGTTTTATTGATCAAGGACAACAGATGATTGCATGCATTGTGGTGTTTCCTAATTCAAGGAAATAAATGTTTTGAAAAAAAATTCGAGTTGCAAACATGATATCTTAAATATTTTGGATGTTCTATTATAATTTTAATAATTGGGTCCTAAGTAAAAGAAATTATAATTTTAATAATTAAAAATTAAAAATTATTTTAAAATATTATACTTTTATCAAATGAAACACAAAAAAATTAAATTACTTTATTCAAATTGTAAATAACATTCCAATACAACTTAAATCTAATATCAACTTACTAAAAAAAGTAACCCTTATAACACTTTTTGAAACAAATTCATCAATTAAGTCTTCGTATTGTATTGTATCCAAAATATTTTGTTATATTATAAAAAATAAAAATCATTCGGGGACCTCACCACTCGGAGGCCTATGCAGTTGGACTAGTTGCAGATGCACAGGGTCGACCCTAGTTGCAAAACACAACAAAAATAGATATACCTTAAGGAATTATTATGCCTTGTTGTTTAAATTACTCTTTTAGTCATTTAACTTACTTTTTGGTGTTACTTTAATTTCTTAATTATTTTTCGTTTCATTTTAGTCTCTTAACTATACTTTCGTTAGTCAATTTGATATTTTCTGTAAAGTTAGCGAAAAAATGTAGATTTGCATCTCATGAATATTTCTACAAATTTTAATCTGCATATATGAATAGAGATCTCCACATGTACTTTTCCATTTAAGGATAAGAGATTGGAAGCGGAAAAACACTCACCACCATGTTGCCATACTTCATTAACATCTCTACCTGTTTATCGGACTTTGATGATCAAATTTTGTTCCATTTATGACGGTTTAAGGAAGCTAAGGAAGTTTTGAATCTAGAGAAAAAAAAAATCATTTCCACTCAAGTTCAATTTTGGATGAAGAAATACTTAATTGGTTCAAAGGAATCAAATTGATAAATGGCTCGATAAAGGGACATTATTTTAATTATTTAGTTAGTTCTCTTTTTATAAGCAAAATATATTAATATATGAATATAAGAAGTACTCAAAATCTATTATAAAAATTGACATTCATACACTTTGTCGACATGGTAATGAATGATTTCACCAATATGAAAAACAACATTTTTATTTTCTATCTTTTCTACTAATAAAACTAAGATCTAGACAAGTTTTTAACTCTATCTACTATTTCCATCGAGTTAGCTACCTTCCCTTTGAAGAGAGTGGCGTTCTTTTACAACCAAATACACCAAGAAGTAACTAATTAAACTAGATGAGATATTTTCTATGCATTATAATTTTATCTTTCTTACTTTTATGTTTGGGCTTGCTTTGGGCCAACTCGTGCACTCTTAGGAAATGAATTATAACTAACTCATTGGCTTGCACTTGCTTGCGTTTGACAATTTTGAATTGAGAATATAACTAACTCATTTTGCAAGTTTAAGAATTGTGACTCTTTTGTGTTTTTGAGTGAATCTTTCTCGATTCTTATCAAAAGTAGTTGTAGCAGCTTTAAGCAAATTTTTTATAGATTTATAAAGCTTATTTAAAGGTTTAGCATAAGAGAAATACTACCAATACATACATTATCTGAATTGAATAAACAGTGGAAGTTTCACATATAAGACATTTTACATAACATTAGTACTGATAAGGTGAATATATGAACTTTGAGATGGGTGCCAAGGAATATTCAATTTTATGAATGCAAGATAATGTACTTAAAATGACAATTATGTGTGCCATTAAGTGAATGGTGTATTATTTTTTAGAAATAAAATATATATATATATATATATATATATATATATATATATATATATATATATTTAATGGATTTCTCTCTCTCTCTCTCCGTATTTTTAACAATTGACACAAGTTTTTTGATCGAGTCTTCCACTGATCAGTTCAGCGACTCTTCCTTATAGTTTGCACATATCTGTCACTCACTGATTGCGCTTTTTCTGTGAATTGGTCAAAACCACTCGTGTGATTTTTGCTCAAACACATTGTAGATTTCCTTTATTTATACAGGATTTTGTTCGCTTCAGTACTTACACCAAAACTCGACGTATTTTTGAGTTTTCTGTATTCTCCTTCCTCTACTCAATGCTTCTTCTGGGCTATCTCTCTCATTTCTTTCATAAATTGTCCTATCACATTTAGGGTGATCTTAGTACCATACTACTAAGTGACCATCATAACCATATTGATGATGCAAATTTTCTACTGTGAGTAGAATACTGATATATTTTGTAATAAAGTTGTTTTATCTTGTGGACGTAATAATTTATAGTCTATTTTCACAATTTTAAACAGTATTGCGAAATGTCTTTAAATAACTCAACTCAATAATATTTTTAATAATTTTAACTTATTTTTCAAAAACTATTTTTATCCAACTGTTTTTTTATCTGAAAACAACATTGTCTACTACTATTAACTATTATGCGGATTCACTAATGTCTTTGGATAGATGTACAATGTTATATTTATAGTAATTGATTGTAGTTTGAACTTGTAGTTCATCTTTCATCAAGAGTTGACCAAATCATTTGGATCAGACCAACTCAAACCAAACTCTACTTCACCAATTTTATTCATTTATTTCATACCAGTAGAATTTTTGGGGCTGAGCAATAGAAAAAAAAAAAAAAAGAGTTCGTCCACACATTTAACTTCTGTGTAAACCAGGTTATGCATAAGTGGTTAACGACATGCCTCGTATAAAAGAAGTCTGAGACGATTCCCACGATTTTTGCTTATTGTTACCTACTCTTTTAACTATAACTGTACCCTCCCCTGACAAAAAAAAAAACCATTAGACTAAAATAAACCCCTTTACTTTAATTAGTTTAGTATATAAAATAAAGTACTGTAATTTTGTCCTAATTAATCATATAATATAGCGTGTGACGAAGAAAATGACAGTGAGTTTAATGAGAGATCCAATGAATGGGTCAGATAATCGAAACCATAGGGACAAAAATTGGATGCCTTTTAACAAAGTTAAGAATTGTACGAACTTTTCAGAGGTTCACTAGCACTTATAGTAAACAGTAACTACAAAATTTAAGGGGCAACAAACAACGTAGTAACTGTACCACTTTCTGTTCATATATATCCTTTTCAGAATCCCTTTTCCTGTTTTCACATCCTCTGCATCTTCTTTCTACTTTTTGCTTACATTATTTATTATGTTGGACTAATAAATTGATCAATGTTTTTTTCCCTAACTCAATCTTTGTAAAATTGGTATATAGGACCAAGATTACTCGGCATTTGAGTGGTTTGACAACGGCAACTCACACTCTCTTTAGTAAAATTAAGATACAAGGTACTTCAAAGTTTGAAAAATTAATTGGTGGTCGATAATTGATGATTTATAGTTAAAAAGTTAATTCATTAAACTTAAAATAGGTTAAATAGCACTCGTGGTCTCTTAACTTAATTTTCTGATTTATTTGAAGATTTGAGTTACGAATTTGATGAAATTTGTATTATATTAAAGAATATAATTAATTTTATGGATTTTGGTTGAAAATTTTGATGAGTTTTTTGAATTTTTGTAAAAAAAAAAGGATAATATAGTTGACATTTTAAAACATATCAAATTGTTACTTAAAATTAAAATAAAGGACCAAATCAAAAAAAAAAGATAAAAGACTAAAGCAAAATGACAAAAAAGACATAATTATTTAATTTTAAATCTATTAAAACATATACATATTTTATAAGCAAATTTCCTTCTTTCTCCTCCTCTAACATTTGCTTTCACTCATTCACCACTCCTTACTCTTTCGATTTTTTTTAATAAATTTTAAGTAAAAAATATACAATTCTAAACTCTCAAATAAATTTTCAATTACAAATGATTCGACCATATGGACGATAAAAGGGTTACAAATCTTATTAAAAAAATACAATAATGATCTTATTCAAATTGCTTTGCTTGGTAAAACATCATTTTGAAATAAAAATTGTTCTCTAATAGTAATATGTTTATTAGAAAAAATTAGAAAGAAAATGAAGAAAGTAATAAATAACGTGAGTGAGTGGTGGGTGGAAACCGTGAAGTAGTTATATAATATTTTATAAAAATAATAAAAAAGTAATAAAATTAAAATAATAAGTTTATAAATAGAAAAAAACAAAAAAAAAACTATAAATTATAAACTCTAACACTAGTTAAAATAATATATCAAAATAGTTATAAATTCATATAAAAAATTTGCTAACTAAACACATTTAATTTGACCAAACAAGCTTTTAAGCTAATTCAATAAACTATAAAGTAGTTTATTGGTGTTACCAAATAGTAACTTAATAGCAAATAATTCAATAAAATTTAATATAACCAGTTAATTTGATTGGATCTAAATTACTCAAATGAACTAGTTTAATACGCGAATGAATTATTGCGGGTCGTTGATCACACCAATTTGTAAATGTGAGTATATACATGTCTAAGTCGACGTCAGAGAAAAAGTAAATTCACGATTATCCGAATTCGACCACATCACTTAAAATTCTAGGTATGAAAACTCAAATTTTTAATGATGAACCTCTCGGTCTATGCTAGTCATCATATTATCTATATGATACATGAATTATACAGTGAAAACTACACACCATTTATAAACACGTACTCAGAACTTATCTTTTCAAATATGAAACTCTTAATAATATTTTTTTTGACAAAATTAATGTTGTTTCTTTGTTATGAGCGTATTAAATGTTATTAATTCAACCATTAAATTAAAAGTTATTATTGAGTAGATGAACTCAATAAATTTTTATAAAATTTTAAAACTATTTTATATTTCATTAAATAATTTTAAATAAACATATAATAAATTTCTAAAAACCATAAATGAACATCGATAATTTTTAATTTATATCAAATTTTATATGCTTAATTATTAATATATTATATCAATAATTAATAGTTAAATTAATAAAATTTATTATTTATAATGAGTAATTAAGCGATTTTAGAATCAACCGATTTAGAGCTCTAACTTATACATGTGTGGTGATTTAATTTGATAATGTTATATGTTAACGTTCAGCTCATAGAAGAGGGCGAAAGCAAAGGAATGAAGACTTGAACAGTGTTATTCCCCTATATGTATGAGGCCATTGGTCTTTGCTATAATTAATTTAAATCCAACTATGTATATCTATAATGGAACAGTAATACAAAATTTTGGGAAACATCAATAGATGTTGATGTTCTTATTTTATTGGAACATTTTTTAGCTCAATGCATCCTACAACAGTTACGTTTTGAACGGGCCACATTCAATCTATTTGTGAAATTTGATCTCATTAATTACAGCTGCTTATATATGAAAATGAAAATGAAAAGTTGACCATTTTCAATATCTAATGAGAAATTAACCATATGTATATCAATTTCATCCTAGCCATAGCCACCAAGGGTAAATTTATTCACGGGCGTGTAAGTACTCGGACTCCTTGTGTTCTATAACTTTATATTTATGATATATCTCATATGTTGAATTTGCGGTATAAATCATATAAATCAGATGGATGTATTTCGTAGATGTGTGAATTAATTATAATTATATTTTTTAATTTTTTTTAAGAAAAAAAAGGAATAAATTTTGTTTTAATATTTGAAAGTGACATGCATTATCAAATTAGTTTTTAGATTGATTAAAATTATTAAAAACTCTCTAAATATTACTTTTGTATGTCAATTAGGTTGAAAACGTTAACTTCTCGTCAATTTGTCAAGTAAGTCCTCATTTCAATTCTCGAAAGAAAATATAATTTTAAATTTAAGTCATTCACTTTCTCTTGCTCTTTTTCTCCATGTTCTTCACTCCATCTTTTGTCTCCTATAAATTACAGTATTTATAAGATAGTCAAATCATTCAAGACAACTAATAAATACCAATATTTTCAATAATATAATATTACGATATTTAATAAAAGCAAATCAACAATAAATTAGGTTTAAAGATAGATATGAATACTCTTGTATAATTTGTAAAACCCAACATAACATCAAACAATTTATGTTTATATATACATTGATACTTCAAACTATATGTAAATTGTTATATATGTAATATATATGATATATACGATAAATAACGTGAAGTTGAAAAAATGGTTTATGAACAAAAGAATCGAAAAAGAGTAAGAAAAGATGACAGACTTATATCTAAAATTACATTTTTTTTATGGACCAAATTGAAGATTTATTTTACAAATTGATGAAGAGTTAATGTTTTAGATCTAAGTAACATTTATTTATTTTTTTAATAATTTAGTTAATATAAGGATTAATTTGATAGCACATGCTATTTTCAAAGACTAAATGATAACTTATTCATAAAATTAGACATCATTTCTTTTTTAATATGATATAATTTTTTTTTCTTTCAATTGTACAATTTAATATATACCGTAAAGAAAAAATATCAATGACTAATAAATATAATTTAACAATTAAAGTCACAATTTTTTTTGTCAATTATTAATCTTTAGTTATTTTAAGACGAATGAAATATTTTCAACTTTTTTTTATGTAGATTTAAAAGAAAAAAAAAGACTGCATGTACTTTTAATTTAATTTACATCTTACGTGGATTTATGTAAAACTTATTTATAATTTTTATTTATTTATTTATCATTAAGTAGCTAGCTAGTACCACAGATAATCTAAATTTCATTCCACAAATCTCTTAATTTTCTTCGGTGGGTGCTGTGAGGCAACTGTCTGTTCCATATGGCGGCAAATAACAGTTCACCTATGATTTCATTTTTACCTTCCACATCATATATTAACAACACTAGATCTTTTATTTATAAATAATAAAATAAATTTATTAACTAGAGTATAAAGTATGATGTATACTCTAACCCATAAATAAATTACAATCTTTTAGTGAATTCTTTAGTGGCTCCACTGCCTCCACACATCACAATATAATACTAATACTTGTTGGACAGCCGACACCACATAAACGAAATTCAATGATGACAAAAAATAAGAAATATTAACTACTATTATTTAAGAGATGCTCGTGGATCTCCAAAGGTTTCAAATATTTTTTATTATGTAAGTCAAAAATATTTTTTATTTTGTGTATATATTTGAATTATATATATATATATATATTTTAGTTATTGAAAATAAGTTTCAATAAGATTATTGGATTAGTCTTTTTGTATTTTTCATCTCAAATAAATAATTTATGATCACAATTATTTTAATTTTTAACTTTTTACATATATAACTTATTTATTTTATGTATTTTAATTTTATGACCTTCTGAATCTTTTAATTTTTTTACATTACTAAATTACTATTATCTTTCTCCCCTAATTTTATATTACGTTATTGATAAGTATTGCTTTTTGTGAAAGAAGTCTTTTAAAATAAAAAAAGAAAAATGTTTTATCTTATTTGAAATCAATTGCATTACAAGATAGATGGAATGAATTACTCTCATTATGAAATAAGAATTTCGATCTATAATTTTACTACAAAATAGAAAAAGTTAAATATTTATCGAAACAATTTTGGCTTATGAATTTTTCTTAATATATGCACCCTAACGGCCCTTTAATAGCGACTGGTACCACTCTAAATAGCTGTGTTTAATGCAATCTAATCTGACCTAATCGTGGCAATAGATTCTCATTGCATTTTTCAAAGAGTTACCAAGTAAAAAAATCCTATATGATGTGTTTGATGGAATTGATTATCTATATTATATGATGTGAAAGATACTTCATGAATTGTCAAATGTGCTTGAAAGTTACATTTATAAGAAATTTCAAAATTAGATGCCCTAAAATTAATTCTTAAATCAAGTAGCTAGCATGGTCCACCCACTAATTAAAACTTTGTTGAGGTGTTAATTACTTGCTCAAGTCTTCGAAAATATTCACGGCACTTAATAATAATGTCCAATTATTTTTCAATTTTATAGAGGTATATTTTCCATTTGAAGGATGAGAATATGTACCTATTTAAATAATCCGGTTACTGTATTTAGATTGGAAGAGTTATCGTGGCTAGCTTCATAACAAATTGTTAAAAAGGCAATGAGAGTCGAAGATCATGTCTATTGGTTAGTACGAGATTTTTTATGGACAGCAAAGCAAGACTAATTAAAAAAATAACCACGACAAAATTTCCCTCTCAAAGGATCAAATTATTCACTTGCCCCACCTTCAACGCAAGCATGTATCAAAAATAAAATCACTTGATCAAGTAACCACAATTTCTCGTGGTTTCCCCTTTTTTCTTCCATTTTTTTAGTAAATTTATTAAACTTTAATTTTTATACTTTATATATATATATATATATATACATATATATAATTATGATAAAAATAAAATATTTTTAATAATATAATAATTATGATTGATTGATAATATAAAAATTCTTTATACTAATAAAATACATAAATTATTAAATCCAATTTAGTGTAGCGATAGAAAATATGCATATGGATGTGGAGTTAAATTGGTTTCTGTGATGATTAGTTAAAATAATTAATATCAATTTTGAATTAAAAATTTTATTGTGTATTTATGCGGAGTTAAGTTATTTTCTACTATGATTAACCAAAATAGTTAATATCAATTTTACGTCCAACTTAAAATTTTAATATGTATTTGTTTTGGCTTTGGGGAAAGATCAAGGCATATTAAATCGGAAAAATATATTTTGTATTTTTTAAAAATGATAGTAAATTGACATGTCTGCCTTGAGTTTAAAAGGTTGATGGCCATTCTCCCAAACATATTAACAAATAATGGCAAAGTAAACTAAATCAAAGACTAATTAAGAGGAATGAATTGGTTGAAAAAGTATTTGAAAAGTGAAAACGTTGAAATAAATGAGAGAATAGAAGGTGGATTTGAATCCTCAACCACAATATGCCTACGGCAAGCGGCGCCCCCTTATCTACTCTCATAATTTGCATTATTTTTCTCGTCGACATATACTTAGAGGATCCATTCTCAAAGTTTTAAGGGATTTTTGTTGTTTGGGCTTGGCCTTGTACCAGCCATTTTAAAAGCTTATTCAGTAGGTGCATTTTTTTTAGAGTTAGCTCATCCCGTATATTATTTTTTAGAAGTCCCATAAATTTTCGTATTTATTTCTTATCGGATCCAAACTTTTGAGTTGGTAAACTCACAGATGCGTAAATTCAATAACTTAAGTTATCAGATGTATTTGGTAGGCACAAATACATAAGTTATATCAGCCTTCTCATCAATTACTTCTTTTTCAACACTCAACCCCAAATCATTCACCTATTTTCACATTTTTGAAGTTAAAAAACCTCATTCTTTTATCTATTGACATAATTAACTCTATTTTTCTTCATTGCAAAGGTAATGTAGCTCTAAAACATTCCTTATTGTCATTTTGGTTGTTAAATTTTTTGAAGTTCTGTACTGGTTTGTACCAGATTTTGGGATCCGACAATGTGTTTTTCAATTATTTAACATTATCGGATTCATGCATCTAGTAGTTGTTAATGAAGTCCAAAATGTTTGTTTTCTGAATGATTGGGTTTTAATTTGTGTTAAATGTTTGTAGTTAGTTATGGTTGAGCCTGAAGCTAAATTCAAACATTCGCTGGCACCTGATTTTAAACCTTAACCTACAACTGAACCAAAGCATGAGCCTCAAGCTAAAGAAATACCTGAGCTCGTACCTGACTAGAAATCGAAGGAAACATCTATTTGAAAACTGGATATTGTAGAGTCAGTGGTGATTGACATTGATGTTGGGATAAAGTTTATTACTGATAATAAATATAGCTTCCGAGATGATTTGATTGCTTGGGTTCGTCGTCAGACAACTAAGTTAGGATTTTCAGTGATAATTACAAAATCTAATCATGGTTCCGATAGAAGGAAACAATTTTTTGTATTGGGTTGGAAAATAGTGATGTGTATAAAGGAACCAATAAGAAATTGAAACGCGAAGACACGTGATCTAGAAAATGTGAATGTCCATTCAGGTTGCATGATTATTTCTTGACAACTAAAGAATGAAATCTTAGTATTGTGTCAAGATCATACAACCATGAGATGGATACAAATTAGAAGGTGGTCTTGTTGCTAGTCATTTAAATGAGGAAGCGAATGAATTTGTTGGTGAAGTGACAAGGAACATGGTCCCACCAAAAAACATTCTAATGACTTTGAAAGACAGAAGAAATGAAAGTGTAGCTATAATGAAGCAAGTTTATAATGTGCATCAAAGACACAAGAAGACTATAACGGGTCTGAGATTAGAAATGCAGTATTTGTTGAAATGCTTCGATGATCGCAAATATGTATACATATATAGAACGATTGATAAGTCTGAAACTAAAATTCAAGATATTTTGTAGGCACGTCCTGAATCAAACAAGTTGTTTAGAACTTTTCTAATTATGTTGCTGATAAATTCGACTTATAAAACAAATCAATATAAAATGCCATTGTTTGAGATCGTTAGTGTGACTTCTACAAAGATCACATATTCAGTTGGGTTTTCTTTTCTCAAGTTTGAAAAGAAGGATACTTTTACTCAGGTCCTAGAGATGTGTTGTAAATTGTTGAAGTTTTAAGATAAGATTCCCATGGTAAATGTGACTGACAGATATACCGCATAGATGAATGATGTTGTAAAGATTTTTCCAACCTCTACTGCTTTATTGTGTCGGTATTATATTTCAAAAAATTCTAGAGGTAGATGCAAGTTGTATGTGAAGGTAAAAATTGCGAAATTTGTAGATGCGAATGCGACAAAATTATGGAACACCACAATGAGCACTTGGGACCTTGTAGTTGAATCTCCTTCAGAGAATGCATATGTTTGTGCTGTTTTTGAGTTCAAAAAGTTGTGTGAAAATTTTTTGAAATTTGTCTATTATGTTGACAGTACCATATTGAATGTGGTGAAAGAGAAAATTGTAAGAGCATTGACACACCGGGTGTTGCACTTTGGAAACACAACCATAAATAGAGTTGAATCTATTGACAGTAGGTTGAAAAGGTATTTGTTGGGTAGTAAAAGTGATTTGGTGAAGGGTTGGGAAGCGATGAACAATATGATGCAAAAACAATTCACCGAGATACAAACCTTGTTTGGAAGGAGTTTAAGTGTGTTAGAACATAGATACAAAAATAATGTTTTCTATTTGAAGTTGATGTTTAAAATTTCAAGAGTTGAATTTAATTTTATTCATTGCGAAGAAGCAAGAGCAAAAGAATGTGGTATGAATTTAATTTTAGTTCAAAGTGTGGTTGTGTAATTAGAAAAACTTACGATTTGATGATGATGTTGTTGTAAAAGAAGAAGGGGCTTCAGATGTTTCCATTCTAACAGAGTTGAAAATGATTCAAGTACATTTTAATTAGTTAAATTAAATAATTGTTAATTTAGTGAATTCATGTGATAATATATAAAATCTAGGTACACATTTATATTTCAGGAACAATTTGACAAAGAGGATTATAGTACGAAGTTACTTATCAAGGATAAAATTTGTGAAATAATTTTCTTAAAAACGACGTCATTGGATCCACCTAGTGAGAAGGTGAAAACTAAGGACGCACCAAAGAAGGTTGGGTGTACAACAACAAATGGGTCAACTAAATGTTTACCGTCTTTGTGATGGCATGTTGATTCTCTACACTCGGACATTCCGGTTTCTACATTGAAGTTGTCATCCCCAAGAAAGAAGAGTGCACGTATTGGAAATCCCTCGCCTAATCCATTCCCTAAACTAAAAATTTCCTTTATTGATCATATGCCTCTTTTCATACATTCATATACTGACAAAGTTTTAGATGTTAGTTGAAATGGAAATTTTGGATTTTGGGTTGTCACTACACATCTTGGTATGGGCGAGGAGAATCAAATGAATTAAAAATTAGACTTCAAGGGTTTAGAATCTGACATGTGATCCTCTTATTCTTTCACCATGACTTGGTTGGATTGCTAAACCAAGTGACGGCGGCGACGATGCATACATCTCAACATATGCATATTCAACGTCAACATGTTCAACATTGAATTGTGTCTGAGAGCGGGAGCTTTCACCTCTAACCCGCTGTTAGAATCGAGTAACATCACTGTCACACTTTTTACAAATCAAAAACATTTTGTCAAACATTTGGCATACAATGTGGCGCTCTAAACCCCAAAATAATATATAAAATTTGCAGCGGATAAATACACAAATTTATACTGTTTCACCCAATGAATGCTACGTCCAGTCCTCACACACTTGTGAGATTTCACTAAGTATAAAAAACGATTAAACTTTCACTTAGGTTGGTTACAATTTGTTTATTCTAGAGCTTCACCAAGCTTACAATCTTTTCTCTCAGATTTCAACTTCTCTCAAGTGTATCTCACTTAGAAATTTCAAGATGATATGATGTAGTTTGGGTTGTTTCTCTTTGTTCACACTTTCTGGAAAGATATTTCAGAGATCTAGTGTAAGATTATAGAAAGTATGATGAGAGGATAAAAATGCTCTTGATAGCCTTAGACTTTTTCTTTTTTATGCTTAGTTGTTGTATTTAATGAAAAAGTGTAGCCTTCATTTTATAGAGATAAGGAAAATTTTTCTTCAAGAAAGTTGTCCTTTATGACCGTTGTCTCAAGTTGTAATGGTCCTTGAAGTTTGTCTTGATTTGAAAAAATGCCATTGAATCTGTCCTCATTCAGCCTTGTACTTAGGAGGTTGATTGTCACGAAGCTGTCTTGGAGGTTAGACCTTTCTAGAAGCTTGAACTTGGAAAATGTTTTTCCCTTTTTTTCTTTTCCAAGATATGCAATCTTACTTTCTGGACAAGTGCAACCTTTTGTACTTTGGTACTTTTAGTCATTTCCAATGCAGGAGGACGAAGAGGCAGTCATTCATCCTCTAGCGTTCATCCTCTGGCGTGGAACCTCTTTCTGATGACTTTGTATCTTCATGCATTTTATCCACAAATTTGTCTTCTCTTATTTTTGTATTGGATCAGTGATAATTATCTTGACTTATAAAAGTTGTTCATCCTCTAATAGGAGGATAGAACTTCCATAAATTAGGACATGACTTATACTTTTGCCTTTGGAGCTTCAAACATATAGGTTAGCAAAATATAGCTGTTGGAGGCCTTGCTAAGTTTCTTTGGACTTGTCTTTATTTGCAAAGCTACCATTTAGCCTTTATCCTCATGTTAAGTATGATGAGATGATGAGTGTTGCAGTTTGTCCTCATATTTGAGTTGTAGGAGGATGAAGCTTTCATTTGTAATGTGACTTGTGCTTTTTAACTTTTCATTTTCCCTACAACTGTAGCGTATGGTTTTATCAATCAAGGACATTGTTTTTTGTGCTTTTGTACTTTTATTTATTTCCCATGTGCAAAAATAATTTACATGAGTTTATCCTCTTTTCTGCTTTGTTAAACCTTTTTTCGATTTCGTTTATCCTCTAATATGAAGTCATCCTTAAACTTTAGCATTGCTTGTCTTTTGACATAAATTCATCTTCTTTTAATTTATGACGTACATTCATCCTCTCTTCAATATTGTTTGTTCTCCATCTTAGAGGTTACAGTTTCATCATCCACTTGTTTATTCCTAACGTAGAGGACATGTTAAAATGTGTAAAATACACTTCATTTGATTAAGGAGGTGAGGAACCTGTTTTCTAAATTTAATACACTCAAGAGCACATGTTAGATAACAAACATAATCATTATCTTTGAAATAATTTTGTTATCATTAAAACCTTTGAGAGAGATTTTGTCTCAACACGAAGAAGGTGAGTTTTTGAAATCATGTTGATACTATAATATAAGTAAGAAGAACACACACACAATCATAATAGACCGTATTATAACACATCCTGATATATCAAAATACTCAAGAAAAATAATATCACATTATAATGTCAAAATCACTCAAGTAAAATCAATATATCGTCACATCGTCCAAGGGAAATTATTATCACTTGTGAAACACATTAATCACAACAAAACAATGACAAAAAAATGTAATATTATGCATGAGCTTAGACTCTACTTCACAATTTGGTACCATTCTAACTCCGAAGTATTTGGTTAGGAGGGTTGATACTATGCCACCATCCCGGTGGATGGACAATTCAAATTTGCTTTGTCCTCATAGATCCCCTCAACTCAATGTGAGACACATACACGTGACAGTCGAGGTAAACGTGTGTTGCGTGGTAGCTCCCGACATTTGGAGTGTTATCTCCAAGTCACCTAGGAATTCCCCACTTGAATGCCTCAAAGGTCTAACAATCTTGCCTTAAGGCTCAATAGTAGATCGCCACGATCAGACTCAATTCAGTTGTACTTTCCCGAAATCACTAGGTATGTTAGACCATACCTATATGATGACAAAATAATCTCTACTTAAATAATTCTCAATATTTATTTTCTCCCATCGTTGGCCTATGATACATCATTAAGACTGTCATCTCAAACACAAATTGGAATCACCACTATTTCATCAACTATGGAGTTACTTCAATATTCTCATCACAAATTTATAGCATCATTATCATCAATCAAATGTCATCATTATCATCACATAAACATATGCCATACAATGCACATAATTTCATTCGACATAAATTCGTCTAATCAAACATATGCACAAAATTTCATTCGACATCCAACATCATAGTAATATCAAATATCAAATACCACACAATTATCGAAAATTAAATCAATCAACACCTTATAAACATTTCTATTTAACATTTTAATCTCACAATCCTCATATTTTCACATTAACTAATTTATGTCTCAAAGAGTTATTGCCGTACGTAGCGAGTCTCAGATGAATCATTGGGAAATATGGTTTTCCCGTTCATCTTACAATATATTATGTTGGAACCAAGTTGGTTCTCACACTTAAAGTTTTGATGTTAACAAAATTATTTCATCAAAATAAAATATTTGATTTCGAAGAATAATGCAAAAATCAGATGATGATGTCACCAGAGGATATCACTAGAGGACGACGTCACCAGAGGATGATGTCACCAGAAGTTACCTCCAGAAGATAAAGCCAGAAGATGTCACCAGAAGCTATCAACGTCACCAGAAGATACCATAAGAAGCTATCAATGTCACCAGAAGATACCTCTAGAGGATACCAGAAGTTTTCACCAGAGGATACCTCCAAAGGATACCAGAAGATGTTACCACAGGATACCAGAAGATACCAGAAGATATCACAAAAGGATACCTCCAGAGGATACCAGAAGATACCTCTAGAGGATACCAGAGGATATCACTAGAGGATCCCATCAGAAGCAAAAATCAGAGGATGTCATCAAAGGAAAAAATCAGAGGATATCATCGGATGCAAGAATCAATGACATTATCAGAGGATATCATTCATGATCTAGATTAGAAGGAAACATGGTCCAGATTAGAAGGAACCATGGTCCAGAAGAAGACATGGTCCAGATTAGAAGAATACATAATCAAAAGAAGACATGGTTTAGACTTGGTCCGAATCAGAAGTATACACAATCCATATTTAAAACGTGATTCAGATTCGTAGAAGACTTGATTAAAATTCGAAGAAGACTTGATTGGAATTTGAAAATGATCTGATCAAAGTTTTAAAGAAGATTTGATTCAAAAATCAAAGAAGACATGATAGAAATTCGATGGAGATCTGAGCAAAGAAGATTTGGTTCGAAATTAAAAAGAAACAGAATCAGGTTAAAAGAATTTTCAAAGGAAATATGAGCAAGATACATCCCAAAATTAAGCTTGGACAAAGCCCATATTTCAGCTATAAAAGGAGGCTTCAGGTCGCCTCAGAAAGTATCGAAAAGTAAAAGAACTCTAGCGCAAAATCTAGATTCATCTTAGAGTTCAAATCGATCGAAAAACACAAGAACTCAAGCTTCAAATTCAAACTCACCCGAGAGTTCAAAAGAAAGAAACACTAGTGTGCAAGAGAAATATTTTCTAAGTGTTTTTTCGAGAATGAGAGTCAATGTTATAATCAGCTTTCCAGAAGCAACTACTTAAGAAAGTCATTGCAACAACCAGCTTTCTAAAAACACCTATGCAAAGTTCCAAACCCTTGTAATCAAACCCAATAGTGGTGTGAATTCCTCCTTCAATCTGGGGCTATCAGATTGGTAGGAGAAGACTTGGCTTGTAGGGTCAAGGTGTTGTTATTCCTCAAAAGTCTAGGGTTGTCAGGCTATTTAAGAAGACTGACTTGGAGGGTCAGGTGCTGCAATTCAATGTTTTGAATTAGTGGATTTAAGCCTTCTGAATGAAGGGACTGGATGTAGCCAAGTTAATGGTGAACCAGAATCTTTGTGTTCTTATGCTGTTTTGATTCGTTGTTGAGTCTGATTATTAATTCATCAAGTAATTCACATCAACATTCATCAAAACAAAAAAAAGAATTCAATTTTGGCAAACACAATTCAACCTCTCTTCTCGTGTTTGCACCTTCAATTGGCATCAGAGCTCGGTCTCAAGGCTGAGCACTTTACAGTGTTTGAGAAAAGATCCAAGGGTTCAACATGTCTTGATTCAGTGAAGAAGCTGCTGGAGGAAACATCAACAGACCACCTTTGTTTGATGGGGAACGTTTCGATTTTGAAAAGATAGGCTGAGGAGTTTCTTTATTTCACAAGATCATGAACTTTGGGACTTGGTAGAAGATGGTTATACTGCTCCAGAGGATGCTTATGTTGTTGAAATTCCTAGAAAGGATATGGATGCTGACTTGAAGAAGATGTACAAGATGCATCGTAAATCTAGAACGTTCATGATAAATGCAATCACCTTCAAGGAATTCGACAAGTGCACCAACAAAGAGACAGCAAAGAGCATATATGATAGTCTGACTCTTACTTATGAAGGAAGCAAGCATGTTCAAGAAGCAAAGGTCAACATCCTAGTCAAAAAGTACGAGCTGTTCAAGATGGAAGAAAATGATGACATTAAAGCAATGTTTTCCAGATTCCAGACTCTAGTCTCATGATTAAAGGTACTACAGAAAGCTACACTACTGCTGACCACATGAAGAAAATTCTTAGAAGCCTGCCAACCAAGTGGAGACCAAAGATCACTGCCATTTAGGAAGCAAAGGATTTGAACACTCTAAAGCTGGAAGAATTAATCAGTTCCCTCAAATCACATGAAATTGAGCTTAAAGAAGATGAACCCAAGAAGAAGAACAAAACCCTAGCCTTGAAATCTAAGCAGAAGAAAGTTCTGAAAGCTGAAGCAGAATCAGAAGATAACGATTCTGATGACCAAAATCAGAAACCAGAAGAAGAAGAGATTGCCTTCATAACCAAAAAGGTTATGAAGATGTGGCACAACAGAAAGAAGAAGTTTCCTCAAAGGTATTCCAAGCATTCCAATAGAGGAAAGGACGAACACGACAATAAGGGCACATCAAGTCAGAATGTACAAACTTGGAGAAAGGGAAACACCAGAAGAAAGACTCCAAAACCAAGATGAAGAATCTGATAGCTACATAGGATGATTCTGATGATAAAGAAGCAAAATTGGCTGTGATGGCTCACATCAATTCTGCCTGTAGATCCAACATATAATCTGACTCTGGAAGTAAATCAGAAGATGAAAAAGCAGAATTGGCTATGATGGCTCACACTCATTCTGCCTCTAGATTCGACACATATGCTGACTCTAGAAGATAATCAGAAGATGAAGAAGCAAAATTGGCTCTGATGGTTCACACCAACACTGCCTCTGGATACAACACAGTTTCTGACTCTGGAAGCAAATCAGCATATGAAGAAAAAGGGTGGAAATACTGGGTTGATTCTGTTGAATCGTCTGATGATGAAGAAGAAAATTGGCTATGATGGCTCACACCCATTCTGCCTGTGGATCAAACACATACTCTGATTCTGGAAGTGAATAATCAGAGGAACTAAAAGAGGTATATTCTGAATTCACTCGATCTGATTTAATTACTACAATGAATGATATTTTAAATGTTAATAACAAATTGTCCTTAAAATTGAAAACACTTAGGAAAGAAAATAAAATTCTAACCAAAGAAGTTACTGTTTTACAGAATCAAAATGCAGAATGTAAAATAGAAAATGCAGTTCTTAAAACTGAGAGTGTTGAACTTAAGGTTGAAAACCTAACTCTAAAAAGTAATCTTTGTTCAACATCAAGTAAAAATACTGTATGTAATTCTGATATGCATGAACAAGTATTACAAGATTTTATTGCTAATGGTATGGAAATAAGCAAATATGCTTCTATGATTTATGGAGTTAGTAACAATGGTAAAAGAGGCACATGATTTGATGAATCTGTAACTGAAACTAAACCTATTATCTCTGATGTTTTGTGTGTTGTTTGCACTTTGAAAGGTCACTCTAAATTGTCTTGTCCCATGATAAATACAAGGAAAAACAAGAAACCTTTCAAGACTAACAAACTTGGACCCAACTAGATTTAGGTACCAAAAGATAAAATTGTTTATGTTGCAGATGGTCTATGTTCCAACACTTACTAAAAAGAAGCAAATTGTTTCTGGTGGAAGAAGAACTGGTCAACACAATACCTATCAGAACCAGAACTGTAACACCCTGAGTTTAAAACACAGCGCGAGTGTATTATTATTATTTTTAAAACGAATAGATAAATAAAAGAGTTTTCAGAATTAGTTTCAAGGGAATTAAAATCAATTCAAATTAAATATCATTCGACATCGTAATCCAAAATAGTAAGGTAATCAAATAACAACATCACGATTAATTGAATGAGATATTTTTGGGAAATTGAACTTTATAACATACTAAAATAAGGATACATCAAAACTGGATTCTCAATCCACCAAAATATTTATCAGAGTGCAAAAATTTTTTACAATAATTCCCAAAATAAATATTTACAACCACTGAGCTCAAAACCCTATACATAAGTCTAAACTGATCATACACTAAGCTATAGTAGCACGGTCTCCACCGTATCATCCACAAGTCTTATCTTCTCCCAGCTGTCCATCCCTTCACGTAGCCCACAATGTAAAGATCAAGGAAAATTAACAACGTTCCCTGTCATTAGTGTGACCATCGGGGGTATGGGTTTGATTAACATCTGAGGGCAAAGCCCAATTTTCCACAATAATTGTAAAGGGTCACCGACCGAAATTAACAAATACCACATAGCATTTATATCAGCAATATCAGACATATTCATGGCACATCATAAAACAATGATGATAAATAAGGATGCTCAATTTTGAAAATACATGACATTTGTACCTTACACACAATTTAATATGATAATCATGTTGTAAGCACAAACATCAATTCAGTAATCACACCAATTCATCAGAAATTCCAGATTTCAAAAAGTACTTACACACACAACAATTTTCAACCATCATCATATAACCAAAACGTGACCCACCGTTAAATCACCCCGATGCAATATGTATATGCTCATGAAAACATCCTCCTGGATTCACCAAGGTGCAGTCACTCAACAGACCAGCACATTTACATATGTAAGACTTTAACGGCCCTCAAGACCAGGGTGCAATCGCTCACAGATCAGCACCAGTGCAGTCGCTCATAGACCAGCACTCGTGTAGTGGCTCACAGACCAGCACGTTTGACATAAACCAAGGTACAATCGCTCACAGATCAGTACCTAGTGCAGTCGCTCAACAGACCAGCACTCGTGCAATCGCTCACAGATCAGCACGTGGTTGCGCATTTCAAGGTATAGACGCTCACAATCCAGTACCAGTGCAGTTGCTCACATACCAGCACTTATATACCGAGGTACAATCGCTCACAGATCAGTACCTAGTACAATCGCTCACAGATCAGCACTCGTGCAATCGCTCACAGATCATCACGTGGTTGCGCATTACTCTGTGGCCCATCCGGGTATCACATGACTATGCTATGCATGAGTATGCAGTGTTTCACCTCACTGGAAATAGTATGCAATATCAGTAAAATTCATGCATTTCCATCATTTTTTAAAACATTTCCACACAATCAATATCATCATCTACACATCAATGACTAACCATTTAAGCAAACATTATCACTTCGCATTACCTCAAGGTTCCATTCTTAATTATCAAAAGTCTTTCCCCAACTCCCAAAATTCAGAACCAGTGTTTTAAAACTGTAATTTCTGGAAAAACGAATCTGTATTCGAATACAGCTTCATTGTATTCAAATACAGAAGCCAAACAGGGCAGAATCAACACCCTGTATTCGAATACAGACTCCTTGTATTTGAATACAGAGGTTTTCCTAGTGCAAAAGTCAGAATTTCCACAACTTCAGTAAAGTCTCAAAAACTTCATCACCACCACTTCAAAACTATCACAAAAATTCCATTTGTATTCACCACCATCCTTCCCAAGGTACCCCAACACTTAAGGTTTATAAAACAATGTTTAAAACTTGAATTTCTGAAAAACACGAATCTGTATTCGAATACATAAGTAAAACAGTGAAAAATCAGCATTCTGTATTCGAATACGAGGTTGTCGTAGTCGAATACAGATGCGAAGTCAGTGGCAAAAGTTGCAAATCTGTATTCGAATACAGAGGGTCGTAGTCGAATACAGATGCTAAGTCAGAAGCAAAATTGACAAATCTGTATTCGACTACAGAGGATCGTAGTCGAATACAAGTTCAAAAAATCTGAAGAAAACAGAAGCTTTACAGGCTGTATTCGAATACACTCAAGCCGTATTCGAATACACCTTCAAATTCAGTGAAATTTTCCTGAAATTTCAACACATTTTCAAAACCTTTTCCTTTGAAAAACCAACCCAACACCAGAATCATATTTATCACTCTTTAGACACCTCAAAACTCAGAACATTTTTCATTAAACATCAACAACAGATTTTTAACAAAACACAATCAGAAACAAAATCATCACTACCAGAATAACCATCACTGATTTTTACAAATCACCAAAACAGAAAGTCAACTACAAAATAGTCCCACACAAACTAACTCACGCATTTGGATCATCTCCAAAACAACACCAAACAAATCATCATTCAACACAACAGAATGATTTCTTACTCAACACAACAAACAAAACATCATCAACACAATAAATTCCTTCACTGAAAACAGCAGGGACATCAAAACAGTTTGATTTCCAAAACCTAACACAATGTTTTTCACAAACATAAACCAATAATCATTCATCACACATGCATTTACAGCCCTAAATGCAATCTAGAAAGTTGGAAGGTGCCTGTACCTTAATTACGTTCGCTTAACTCGTACGTTTCTGCGACAAAAGTCGACGATACTCCCGTTCGCATTCGCCGCTACGAAAATTAGTTCTTTAGCTCCGTAACGATCAGAGGAATAACTTTCGTACTCGAAACTTTCTGATTCGACACTCAAATTTTCAAGAAAAATGTATTTTGAGTAAACTATTTTTCCTTCACCAACACAGAAAATTAGAAGAAGATCATAAAGCAGAAACTGGCGCAGTCGTGGAAAAAAGAAAAAGCTTCTCACTTAAATATCCACCTAAGAGCAAACTGACACAATAGAGGAAAGAAGAAATTTGTTTCTTCTTAATAAATATCTATAGGTATATGCCACCTCACCCAACTCTTATAATAAAATATCTTTTGATCCTCCAGCACTTAACCCGTCTCATCGCAATTAGCAGAGAATATCTTAATTAACGGCCCTGATAATTTAATTACTCGAAATTAAATTAATTAATCCATTATCCAATAATTTTAATTCCACCTCCAAAACAAAGATATATATATATATATATATATATTTACACAAAACATACATATATTGAATATTTTACAAATATTCCCAAATACACTTAAAATTAAATCTGAATTTAATTTTAAATTTTAGGGTCTTACAAGAACCATACGAAGAACAGGAAATATCAAAACAGACAAAGAAATCACACATGAATGAAACTGGAATTACCAGAAGAATCAAAATTACCATCAGTTCAAGAATTATCAAAGGAACCTGATATATCGGTAGAAAGAGAAGTGTCAGATTAACAATTAGAATCAGGAGACTACTTTGAAAACTCCATTCAAATTCATCAAGACTACAAACCTGGATGGGAGTTCAAATCCTTTCATCCAGGCCCTCTAATCACAGAATATGCAGATTCAGAATTTGAAAACTAGAAACAAGAGGATTTTCAGAGTGAAACTGAAACTGTTGAGATATAGGTTATGTCTTTTTTTAAATATTATTATTATTATTTTGATATTATGTTTATTGTGATAACAATAAGCTTGATCTTAAAAATCAAAGCTAGATAAGTATTTTTTAGGTTCTCAAACATTTAGAGGAACCAGGTGATCCACATAATTTGAACACTCCAGCAAAAATAACATACTAGTGGTCTCAAAAACAGGCAGAAACCACGAGAACCAGAGGAAACTGATGCAGGCAAGAAAACTTGAAAAAGTAGAGGATGAAACCAAAACAGAAGAACACGACAAATCTTCGAAGGGTGAATATGAAGATAAGTCAAAAGGAAGATGTGGATGGAAGTACAAGTCATCTCATCCTGAAACACTAATCATTGGAAGTGCAAGTGATCCCTTAAGGAACAGATTATCACTTATAGAAACCAGTTTATTTGGCTTACTCTCATCTATTGATCCTACCTCTGTTGATGAAGCATTAGCAGAAGATGGATAGATTCTTGCAATGCAAGAAGAATTAAATGAATTTGAGAGGAATGATGTTTGGGATCTAGTACCAAGACAAAAAAAGAACATTATTGGAACCAAGTGGGTCTTCAGAAACAAGCTAAATGAAAAATGTGAAGTTGTCAGAAACAAGGCACGACTTGTTGCACAAGTCTACAGTCAGCAAGAAGGTATTGACTACACTGAGATTTTTGCTCCAATGGCCAGGTTAGAAGCTATTCGTATCCTACTTTCCTTTGCTGCTACTAATAACATTACATTATTCCAAATGGATGTTAAAAGCACTTTTCTAAATGGTTATATAAGTGAAGAAGTCTATGTTAAACAACCCCAAGGTTTTGAAAATTTTGAATTTCTAAATCATGTTTTTAAACTTAAAAAATATTTGTATGGTTTAAAACAAGCACCTAGGTCATGGTATGATAGACTTAGTAATTTCTTGCTTAAAAAAGACTTTGAAATAGGACAAGTAGACAATACACTCTTTAGAAAATCAATAGAAGCTGATATTCTTATTATTCAAGTTTATGTATATGACATTGTTTTTGGATCTACTAATGGCACTCTTTGCCAATAATTTTCTAAATTAATGTAGCATGAATTTTAAATGAGTATGATGGGAGAACTTAAGTTCTTCCTAAGGATACTGAAGGTGCAAACACGAGAAGGGGGGGTTGAATTGTGTTTGACTTAACTTGAATACTTTTCCTGTTTTTATACTTTTAAAACAAAACTTGATGTATAATTAAAAACAGAGTTAGCAGCGGATAAAAGTAAAAATAAAACTCACAGTTTTTATACTGGTTCACCGTTAACGAGGCTACGTCCAGTCCCTTCACCTTGAAGGATTTCACTAATTCAAACCTTGAATTACAACCTTGCTACTGACCCTCCAAGTGAGTCTTCTCAAACAGTCTAACAATCCTAGACTTCTTTGAGGAATGCAGCTCCTGTCTTCAGCCAATCTGACAATCCCAGATTGTAGAAGAAATCAAAACACTATAAATCTAATTGCCAAGTAACCTGCTACCCCTTCTGACTCCCTCATATTGTAGACTCTACTTCAACAACTTAGATTTAACACACAACACTATGAATCTAATTGCCAAGTAACCTGCTACCCCTACTGACTCCCTCAGCTTGTAGACTCTACTTCAACAACTTAGATTTGACATAGTGGAAGGAAAATAACACGAGTACTTGCTTCTTGAAAGCTGGAACTCACAATTGACTTCTATGAAAATTTGAGAGTGTTTGCTTTGGAAGTGTATGACTCTTTTGTGATTTTCGATTACTAAGTATTCTGCCTTGAGCCTCCTTTTATAGATGCAGATTTGGGCCTCTTCCAATGCTTAAATTCGAGCTGAATCTTGCTGGATTCTCTGTAAAAATAACTTGACCAATTGGGCTTCATATAAATAAAAAACATATGTTCAGATTTCCTTTCAAAATAACTGGCCAATTAAATCTGTTGGTTTCTTCCCGCCACAGCTCCTGAATTCCACAACACCTCACTTTATTTTTGTAATAAATCTTTTTAATCCTTTGATCAAAATAAATTAAATTCTCCACCGTATAAATTTCCTGATTAAATCTGGACCATTGGATCTTCATGCGCTAGTCCACATCTGTACCATACTGATTTTTATGCTGTGATCCTCTGATTTCGGCCTTCCCTGGACCACACTTCATGACCCTTTGATCTTCTGATTTCGGCCAGCCTGGATGCACGTCTGATATGCTGAAATCTTCTGGACTCGGCCATTTTTGGACTTGCACATCCTGTTCCTCTGATTTCGGCCAACACTGGGCCATTGTCTGATTTTCTGATCTGGACCATCACTGGACCAAATAATTATTTCTGAACCATTGATCTGGAAGTCTTTACTCTGATCTGGACAGATTCTGGAATTTGGTATGGAACAAACTGAAATTAACTTGAACAAAAAATATTTCAGTCTGGACATTTTACCTTTGATTTTGGACCAGGTCTGGATTGATTCTGGAATTCATTTCTTCTGGTCTGGACTTATTTTCATGCCCTGAGTCGTGCTATCTTATGGTCTGGGCCAAATCTGGATTGATCCTCTTGTTCTGGACTCATAAACATACCTTCTGGTCAAGTCTAGAACAAGTCTGGAACAATTAATTTTTCACTGCCAGGCCATCTTTTGGTTAGAATAACTTCTGGAATAAAATTGATATTTGATTCCTGTTTGTCTGGAACAACTCTCCTTCTGGCAGGCTTTCCAATGGTATGATCAATGTTTCATTCTGATTTTTATTCCTTCTGATCTGGGCCATCAAAGATATCTTCTGGTCATGTTTTGACATTCTTGGAGTATCTTCTGGTCATTCCAGAATTCATTTTTCTGGAATCCTTTGATCACTGCTTCTGATTCCTTCAGTTTCTGGGGCATTTAACTTAATAATTCAAAGTACAAAATAAGTTTACATAGAGTACATTTGTAAGCATCAAAATCCTAAGTACTTAGAACCAACTTGGTTCCAACAGATACAAATTCAGCAAAGTCAAAAAGGTATATACATTCATCAAACGAAATATACAAAAGAGCTTCTCAAGAAGCTTAAGATGAGTGATTGCAAACCTATGGCTACCCCAATGCACCCTACCTTCTCACTTTAAAAGGATGATTCAGGCCAGAAGGTTGATAAAAAAAACCTATAGAGAGAATCCTTAGATACCTAAAAGGCATTACCAACCTTACCCTGTTCTACAAGAAAACTCGTACATACAAACTTGAGAGAAAGAACACAACTGGAAACCGCACATTTTTAGGAGACAAGTTAATATCCTGGTCAAGCAAGAGACAAAGCACAATTGCCATGTCAACAACAGAGGCTGAATACATTTCAGCAGCCGGATGTAGTTCTCAACTCATTTGGATGTAACATCAGCTGGAAGACTACAAAATCATGGAAACCAACATTCCCTTATATTGTGACAACACTTCAGCCATCAATCTAACCAAAAACTCTATACTCCATTCCAGAGCCAAACACATAGAGATCAAACATCACTTCATCCGAGACTTTGTTCAAAAAAGGGTATTCAATATTCAATGTGTAAACACTGAACACCAATGGGCTGACATATTCACCAAACCACTACCTGAATGTAGGTTTGACTTCATAAAGAAAAACCTAAACCTTACCTTCATCTCTGACTGTCAACTTTGAAAATTCCAACATAAAAAATTAAAAAAAAAAGTTTCAACTTCATTCCTTTTTGTCTGATGACAAAAGGGGGAGAAATATATTTGATAAAAGAGAAGAAAAACTGGGGCATTAGACTTAGGGGGAGAAAAATACAAAGTGAAGCTTAGTCTTCAGGGGAGTCAAAGAAATAAAAAGAAAAATAGTTAAAAATATAAAGTTTTGTCATCATAAAAAAAGAAGAGATTGTTGGAACCAAGTTGGTTCTCACACTTAAAGTTTTGATGTTAACAAAAGTATTTTATGAAAATAACATATTTGATATCGAAGAAGAATGCAAAAATCAGAGGATGACGTCACCAGAAGATACCTCCAGAAGATAAAGCCAGAAAATGTCACCAAAAGATACCATAAGAAGCTATCAACGTCACCAGAATATACCATAAGAAGCTGTCAACATCACCAGAAGATGTCATCAGAGGATGACGTCACCAAATGATATAAATGTCACCAGAAGATACCTCTAAAGGATACCAGAAGATATCACCAGAGGATACCTCTAGAGGATACTAAAAGATGTTACCAGATGATACCAAAAGATGTTACCAGAGGATACCTCCAGAGGATACCAGAAGATATCACCAAAGGATACCTCTAGAGGATACCAGAAGATACCTCCAGAGGATCCAGCAAGAAGCAAAAATCAGAGGATGTCATCAAAGGCAAAAATCAGAAGATGTCATCAAAGGCAAAAATCAGAGGATATCATCAGAGGCAATAATCAATGACATCATCAGAGGATATCATTTGTGATCCAGATCAGAAGGAAACATGGTCCACAAGAATACATGGTCTAGATCATAAGGAAGCATGGTCCAGAAGAAGACATGGTCCAAATCAGAAGGAAACACGGTCCATATCAGAAGCAAACATGGTCCAGAAGATAACATGGTTCAGATAAGAAGATAACATGATCCAGATCAGAAGATAACATGGTCCAGATCAGAAGAAGACATGGTCCAGATGAGAAGAATACATAATCAAAAGAAGACATGGTCCAGATCAGAAATATAAACAGTCCATATTTAAAACGTGATTCAGATTCGTAGAAGACTTGATTAAAATTCGAAGAAGACTTGATTAGAATTTGAAAAGGATCTGATCAAAGTTTTAAAGAAGATTTGATTCAAAAATCAAAGAAGACTAGATAGAAATTCGAAGGAGATCTGAGCAAAGAAGATTTGGTTCGAAATTAAGAAGAAACAGAATCAGGTTAAAAGAATTTTCAAAGGAAATCTAAGCAAGATACATCTCGAAATTAAGCTTGGAAAAAGCCCATATTTCAGCTATAAAAGGAGGCTTCAGGTTGCATCAGAAAGTATCAAAAAGTAAAAGAACTCAAGCGTAAAATCCAGATTCATCTTAGAGTTCAAATCGATAGAAAAACACAAGAACTCAAGCTTCAAATTCAAAGTCATCCGAGAGTTCAAAAGAGAGAAACACTAGTGTGCAAGAGAAATATTTTCTAAGTGTTTTTTCGAGAGTGAGAGTCAATGTTATAATCAGTTTTCCAGAAGCAACTACTCAAGAAAGTCATTGCAACAATCAGCTTTCTAAAAGCACCTATGCAAAGTTCCAAACCCTTGTAATCAAACCCAATAGTGGTGTGAATTCCTCCTTCAATTTTGGGTTGTCAGATTGGTAGGAGAAGACTTGGCTTGTAGGGTCAAGGTGTTGTTATTCCTCAAAAGTCTAGGTTTGTCAAGCTGTTTGAGAAGACTTGAGTTGTAGGGTCAAGGTGTTGTGATTCCTCAAAAGTCTAGGGTTGTCAGACTGTTTGAAGAGACTGACTTGGAGGGTTAGGTGCTGCAATTCAAAGTTTTGAATAAGTGGATTAAAGCCTTCTGAATGAAGGGACTGCATGTAGCCAAGTTAATGGTGAACCAAGATAAATCTTTGTGTTTTTATGCTGTTATTATTCGCTGTTGAGTCTGATTGTTAATTCATCAAGTAATTCACGTCAACATTCATCCAAACAGCAAAAAGAATTCAATTTTGGGAAACACAATTCAACCCCCCTTCTCGTGTTTGCATCTTCATATTATACTCATGGATTCATACGCTCTCTCACCTCTTACCTTATGTTGACGCTTTCACACACGCATATGATTCCACTAGCAAACAATCATTGTTCTTTGACTCTTTGTCCTTCAATCAATCTAACTCGACAGATTATGAGTAAACGTCAAAAATAAATTAAGAGAAGACATTCTAAAAAATGAATTTCAAAATTCGGTCAAGGAAACTTAACGTAAATCAGAAAACACATCAATGGCTATATTATCCACTATTCACACGGTCATTTTGGCATTGGTTTCACTCAAATCAGACTTACGGTGAAGAAAAATGGTGTAAAATAACGAATTCCATTAACGGAGAAGTCAGATATTTTAGAGAGAAATTGAGATGATTAAAAATATGAGAAAGTGGCTTTATTTGACCAACCAAATGAGTGAAACAACATACTGAAATTTGAACAAAAATAGTGAAAGTTTTATGGAACAGTTATCAATCACGGATGACAAACAATAGCCTTGTTGTGTTTTCTCTCCATTCTACGGCTGCTGCAAGTAGCTCCTTTTTTATTTTATTTTATTTTATTAACACAATTAGGGATTACATACATGGACCAAGCCCACCGGTCCTTTATTTATTTTATGTTTTATATTTTTATTTTACTAAAATAAAATTAATAATTATTTAATCTCATTTTTAAGACTCCTTCGAACGTCATTTAATTTTCAAAACATTACTAATATTTCATAACTAATATATCATAAATTAGAGTAATTAAAATAATTAACCTTTTAAAAAAAATACGTATCACTAACTATTGAAACTCTCATATTCAAAATTATCACTATAATTATACCTATTTTTCAAAACACTCAAATACTACCATCATTAGAGAATACCCAAAATTACAAAATACATAAATATAACATCAACACTTTATATTAATTATTAAATCTTAATAAAATTATATAAAGTCACAAAGCCATAACAAGTATATAAAAATAAAGGAAATCAAACACAACATTACCACTATTCCAAGATAATTATTTATAAAATAAATAACTAAAATAGGAGATACTTAGAAATAATTAAAATATAAATATGTGTACACTTAATACTAGTCAAGCATACAAGGAAATATCACGTCAATTACGAATGCACATATACACGTAAATTCGTCTAAAATTTTATTCTTTAAAATATTTATACTAAAATACAATTATTTTTAGAAAAAATATATAAGATAATAAAATAAAATATTTGTATTTATATTACTCATTTAGTCCAATATGTATAAAATTAAAACATCATAGATAACACACATATGAAAAAAATTAATCGTAAAACTGATCAACATATATTCTAAAATAATATAAACACCAAATTAATTATTTAAAATCCTATTTCATTTATAAAATAGTTTATTATACAAATCAAAAATATTTTGACAAAAACCCTTAGCATACAACAACTATAAAAACTTAGAAAACATAAATCCATTTGTAACAACAACAACTTATTGAGATAACAACATTTACATTCATCTTTGACTACCTATTGAAACTATAACAAAAACATAAACACAAATTTAAAATATAAAAACAAAAAACTTAACTTGATGATTAAGAGTTGATGAATCAAAAAATGAAGTTTTAGCGTAGATTTGAGATAAGAAAATGAAATTGAGTTGGATTTGAGAAAAATAGTGGTTTAAAGAGTTTTAGATTTAAAAAATAGAATGAATGAGGAAAAAGATGATTTTCCCTTGATGCAAGTGCAGTCGAATTCTAAAATTCAATATCTTAAATTATCAGATGCATGAATCTAGTAAATTAACTAATCAAATCATATAATCTACTACGGTGTATTTTAGAATTTTTGGAGGACTTGATAGATGAATGAGAATGAGTGACTTTCATTTTTTTTTTAAACAGGAGTAACTTATTGATATTGGTGCTTAGTATAAATTTATTGATTTGAGTGCATGTTGATATTGGTGGTTAGTATAAACTTGTTGATATTGGTGCTCAACAAATAGATATAAATTTATGATTCGAGTGCTTAATATAGTTAAATAAAAAATTGATTTAGTACTCGAAATGAAGAGACTATTTTAGGAATTTTAAATAAGTTTTTGAAATTAAAATAATTAAAATGAAATAATTAAATTTATTAATAATTTCTAATTAAGTCTTTAAATTAAATATTTAATAGATATATAAACTTTTAAAAAACTATAATTAGATACCTGAGTTTTTTTAATTAATTTGTATGGGAGCTAGCTACTGATTTCAATGACCTAATGAAGCCAATTAATTAATTTTTTTTTAGTTCAACAATTCAGTAACCAAATACTATTATTTTTAGTTTGGAGATCTATTAAGTTTTTTCAAAAAAATTCGCGAGCCTCAATATATGTATTTGCATTCATTAAAGGGTACTTACTCTATATTTAGATAATTTCTACATCCATAAATCATTTGCGATTCGCGAAGTACTCATTTCACCTATTACAACAGGTTAATTAAATTTTAAGGATTTTAAATTGACGCTAAAATACTCTAATTATATCAAAAAAAAGATAATTAAATATTCATCAACCTATAATTACTAATCACTCCAACTGGTCCACCATTGGACCAGTCCATTAGGAGCAAAATGAAATTAAGAAAGAACTTTAACTAATAAAGTTGTGACTTGTGAGGGCCATGGACTAAAATCATTTTAGGGAAGAATTTGACCAATATAGATATCTTAAAAAGATTTAAGAGTAGACTCGGAGTTTATTTTTTATTTTTTATTTCAACAACCCAAATTTGAATTTTTTTTTATATCAAATTGTCCCTTTTTGAGAACTATATCCTAAACAATTATTTTTTTATTTAGTCACAAGTCGTATTTGCAAATGACAACTTATTTAAGAAAACTCAAGTCTGTAAATGAGACTTTCTTAAGGTATTTTATTTTATATAATTAATATAATTCATTACAATTCAATCATAAAAATCAACAACTCAAATTTTACAAAAATTACGATAAAATTAATGTCGAAGGTGGCTTCCTATACCACATTGTCGATATTTTCTCACACGTACGAGATTTTGATGAGCTATTGGTACATCATGAATTTGTTCTTGTTCTTCTTCTTCTTCATCTTCATTTTATTGAGGATGCCGAGGGAAAGTGCTGCAGAAGAACTACTTCCACATTGAGTCTAATTGGATATTTGATTTAACAGAGTATATGTATTTCCAAAGTTTGACATCTAAAAGATTTGTGGATATATATTAATAAGTAACTGGATAGCGGATTCAGGTGTATTATAACGAGTATTGAATGCTCCACATTGATTATTAATCCTAAAATTAAGTAATTGGATAGCAAACTTTGTTGATACATATTAATCCTAAAATGTACGTGTATAATTATTTCTTCGTCTGATGATTCTGGAATTAACATGTTCAATATTTGTTATAATACATCCGTGTCTGCTACCAGTTACTTAATAATATGTATCAACAAAGCGTTCAGATTTTAAGTTACGGGAATGCATATACTCCGTTAAATCAAATATCTATCTGGATTTAAGGTGGAAGTAGTTCTTCTGCAACACTTTCTCATCGACATCTTCAAGAACAAGAAGATAAAGATGAAGAAGAAGAACAAACTCGTGATGTACCAAGATGTCGTCAAAATTTCGTAGATGTGAGAAAACCTCAGCAATGTGGTACTAGAGACTACCTTCGACATTAATTTTATCGTTGTTTTTTATGAAAATAAATTTTAATGAATTATATTAATTTATTAATTATATATATATATATATATATATTTGTTTTCGTTAACTTAAAAAAAAATTGGATGTAAGAAATTCCTTTTCAAACGACGACTTCTTTATTAAAAAAAATAATACATTAAGGTATCGCCTTTGTAAACTTGAGTTTACTTAAAAAATTCAACATTTGCAAAGACGACACGTAACTAAATAAAAATAGAGATAGTTTGATATATAGTTTTCAAAAGATAGCAGTTTAATAAATTTAAAAAAAAAAATTGGATTATTAAAAGAAAAAAAGAACCTATACTCCGACCATTTTTAATAAAAGAAATAATTTTATAATAATAAATCATTGAAACATATGTAATATTTTATTATTAAAATTTATTTAAAATATTCAAGTACATCTTTGAATTAGGTCCATATTTGACGCCCCTTTTAAAAAGTTAAGATCTTCTCCAAGTTATAGTAACTTACTACATTTTTGCGCAAACACAACATAACATGCCTCAATATTAATTCCTATATCCTCATAAAAAATATATTAATTCTAAATATGGCTCAAATTAACTGAATTACACACCATTATCAATTCTCCAATAATTATTGTTCAAAATTAAATGAAGATATTGTTGAATAACTGAGCAAATAGAATGAGGATTTCACTAAATATGTAATTGATTTATTGACACGAAGGAAATAAATCTCGAAAAGTCTGACACAAAAAATATATCTCAAGAAAACTTTAGCAAAACAATAAAATTAATAGTGTCACAAGGATTGAAGACTAAGATTCTCTTCATACCAAGATTCTCTTCCTATCAAGATTCTTTTCATTCAAAGGAGAAAATAACTATTTTTCAGATCATTGTAACAATTTTCATAATAAAAATATCATTTGATTAAATAAAATTAAGAGTCCAAATTTTTTATTAGAGAAATGTGTCGGATGTAAACATAAAAGTTGTAGGCCAACATATCATAGACAATATTGTTAACCAATTGAACACACTCCATAATACAAAAAATTGGGGTTCAGTTAAATAAAATAAATAGGTACTAACAAAAGAGATTGCTAAAAAAATGTTTCTTGATTTTCCTTTGATTGTTTTGTAACTATTTTCTAATTAAAACTAGACAAGGTAATTATTAAGAAAATTATTGTAGCCATTGGGATTAATATTAGTTTAGTATGATTTTTCTTTTCTTTTACCAAACAATCCATGACTCATATTTCTATGTGTCTCACATTTGTAGAAAACTTAAATTTGAATGAAATAAAATATTCTCTTTGTGAATTAATGCAACTGAAATTTTTTCCTGTATGAGTTATTGGATTGAAACTTGTATGAATGTTATCAATGATTTTTTTACCATTGTGGTGATTCTTCTTGGCTTATCCATCATCTTGATTGTGGTGCCTTTCTTCTCCATCTTTTTCCCTAAATCCACCTTTTGTTTATTTATTTTGATTTTTCAATATTTTTATCCATGCATCTTTGGGTTGTCATCATTTGCAAGCAGAGAGTTTCATTTTTAATATAATTAGCAATAGGTTGCAAATAACAAAACTTAGGTTTCCATTGGAATAAGTGAAGGGCCAAATAAGAAAACGGAAGCCAACCAATTATGAAGAAGAAAAAAATCACTATCATGAACACGTCTAGAAAATATTGAGCCGACAAAAAATTTACACTTATTCAAACTCTTATGCTGTCCAGGAGCAACACCATACTCATGATACAACTACAGGAGAAATTCTAAGTTATTCTCTATACCCTAATTAGTAAACACCATAATATCATCATTATAAAGAACATGAGAAGGGATATTAAATTTACAAGGTTCTGCTATAAGCTTCAAACTTCGTGAATCAACCAAAGAAGTGATGCCCTACTTGATTAAAAATAAACACGTTTTTTTTACATCTACCTTGCTTATAATTCCTTGGTGTTGGGCTTGAAGAGGTTACTTTAGCAACTAAGATTAATTTGGTGTAAAGAACCTAAAGAGGCTAATTTTTTGTTTATAAACGCACCGGTAGAATCACTTGAAATTTGCATCGATAATAGGGAGGTTTTAGGTTCAAACTCCAAACAACTAATAATTTTAGCATTTGACAGGTGAATTAGGCTTACGGAATCTAAAGAGGTTATGATAGAGTTAATAATAATAAATTTTCTAATTAATAATCTTGCACATGATAGATTATTTCTTTGTTTTTTAGGCAAATTATTTCCATGTTAATTATAATATATTTGTGTAGAAATAGATAAATATAAAGTGATCAATATTATAAATAAAAGAAAAAATTAGCAATTAATAAAAGAAAAAAATATATTTAGTTAATTACTAATTCAAGTCTAGGGCATAGGTCATACGAATCGTCAGGTCTAAGATATATTTTTTTAAATAGACGAAGTCAAGACTTCTAAAAACGTCTATTTGACAAAAAAGATAAGACCTACTTAAATAAATTAAATATAAATAGTATTTTTTTTAATTAATATTATAATTATTATATTAAAATTTAAACTTTTTGTTAAATATTGAACATTTAGTAATTTAAGCATATTAGTTTTATTTAATTTTTTGACATGTTTAAATATTTTATTATAAAATAGAATTAAAATTAAATATCTCGTAAAATCATATTCTTTAAAACAGTACAAGAAATATAATCATTTGTGTCAGTCAAAAGTCCCCATAAATGGAAGGAAATGGCCACAAAAGCCATATTTTTGCCGGATTTAGGCAACCACAAATTCCAAATTTTTGTGGCGGCCAAAATAGTCACAATATCTGATTCTTTAATTATCATTTATGAGGGCTTAAGCAAGACGACCACAATTTTGTGACGGTACATGCCGCCGTAGAGGGAAAAATCTACTAAAAAAGACATAGTTTGTGGGGCTTAGACCACAAAAAACTGTACCATTTGTGGCGGTCTTTTTGGCCACCACAAATGGATAACTTTATTAAAACATTTCTTTTATAAAATCCAAAATTAATATTAAAAAAATATAATATACATAAAAACAAAAATATATATTTATTATTAATTAAATTATCAATAATTAAAAATAAAATATCATTAATTGAAAATATAATTTTAATCAAAATAAAAATTAAATAATATTCATTAAATAAATATCTTAAAATAAAAAAATATCACTAAAAAATAAAACATAAAATAAAGACTTACCGCTCAAGAGAAATGGTAAAAAGAAAAGTTCGAAAAACGTTACAATTGTTTTAAAAAAAAAATTGAGAAAAAATATTTGTAGAGAGAGGTTATAAGTAAAATTCGTTGGGATGGTGTTAACCGTCATAAATTCAAATAATTTTTTCCTTCAACAATTTTGTAACCGTTTTTTGCCGCTACAAAAGTTTAGTATTTGTGAGGGTTTTTTGGTCAGTAATTTGTGAGTCTTTTTCGACCACAAAATATTTTTTATGTTGACCACAAATTAATATTATTCTTGTAGTGAAATGTCATATAAAAAATGAAAATAAAACTTAATTTTATTAACATATTATATATGTGTGTGTTTAATTACTTATTTAAATTAAATGTTAGCATAAAAAGAAGCTAACCACAAATCATAATTCATATTTAAATTTTGAATTTTGACATTTCAAATTCACGCATTATAGAATCTAATTTAGTTTAATCTATTTTCAATTCTAGTAGCAATCATACATTAGAAAAATATTTAAATATTAATACACGATGTGTAATCTGGTTTGATTTGGTTGCTAATAGTAAAACTCCTAATTAAAGCTAAAGGACCAAATGTAGTCTAAAATTGTTTGAGTACATAATCTTTAAAACTCTTAATTAAAGCTCAAGGACCAAATGTAACTAAAAGGATTTACTGTGAACCAATATAAGTATATTTTTATATAGCTTTTTCTTATTATATTTCTCCTTTGACAAATACGTATGTAGCCTAAATTTTGCAATTTGCATATAAGTGCAACCCGACCATTTTTCTAGGAAGAAGTTTTTATGTTAAACTTTTAAACCGAAAATGTCTGTCATATTATGGTAAATTTCATTTCCATATACTGAATTGTGAGAAATTAAGATAGGGACAAAACAGCATAAGAAAATAAAGTTTTCTTTTTTTCTCTAGGGAAGAGAAGAAAAGGGTAAAAAAAGGGTGAAATTAATAGGGGTATTCTAGTCAATGAGAAAGGAACTGTCATTCAAAGTTTCAACCTATAGTGTCAAGAAACAGAATCATGTTCTTTACCTCAATTTTTACCTTTCATACTTTTTCCTGCGCCATCTCAAACTACTGTACAACCCTTGTTGTTTTGCTAATTTCTTATATAAAACCCTAGCTAGCATAAGGAGAAAGGAATATTAATATAGCCATTAATATAAGTGATGAAAGTCTGAGTTTGCACCACCCTTATAAGGCAAAAAATAAATAAAATAAAAGCAATCACATAATAATTCATAATGAGTAAGCAATTATTTAATATTTATTCAATGAACATATATTGTGAATATAAATTATTTTATACTGATAATTAATATAAAATATTAATTTACTAATTATTTAAAATAACAATTACTAATAATAAAATAAAATAAATATAATTATTAAATATTAAAATAGTATAATTTATATTGTACTTTATTTTTTGAGAATGCAATCTACGTTATTATAATCAATGAATGTATTAAAATTGTAAATACATCTTTATATATTTCTTTCTCAATAATTTTATAAACTATAGTAATTAATTAATAAAAAATATATTTAAAGATAAAAAAATAAATTAAAATAACCAATAAAAAACACATTAATTTACAAATATTTTTTTTTATAATTTTAACAAATATAAATAACATATCATATATTTAAAAAAACTAAAATAATTATTGATCCGATTCAAAAATTGGCTCAACAAACAAATAAGTAAAGAGGAAAAGTCTAGTCACCCTCTCCCATCAATCTCATCACATATCCTCAAATTAACATAAAAAATCTTCTTTTGCTTTTAACCACTTGAAGAGGTCCATACCATACCATACCATTTCTCTCTCTCTCTCTCCTCTTCAATTTTTTTTCTCACTCTCACAAAACAACAAACAAGTCTGTAATATCAATCAAGAATCAGAGTTTGTTGTTTTCCTTCTTCACTCTTTCTTTTTCATTTTCTTTCACAAGATAGTTGTTTTCTTCAAAACAGTAACTTCTATAATATGAAAAGACAATAAAATAGAAATATATATATATATATATATATATATTTTATCATAACAAAATTGTTTCCCAAATTATAAGTACACCAATCTTTTACATCTCAGTTATATTATCTCTCCATCCTTTTTTTCTCACACACTCACTCTAGTCACTTTCTTTAGGAACCCTAGAAAACAAAGTATCAAAACAAGAGACAATTTTATTTATCTTTTCAAAACAACATTGGATCTACACAAATTAAGCTAAAGGGTTATCATTCATGGATTCACTTCAAGATTTTATGGATTCATGTAACTCTGACAACAGTTGTAGCCTCACCAACAGCACCATCACCACCACCAACAACACCAACAGCACCACCGCTATTAGCAACACTTTGGTCTGTAGCTCTTCACCTTCAGCTTCAACCACCACAAGTAGCCGGTATGAGAACCAGAAACGCCGTGACTGGAACACCTTTGGACAGTACCTTAAGAATCACCGCCCTCCTCTCTCCCTCTCCAGATGTAGCGGTGCACATGTTCTTGAATTTCTCCGGTACATAACAAAATTTTAATGTTCAAAATAATTATATCAAATTAATCCATCTCTAATTACAATTACAGAAAAAAAACTCATTTTTTTTTTCTATGACATAATTGAGATCTTGTTATTCTTCTGTGATGCTTCTCTATGTCAATTTTGTAAAATGAAAAGAAAAAAAAAACTTTTTAAGTTCTAATTTATTTTTAATATTAGTATTTGTAACTTAGTGATTTGACTGAGACATTGAAAGAGTTTCATAAAGAAGATGCAGGATTTTATCTTTAATGCTAACAACGAATTTTATCTACTCTAACTTATTATCAATAATTAACATTTTGCCTATAATAAAAAAGTATATTTATATTAGGTTTTAGGGTTTGAACTCTATAGCTTGTAATTAATGTTTATTCAGCGTCCTTGAATTCACTTCACCAACTGAATTGCTTGAGAGTAATTATGATTAGTACATGTTAATGTTAGTTGAATTGTTTGTTGTTATGATGTATGTAGGTATTTGGATCAATTTGGGAAGACAAAAGTACACACACCAATTTGTCCATTCTATGGACATCCAAACCCTCCAGCACCATGTCCATGTCCACTAAGACAAGCTTGGGGTAGTCTTGATGCACTTATAGGTCGTTTAAGGGCAGCTTTTGAGGAAAATGGAGGGAAGCCAGAAACAAATCCATTTGGTGCTAGAGCTGTTAGACTATACCTTCGTGAGGTTCGTGATCTTCAATCCAAAGCAAGAGGTATTAGTTATGAGAAGAAGAAAAGAAAACGTCCTCCACAACAACAACAACAACTTCAACAACAACAACAACAACAACCAATGTCACTTCCTCTTCATCTTCATCACCATCACCAACATCACCTTCCACCACCAGGTGCAACTCAATAAATGATTATTCTCAAATGGAAATTTCATCAACTCTCCCTTATGTGTCATGCAATTATTCTCTAATTAATTATTTTCAAGTAGTAGATTTAGGGTTTTATTTTTTTATTAAGGTTAATTTTTGTGAAATATTTATATTTCTTGTTGTCGTGTTTGTTGCTATTGTGTATGTATCTTGCTTCATGTGGCATAAATTAAACAAAAGGTTAAAGATACATGATCATGAATTTGGTTTTATATAATGACAACATGTGTTGTACTTGGAGTAAGCTATTAGTTAGAGTAGAAGAAAAGTGGTGGTTAATTAATGTACATGGAGGAAGACATGATCCTAAAACCTATGCATTATATCTTCATTGTTTCTTTCTATATATATGTAAGAACTTCTATCATACCTTATCTTCACGTGTCAAGCTTAATTGGACTTATAATATATATATTATTCTAATCATTTTTGGATTTTCATTTTCATTAATTAATTACTTTTTTTAATTCCTCAATTTTACTAGAAATTCAATGTCAGCTTGAGTAATTGTTTAATCTTTAATGTAAAGGAATGAGTAGAATTTGAATTGTGTGCAGAAAGCAAATCCAACATCTACATAATTAATAAATTAATATTGTTCTATTAAAATTGAATGATTCAAATTTTAATTTATATTTTATTTTTATTTCATAAAAATTGAAATATAAAAATTAAATTGTATGACATCGATTCAACCATATCACTCACATGCTAACCTCTCAATTGATGAGGGTAGGAAATCCAAATCTATATAGGTAGCCACTTTCTTGCATCCTCATGTCAATCATATATTATTTGTTTGTTTTATTCAATACTATTTTTTAGCTTAATTTTTTCCTTTGAAAGTTACCAATTTTATAGAAAGAATGATTGAATAAAGGGCCCTTTAAGCTTAATGAGAAGACTGAGCTAGACGAATTGATTTGGTTTGTTTCAAATTCAATTCTCACATGAAATAAAGAGTTAGTGCTGACCGTTTACCTTTTGGTCAATTTGATTGATGATACAATACTGGTTCATATGTTTTGCAGTAGTGCTGTCACTTCACTTGAAGGGAAATGACGAAATAAAGGAAAAATTAATGGCAGACAATGTAATTAATTCCTGTCACTAGAGTTTTATTTTTTCTCATATATGTTTCATCCTAAAAATGTTATTTTTTGTAAATACAAAAAATATTAATGTTTTTAATTTTATTATACTCCCTATTATTTTTTACTTTTTCTTTTTATAATTTTTATAATATAAAATGAAATTTTATAATTTGTAAGACTTAATTCAAATTGATAAATATCAAAATTATTATATTATATATTATGTTCTGAATTTAAACAAAAATTCTCACAATTATGTATAATTTTCTTTATTATTTTGTCAAAATGAAATTTTATAAAGTAATTTGTAATTTACTTAATTTTTCATACATAATTAATTCATTATGTATTACTATTTGTAAAATGATATCTTGAGATGGAGTGGGTACATATTACTCTGATCCTAATTCCAAAAAATTTCAAGGAATAATTATAACACTAAATCTCGTTTTCAATTCAGTTAGGTTATGCCATCCAGATTGGAGACCCTTCAAATCTCACTCTACCTAATAGTGAATGTACATTCAATTAATAATAGCCTAAAGTTGACTAAATAACATGAATTAATAAAGTTAGTTAGAATAGTTAATACAGATAAAAATTGAAAGAATAAGTATGAGTTGTAAAGGGAGCAAAATGTCTTAAGAGTGTTTTATATTTAAGAAGGATGTAATAACCACTAATTATGGTTGTATAAATTTTGTGATTGGATCCTCTAGAATTGGTAGTAGAATGTTAGATTCAAATGGAGAGAGAAAAATTAGAGTAAGAGGATTCAAGTCCATAAATTTTCATGTTATTTAATTTTTTTTAAGAGAGTAAGAAGATTCAAATAAATTTTATCATAATGAATATAATATTTTATTAAAATTTATTAAAAATGGTGAATGCACTTTTTTGATCAGATTCATATTAGATAATATTTTACTCATAATAAGAAAGCAAGAAAATGGTATAAATTAAAGAAAGAAAATTTATTTTATTAAATCACTTTTATCAATTATTTTTGTATTAACAATCATTATATCATTAATGTAATGTGGAAGATTGTGAATTAAAAGTAATATATATAAAATTAATTAGATTGTACTAATAAAAAAATAATTAATATAATTACCTTTAAAGTTGAAAAAATCATTTATTTTGAGATTTTCTTAAAAATGGATCACTCGTTTATTTTAAGACAAAAAAAAAATAATTTTATATAGTTAATAAATACTTATTTAGTCACAACTCTAATAAGATTTTCTTTGAACAAACAAAAATACATAATATTAAATTATTTTAAAAATACAAATCACTTAATTCTTTCATCTTTATTTTTTATTTTTTACTATTTGTATGTGCTCAAATCATTTTTATTTTTGTGACCAAGTGTTTTTCTATATAGTTTCTTAGCTGATTGATCTTCAGCCATCATAAAAATTTGTCTTGCAATCATGACCAACCTAAAGGTATGGCAAGAGAAGTCTTTAATTTTTGTCTCCATCTTTTCCATCTCATTTATTTCACTCAGTCTTCTACACAGTTCATTAAAATTTATTTTAATTTGATAATTAAACAATTCATTAATTTTATTGTCTCATTTTTTATTGTAATAGACGCGTCTAATATAAACCCGGTTCAAAAGTGTATCTTACTATTTTTAATAAAATTTAATAAACTATTACATTTATTACTTTTTTGTTATTATAAAATTTATATTTTACTAAATATAATACGGATCTACCCTTAACCATTTTTTAGAGGTGCATATTAAATCAACTTTATTTTAATATATAACACATTGCATATTTGAAAATTCTCTCATCATGATTTTATCACTTGAAAACCTTATACTCCTTAACTTTTTGGCCCCACCTTGGGTGATGTCTTACTTGTCGAAAATAGAATATAAAAAGGTCATAGTGAAGGGTAGAAGAAAAAGTGAGAGGTAGAGAGAAAGAACATTGAGAGATCCTCATGTATAAAGAAAATTTTCTTAAACAATTCATCGAGCGGACAAACATGCCTAAAATAATATAATTCATCTCTTCTTCCCTCCTTTTGGGTTTTGTGATTATTTTGGTTTAGAATGAAGAATTTTACCACAATCCCAATGTTTATGAAGAGACGCCTATTCTAACTAATATTTGGCCAACAAAAAGAAAATATACAATATGATAGGACACACGATAGATGCTATGGATTAACGAACCTTCTATTTTTCCTTTTTAGTCATTCTAGTGGGGTATGTATGTGACTACCACTTTGAGACATAGAGGATCTATTCCTTCCTCTAATCATTTAAACATTAATTATTTGCTAAGTTTAGACTTAATTAGGAAGTATATAAATGTTAAGTATACCTTTTTTTCTCTCTTTAAATTTGACGTATTTCTCCATTTTATTATTTAAGTTGTTTTTTTAATTGGTTCATTAAGTTACTTTAATTTTGCATTATTAGTCTTTTATTTTACTTTTAACAATGACAAATGTAATTTAAAGATATAATTGTTTGAAATTCTATCAAATATTACAATAATATATGTCCTCCACATTAATTCTTCTAAAAATATTGATTAAATCTTATAAATGGTCTATATATTTTAATTTTCTCTAAAGGACTATCTAGATAATCAATATTATTAATTTTCTCCACTTGCAAATTAATTTTGACCGTCAATTCACTGCGTTATTTAAATTAGTTCTTAATATTTTATGACAATAGTTTTAAAAAAAATATCGAACTTAAAAGATCGAATGCATAATTTGATAGAATTTAAATATTAATAGCGCAAACATAATATAACACAAAAAACAAGTTGGAAAAAAATACTTAAAAAAAATTATTTAACGCACCTATAAAAAATACATGTGTCGTTAAGTCATAGATTAACTAATAAATGTTGTTAAGGTGAACGTATTCATAACTTTGCAATTATGTGAGTTAATTATTGTAGTATTTATCACCGATGATTACTAAGAGGAGTCGCATAAAATATAAACTAAAACCAGTTTGATATCTCACGGATACTGTTTTGCTACAATTTTAGGATTAGGTAATATGTAAATGTCTGATCTTTAGACTTTCTCCAATCCTATGATAAGTCATTAAGACTAATTTTGTTAAATTTTTATTTAATTTCTTTTAATAAAAAAAATTATTAATGGAAATACAAAAGTATCAAATCTATATATAAAATTATCGAATTAAACTCATTATCATAACGATATCAACCACTATTCATCTTCTACTAACTTTTATTTTAAGAGTAAAGTCAATTTCTAATTTTTCACAAAAAATACATAATTCACAAGTTAGTAGAAGACAAGTTTTAGTCTATTTAATTTCTAACTTTTATCGAAAAACACAAGTTTTAGTCTATTGTAAAAAAATTTAGACATAATAGCTCTTGAATCAAAATCCATCCACAAATTGTCTAGTAAGTGATTAACATGTATTACTAAATTGAACTACATGACATTATTAACAGTTAGTAGGAAACACCGTGGCATTGTAACGAGAATTTAAAAATTAAATTAAATAAATTTTCAGTGTCTTTAAAATATCATTATTTTAATTTTAGTCTTTATAAAAAAATTTATCAACTTTTAAATCCTTAAAATTTTTTGTTTTAATTTTTCGGTCTTTGATTTTATACTAATTATTATGTATCTTTGGAATGAGAGAAATTTTTTTACAAAGATTTAAATTTTTTTAACAAGTGAAAAAAGTAAAGATGATTTTCTAAACACAAAATGCTTAAAAATTTATATTTAATTTATCATTTGTTATAAAAATCTAAATTTTTGTAAGGAAGTTGTTAAATATGCATAAACATTACTGAAAAAATCATTAAAATAATACAAAATTGTTAGTTTAAAATTAAGGACAAAACACAAAAACGAAAATTTGAAAAAACTAAAAATTGATGAAATTTTTGTAAATACTAAAAATATAATAGTAAAACTTTATAAAAATTAAAAACTTATTTAATCTTTAAAAATTTAGTCCTCAACATTTAGATAGAGAAAATAATGGTAGAATTGGTTGAGGGGCTTCTATTTTATCGGAAACTCTAGTAATTTGTCATCATCCTCAAACTCATTTTCTCATAACCCTAGTCATAGCACTAGGGGACAATTTGGTCTTTTATATTTTAAAAATAAAAAAAAAATTACATTGAAAAAAGTAATAGGAGAGAATTAAAGAGACTTTTAATTTCTCATAAATCTTAGTTGTCACACAAATCTTTAAATTTATAATTTTAAACAAATGATAAAAGTTAAATATAAATTTTTAAATTTTAAAGTTTAAAAATTTATATTTAATTTATCGCTGGTTAAAAAGTTATAAATTTTTATAAAAAAATTTCTTATAATATTTTAAATATTAATGCAAAAAATATTCAAAAATTCAAAAGACAAACAATAATTTAATTAAAATTATTGACTAAAAATAAAAATGAAAAATTTTAAAAGACAAAAAATTGACAAATTTTTGTTAAGAACTAAAACAAAAATTTTTATAAAAACTAAACTTATTTAATCTTAAAAAAAACCTTCTTACAATATTAGGGGAATAATATTAGTCCCTAACAAATATTACAAGAATCATATTGGACTCTCACAAAACATCACAAAACAAAAACAAAAAAACATAAAAACAAAGTTTAATGCTAGATTCACCTTGAATGGTAAAATGCAAGTGGTTTTTCGATAACCATAATTGTCATGAGAAGGATTATTCTTTGATAAGCATAAACGACAAAACTGAGTACCATAAAATATAAACACCTAAAGAAAGACCTATTGAGATTGTGTTTCTTTGCAACATACAATTTTGAGGACAGACCACATTTACATTAATCAAGGGGAGCCGAAAGTGATAGAGATCTCATATGAACTTAGATCATGCATGTTTGGAAGGAGATTGAAAATTTTGTGATCTAAAATAGTCATCTTTAATAAACACAAACTCGCCATGTAGGTTTTCCCTTAAATGGTGGTAGAAGAGAATGGTGTTGGAATCAAGTTAGTCTTTTCAATCAAAGTTTTGATATTAATAAAAGTATTTTATGTAAATCGTATTTTAACTTAGAAGAGCAAATCAGAGGCTGTGCAAAATCAGAAGATGACACCACTAGAGGATACATCAAGAGGAAGCAACCAGAGGATAAAAATGTCACCAGAAGGTTCGGCCAGAGGAAACATCAAGAGGATACCGAGGGAAACATTCAGAGGATACATCTAGAGGATACCAGAGGATGTCACCAGAAGATACCTCTAAAGGATACTAGAGGATGTCATCAAAGACAAATAACATCATCAGAGGATATCTTTCTTGGCCCAGATCAGAAGGAAGCAGAGTCCAGAAGGAGACTTGGTCCAAACCAGAAGGAAACATAAGTCAAACTTGGTCCAGACTCAGTCCTGACCAGAAGATAGCATGGTCGTGAATATAAGACTCAATCCAGACTTAATCCAAACTTGGTCCAGACCAGAAGATAACTGGTTCAGAACAAATGAATTGGTCCACACTTGGTCCAGACCAGAAGATAGCATGGTCCAGAACATAAAACTTAGTCCATATAAGAAGATATAATTGTCCAGAACATAAGACTTAGTCCAGATTTAATTCAGACTCAATCCAGACTTAGTCCGTACTTGGTCCAGATCAGAGGATAAATGTCCAGACTAGAAATAAATGGTCCAGTTGAAAATATCAATGGTTCAGATTAAAATATCAATGGTCCAGATTAGAAGATCAATGGTTTAGATCACAAAATGGTACAGATCAGATTACATGGTCCAGAATTGGCCGAGATCAGAGGATCACATAATTGGTACATATCAGATTACATGGTCTAGAGTTGGTCGAGATCAGAGGATCATACGGTCCAGAATTTAAATCATGATGCAAATAAGTGAAGACTTGATTAAATTTTGATAGAAATTTGATCAAAGTATTAAGGGGATTTGATTCAAAAAATCACTGAAGCTTGAAGAAATTTGAATGCAATCTAAAGCTTTAAAAGATATGGTTTGAAATTAAAAGAAACAAGATTGGTCAACAGAATTTTCAAATGCAATCTGAAGCTAAAAAGATACGATTTTAATTTAAGAGAAACAGGATTGGCCAACAGAATTTTCAAAGGAAATCTGAGCAAGATCTATTTCGAATTTAAGCTTGGACAAAACCCTATTTGCAGCTATATAAGGAGGCTTCAGGTAGCAGCATCAAGCATCGAAAAATACAAGAACTCAAGCTTCATATTCAACACAATCAGAGAGTTCAAAGGAGAAAATCACTTGAGTGCAAAAACAATATTTTCTAAGTGTTTTCGAGAAAGAAATTCAGTGCAACAATCAGCTTTCTAGAAGCAACAAAAGTGTGCAAGAATCAGTGCAGCAATCAGCCTTCTAGAAGCAAATTTGCAAAGTTCCAAATCCTTGTAATCAAACCCGATAGTGGTGTAGATTCCTTCTTCAATCTGGGGTTGTCAGATTGGTAGGGGAAGACTTGACTTGTAGAGTCAAGGTGTTGTTTTCGTTCCTCAAAAGTCAGAGGTTGTCAGGCTGTTTGAGAAGACTGGCTTGGAGGGTCAGGTGCTGTAATTCAAAGATTTGAATTAGTGGATTAAAGCCTTCAGGATAAAGGGACTGGATGTAGCCAAGTTAATGGTGAACCAGGATAAATTGTTGTGTTCTTATGCTATTATTTTCCGCTGCTAAGTCTGATTAGGTATTCATCAAGTAAATCACATCAACATTCAACAAAACAGCAAAAAGATTCAAAGTTTGGCAAACACAATTCAACCCTCCAACTCGTGTTTGCACCTTCAATTGGCATCAGAGCTCGGTCTCAAGACTGAGCACTTTACAGTGTTTGAGGAAAGATCCATGGGTTCAACATGTATGGAATCAATGAAGAAGCTATTGGAGGAAACATCAACTGACCACCTATGTTTGATGGGGAACGGTTCAAGTATTGGAAGGACAGACTGAAGAGTTTCTTTTTCTCACAAGATCCCGAACTTTGGGACATGGTGGAAGATGGCTATACTGCTCCAAAAGATGTTGATGAGTGTTAAAATTCCCAGGAAAGATTTTGATGCTGACCAGAAGAAGATGTTTAAGTTACATCATAAATCCAGAATGTTCATGATCAATGCAGTCACATTCAAGGAGTTTGACAAGTGCACTAACAAAAAAACAGCAAAGAGCATCTATGATAGTCTGGTTCTGACTTACAAAGGCAGCAAGCAAGTTCAAGAAGCAAAGGTCAACATTCTAGTCAAGAAGTACGAGTTGTTCAAGATTGAAGAAGATGAAGATATTGAAGCAATGTTTTCCATATTTCAGACTATGGTTTCAGGATTAAGAGTACTTAAGAAGAGCTATACCACTGCTGACCATATGAAGAAAATTCCTAGAAGTCTGCCAAACAAGTGGAGACCAAAGGTCAATGCCATTCAGGAAGCAAAGGACTTGAACACTCTGAAGTTGGAAGAATTAATCATCTCCCTTAAGTCACATGAAATAGAGCTTGAAGAAGATGAACCCAAGAAGAAGAATAAAACCCTAGCCTTAAAGTCCAAACGAAAGAAAGTTCTAAAAGCAGAAACAGAATCAGAAGATAGTGATTCTGAGGACTAGAATTAGAAATCAGAGGCAGAAGACATTGTTGGAACCAAGTTGGTTCTAAGTACTTAGGATTTTGATGTTTACAAAAGCACTCCATATAATCTTATTTTGTACCTTGAATTACTATATTAAATGCCACTAGAAGATGAAGTTATCAGAGGCAGAAGTTGAAGTCACCAGAGGCAGGGGATGAGTCATCAGAAGGTAAAATCAGACCAGAGGATACACCTCCAGAAGTCACCAGATAATGCACCCAGAAGGTACCAGAGGATGCATCCAGGATGTCAAAATACCATTAGAGGATATCTTTCCTGGCCCAGATCAGAAGGAAGCAGACCAGACCAGACCAGAAGGAAGCCTGCCAGAGGGAGACTTGTTCTAGACCAGAAGGATTCATAAGTCAGACTTGGTCCAGAATTTATTCTGACCAGAAGATAGCTTGGCAGTGAAATGATAATCAGTCCAGACTTGATCCAGACTTAATCAGAGCTTCAGTTAATTGGTCCAGAACAAGAGATTTAATCCAGATTTGGCCCAGACCAGAAGATAGCATGGTTCAAAGTATGAAACTAAGTCCAGACGATAAGAAATGATGTCCAGATTTAATCCAGACCTGATCCAGATCAGAAGGTAAATGTCCAGATTAAAATATCCTATGTCCAAATTTAATTTCAGTTCAATCTAGACCCAGTCCAGAATTGGTCCAGATCAGAGGGAAAAAGTTCAGATCAATGGTCCAGATTTAAGCATATGGCCCAGTGTTGGCCGAGATCAGAAGATCAGACCATATGGCCCAGTGTTGGCTGAGATCAGAAGATCATAATGTGTGGTCCAGTATTGGCCGAGATAAGAGGATCACAGAAGATTAGAATGCAAGTCCAGAGTCGTCGAGATCAGAAGATCAGAAAGTGTAGTTCAAGATTGGCCGAAATTAGAGGATAACAGTAGATCAGTTAGTATGGTCCAGATGTGGTCGAGAGCAGAAGATCAAGCGGTCCAGATTTAATCATGATGATAATCAGTGGAGACTTGATTAAATTTGATCAAAATATTAAAAGGATTTGATACAAAAATAAATGGAAGTCTTGTGGGAATTCAGAAGCTATTGGCGGGAAGAAAAATTTGGTCTAGAATTAACTAAGAACAGGATTGGCCAAAGTTATTTTTGAAAGCAAATCTGGAGCTAAAAAGATATGTTTTTTTTTTAAGTGAAACCCGACTGGACAAGGTATTTTTGTAAGAGTATCTGGCAAGATACAGCTCGAACTTAAGCATGGAAGAAACCCTAATTCTTCATCTGTAAAAGGAGGCTCAAGACTGAAGACTCAGCATCGAAAATACAAAAGAGTCATACACTTCAAGAAGCAAACACTCGAGTTTTCAGTGAGGTTAATTGTGAGTTTTAGCTTTCTAGAAGCAAGCACTCGTCTTTTTCTTTCCCTTGTGTTAGATCTAAGTTGTTGAAGTAGAGTCTACAATCTGAGGGAGTCAGAAGGGGTAGTAGATTACTTAGCAATTAGATTCGAGGTTCTTTTCCTCAAAAGTCTAGGATTGTTAGACTGTTTGAGAAGACTGGCTTGGAGGGTTAGTGGTATTGTTGTAATTCAAGGTTTTTGAATTAGTGAAATCCTTCAAAGTGAAGGGACTGGACGTAGCCTAGTTAACGGTGAACCAGTATAAAATTCTGTGTTTTATATTTACTTTATATCCGCTGCTAACTCTGTTTGATTCATACATCAGGTTTTGTTATAAAACTGCAAAAACAGAAAAAGTAATCAAGTTAGTCAAACACAATTCAATCCCCCTTTCTCGTGTTTGCACCTTCAGACATTGCCTTCATAACCAAAAAGATTCTGCAAATGTGGAAAAACAGAAGGAAGAATTTTCCCCAGGGGAATTCCGAGCATTCCGACAGAGGAAAGGATGAACAAGACAAGATGAGCATCATCTACTATGGATGCAATGAACCTGGGCACATTAAGTCAGAATGTAAAAATCTGGAGAAAGGGAGAAATCAGAAGAAAGACTCCAGACCCAAGAAGAAGAATCTAATGGCAACATGGGATGATTCTGTGAATCCTCTGAAGATGAAGAAGCAGAATTAGCCATGATGGCTCACATACATTCTGCCTCTGGAATCAACTCTAAAAGTAAATCAGAAGAATCATAATTGGCACTGATGGCTCATACTCATTCTGCCGCTGGATACGACACTGATGTTGACTCTGGAAGAGAATCAGAAGATGAAGAAGCAGAATTGGCATTGATGGCTTACACCAGCTCTGCCTCTGGATCCAACCTAGACTCTGATTCTGGAAGTGAATCAGAAACAGAACTGGCTCTGATGGCTCACACAAGCACTACCTCTGGATCCGATACAGAATTTGATTCTGGAACGAAACATCAGAAGATGAAAAGAGGTACTTTCTGAACTCACTCGATCTGATTTAATTACTACAATGAATGATATTTTAACCATAAATAACAATTTGTCTTTAAAACTGAAAACACTTAGGGAAGAAAATAAAACTCTAACCAAAGAAATTGATGTTTTAAGAGATCAAAATGCAGGATGTAAAAGAGAAAATGCAACTCTTAAAACTGATATTCTTGAGCTTAAATCTGAAAACCTAACTCTAAAAAGTAATATTTATTCAACATCAAATAATGTATGTAATTCTAATATGCATGAACAAGTTTTATAAGATTTTATTGTTAATGGTATGGAAAGAAGCAAATATGCTTCTATGATCTATGGAGTCAGTAACAATGGTAAAAGAGGCATAAGATCTTATGAAACTATCACTGTAACTAAACCTATTTTTTCTGATGTTTTGTGTGTTGTTTGTGCTAAGAAAGGTCACTACAAATTGTCTTGTCCCATGGTAAAATCAAGGAAAGACAACAAACATTTCAAGACTAACAAACCTGGACCCAACCAGATTTTGGTACCTAAAAACAAAATTATCTTTGTTGCAGATGTCCTCAACAATCAAGTTGAAACACCAGTCATGGTACCTGGACAGTGGATGCTCGCGACATATGACAAGAGAAAAGTCTATGTTCCAAGAACTAACCTTGAGCAAAGGAGGGACAATGGCTTTTGGAGGAAAGCAAAACGGCCAAATCATTGGTCGAGGCACGGTTGGTAATGGTACTTTGTAACACTCCGAGTTTAAAACACAGCGCGAGTGTATTTTTTTTTTAATAAATAAGTAAAATAATTGTTTCCCGATTTAATTCAAAAAGAATTAAAATAAAGTTTTCATAAGATAGTACGTCATAGATTAATCGATGAACGTAACAAAATAACTTCATCGTAAAATCAATAAGTACTTGATTCTGGAAATTTAATAATAAACCATAAGTCATTTTCAAAAGATAACAATGTCATAATTATTCCCAAAAGATAATATCAGAGTACGGAATAAGTAATACAACAAGTTTCCAAAATAAAACAAAATACATTTTCCAGCTCAATTCTTATACATCAAGTCTAACTGATCATGCGCTAAAGCTACAGTAGCACGGATTTCCTCCGCATCCTAAACAAGTCTCAACCGACTCTACTGCTCGCCTCGACGTAACCTCCTCCTCCTCCTCATCGTACAGAGAGGGGTCGGTCTCCTTAGAAGTCAAATCAATGCATAGTCTCGGTCGCTTCCGCGGTGCCGGAATCTCATAACAATCATCGGATATCCTAGACGGACCTGGAATATTAGCTGCTACTGGCTTCGACTCTTCGCTCTTCTCTTCCGCCTCAGAGTCACATACATCTCCTCCAATCACTGGGTTGGGAGTCACCACTCCTACAGTGGCCTCCGTCTCAACTCCTCTAGCGGGCTCCTCCGCATCATCAAAAATTCCGTGCGCCTCCAATACCAGGCAGGAAGGCACAGGAAAATCTATACTCATATAAGTGCGCTCCACGAAATCCTCTACTCCGTCGGTCCTGCTCGTCCTCTCCAACCACCCCGTGTAAGTCGCCCTGCTTGAGATAGGGTCAAATACCCAAGCAGTACACGAATATCGATCAAGGAAATCTAACGACGTTTTCGTCGTCCGGGTACCCACGGGTGGCATGGTTTTGGGGGGCATATGAGAGCAAAGCACAAAGTCCACAATAATAGTAAAGGGTCACCGACCGAAATTAACAAATAAACACATAGCATGTATCTCACTGCAACAAATACATTAATGGCATATTGTATAACAATGATGAAATTAAAGATGCTCATTTTGAAATTTCATGACTTGTATGCCTTTTCAAAACAACAATCAGTTAATGTGGAAAATATGTGGTAAGTACAGCCAACACTTCAGTAATCACAATAATTAATCAGAAATTCAGATTCTGTAAAGTACTCACACACATCAATTTCCAAGTATCATCATATAACCAACACGTGACCCACCAGTCAATCCCCCAATGCAATATGTATATGCTCATGTATACAATTTCTTGGACTCGCTAAGGTGCAGTCGCTCAACAGACCAGCACATTTTAAATATGTATGACTTTAACGGACCTCAAAACCAGGGTGCAATCGCTCAACAGACCAGCACTCGTGCAGTCGCTCAACAGACCAGCACGTTTGACAAATACCAAGGTACAATCGCTTAACAGATCAGTACCTAGTGCAGTCGCTCAACAGACCAGCACTCGTGGAATCGCTCAACAAATCAGCACATGGTCGCGCATTTCAGGGTACAGACGCTCAACAGTCCAGTACCAGAGCAGTCGCTCAACAGACCAGCACCTATATACCAAGGTACAATCGCTCAACAGATCAGTACCTAGTGCAGTCGCTCAACAGACCAGCACTCGTGCAATCGCTCAACAGATCAGCACGTGGTTGCGCATTACTCTGTGGCCCATCGCAGGTACCACCTGACTATGCAATGCATGGATATGTAGTGTTTCTCTTCACTGGAAACAATATGCAACATCAGTAAAATTCATGCATTTCCAGCATTTCTCAAAAACATTTCAACACAATTAATTTCATCCTCAACACATCAATGATTAACATTCAAGCAATCATTATTACTTTACATCATCTCAAAATTCCATTCTGAATTATCATAAGTCTTTTCCCCAACTCTTAAAATTCATAAAATAGTGTTTAAAACTGAGATTTTTGGAAAATACGAATCTGTTTTCGACTACAGCTTCTCTGTATTCGAATACAGAAGCCAAAACAGTGCAGAATTACACTATGTATTTGAATACAACCTTCTGGTATTCGAATACAGAGGCAGTCTCAGTGCACAACTCAACATTTTTCCCTACATCAGTAAAGTCTCAAAAACATCATCACCACCACTTCAAACTATCACAAAAATTCCATTTTAACTCGTCATAAACCTTTCAAATATTCCCCAACACTTAGGGTTTGTAAACAATGTTGAAAAACTTGGAATTTCTGAAAACTCGAATCTGTATTCGAATACAACCCCCTTGTATTCGAATACAGAAGCATGTAACTGCAATTTTAACATTCTGTATTCGAATACAGCATGCCTATAGTCGAATACAGAAGATAAAACATTGTAAAATTCAGCATTTTCCCCCATTTCATTAAAGGTTTCCAAAACATCATCATCTCCTCTTCAAAACCATTTCAAGGACTCCATTATAAATCATTTCAATCCTTCTCAAAGTTTCTCAACACTTTAAAATTCACATGACAGTGATTAAAACTTGATTTTCTGAAAAACACGAATCTGTATTCGAATACAGCTTCCTTGTATTCGAATACAGAAGCTAAAATTTGAGTTTCAGGAAAAACTCGAATCTGTATTCGAATACAGATCCCTTGTATTCGAATACAGAAGCTGAAACTAGTGAAAAACAGCATTATGTATTCAAATACAGCATGCCTGTAGTCGAATACAGATGCGAATACAGTGTTAAAATTTCACTTGTGTATTCGAATACGACATGATCGTAGTCGAATACAGATGCTAAGTCAGAAGCAAAAATCTTTCCTCTGTCGAATACAAGTTTGAAAACTTGAATACAAGTTCGAATACACCTTCGAAATCAGTGAAATTTTCCTGAGACTTCAACATATTTCAAACTGTTTCTTTTGAAAAATCAGCACAACTCCAAAACAATTTTATCACTCTTTTAAATCACAAAACTCATACTTTTACATCAAACCAGATTTTCCAGAAGAAAACACTTTCATCATTTTAAACCCTTTTTAGTTTGAAATCATCAGCAACAGAACCAGAAGCAGAATCATCAACACCAGAACATCCAGAAATAGAAACAGAATGGTCACCACTAGACTCATCAGAAGTAGAAATAGAATGATCACACCAGAATCATCAGAAACAGAACATGCAACTCCAAAACAACATGCAAGGCATTTTCAGCATTCTTACACAATCAACACAACATGCAAAGCATATTCCAGCTTTCTTACACAACCAACACAACATGCAAAGCATATTCCAGCTTTCTCACACAACAGAACATCACTAATGCATTCAGCCAAAACAGTAAGCATCACATATCATCAAAACATCATCAGAATGCATTTTCGCATTTTATGCAAAACAGTTTTATGAATATGCATTTTTCACTGTTTAGGACAGCATGCACAATAGTTTCATTAACATGCATTTTGATCCTATTCCAAATAACATGCAAGACATTTTTCAACTTTCCCACATAAACAAAACAGCATTGATGCATTCAACCAACAACAACCATCACATATCAACAGAATGCATCTTCTTCATTTTTCAAAATGTCATTTCAAAAACAGTTTTTCTTCAAAAACAGAAATGTAACAACATGCATAATGACACTTTGATTTCGAAGTAATGACACTTTGAGGAATTCCCTCTTTTTTCTTTTGAAATCGTGAAACAGCTTTCAGAAAACAGGAAGCAAGATGGCAGGAAAGGGTACTGTTACATGCAGCACTATTACATGCAGAATGGGGAGGTATGGAGTTCTGATTTTGCTCTCCCTCCTCACGTGTATTTATAGAGTTACTTAGGTGCCACCTCATCAAAATTAATGTTAACATAATGCTGGATCCTCCAGCACTTAATTGTTTTGCAATTAGCCACTAATCCTCAATTAATTGTTCGATTAATTTAATTACTCGTAATTAAATTAATTTAATCTTCATCCAATAATTTTAATTCATCTTCCAGAATAAATATTTATATATATATATATTCACTCAAAACGTACATATATTAAAATTTTACAAATATTCCCAAAATACCCTTAATATTAATTCCAAAATTAATTCTTAAATTTATCACTTTTTGCAAACAAATAATGAATGTAAAAGGTCTTAAAATTATAACAATTAGAAGTGATCATGGAGGAGAATTTGAGAACAAATTCTTTGAAAATTTCTTTGACGAGAATGGAATCTCTCACAACTTTTCTTATTCCAGAACACCCCAACAAAATGGAGTTGCAGAAAGAAAAAATAGATCACTCCAAGAAATGGCCAGAACAATGTTAAATGATATGAATGTTGCAAAACTCTTTTGGACAGAAGCAATTAATACCGCATGTTATATTCAAAATAAAGTCTATATTATATCCATATTGAATAAAACACCATATGAACTGTGGAAAGGTAAAAAGCCTAACATCTCTTACTTTAAACAATTTGGTTGTACTTGTTATATGTTGAACACTAAAGAAATCTTGGAAAATTTGATTCTCGATCTCAAAAGTGTACCTTTATTGGTTACTCTGAAAGATCCAAAGCATATAGTGAACGCCCCTAATTTTAAACAGCGCGAGTGTATTTTTTTCTACCAATAAAAGAATTTCAACTTAATTCAAAATAATTAAAAATAATTAAAATTTAATATGCATTAAACCATTCAAAAATAGTGTTGCATCGTAATTCAAAATACAAAAGTAATTAAACAGTCATGTCATAATTATAGCCTAGTAATTTAATTTTGGGAAATTGATCACTAAAATATACCAACATAAAATGCATTAAACAGTATCCTGGACCCACCAAAATATTATCAGAGTGCGGAAAAGATATACAGTTATCCCAAAACAAATAAATACATCCACCAAGTACTAGGCCCTATACAACAAGACTAACTGATCATGATCATGCACTAAAACTACAGTAGCACGGTTTCCACCGCATCCTCTCCAAGTCTCGTCTTCACTCCAGTTGTCCGTCCCTCTGCGCTGTCCACAAATACTCCACACGTGAAGATCAAGAAAAACTAACGACGTTTCCATCGTTAGTGTAACCGTCGATGGTACGGGTTAAGGTTTCATCTGAGGGCAAAGCCCAATTTTCCACAATAATTGTAAAGGGTCACCAACCGAAATTAACAATTACCACATATCAGTTATGTCAAAGATAAAAAATACATTCATGGCATGTTCCAATGCTATGACAATGGTAATAAATAAGTATGCTCACTTATTAAAGTATATAACATATACATCTTTGCAAAACAACCAATTTAACATTTAAATCATGTTGCAAGTACAAATATAATCAACAATCACAACAACTCATTAGGCACTTAGAATTCATAAGATACTTGCACACCTCGATTTCTACTCATCAACTCATATCAAACCATGACTCACAGGTCAACCATCCCAATGCAATATGTATATGCCAATGTACACAACTCTTGGAATTACCAAGGTGCAGTCTCTCACGAACCAGCACACGTGTAGTCTCTCACGGACAAGCACGATTTACAGACAGAATAGACCGTCTAATACACGCGGAACCACTTTGTATCCCGGATAGATTAGACCGTCTAATACACGCGGAACTACTCTGAACCCGGATAGAATAGACCGTCTAATACACGCGAAACTACTCTACAACCCATCAAGGTTACTACATTTACATGTATTAGCCTCTCACATGCCAAATACACAGAAGTTAAATCCTCGCACGGATAGAATGGACCGTCTAATACACGCGGAACCACTCCGTAGCCCGGATAGAATAAACCGTCTAATACACGCGGAACTACTCTAACCCCGGATAGAATAGACCGTCTAATACGCGCGGAACTACTCTATAACCCATCACAGTTACTACTTAACTTCGCGGCCCATCACGGTCACCGCCTCAACTCTGTGCCCCATCGCAGTCACCACTTGACTATGCAATGCATGAGCCATGCTATGTTTCTCTTCATTGAAACCAGTATGCAAATGTAATATATAACCCAACACTTCATCACCACATCAACAATCTCAATAATTTCATTTAATTCATCATATGTCTTACAAATGTTTTCCAAATACACCTCAAACAATCTCAAAAACTTCATATAATTTTTTGTATGCCTTCCAAATGTTTCCCAACTCATTAGTTGCATAAACCAATGTTTAAAAATAGAATTTTTTGAAAAAATTAATCTGTATTCGAATACAGATGCCAAAACAGTGGCAAAAATCAGCAATTCTGTATTCGAATACGAGGTTGTCGTAGCCGAATACAGATGCGAAAATAGTGGCAAAAAATCAGCAAATCTATATTTGAATACGACATGGTCGTAGCCAAATACAGATGCTAAGTCAGAAGCAAAAATCACGTATTTGTATTCGAATACGGAGTGTCGTATTTGAATAAGACATTCAAAATTTGAATAAAAACTAGAATTTTACAGGAATGTATTCGAATACACTAGTACCGTATTGGAATACACCTTCGAAAACAGTGAGATTTTTCAAAAAAATTCAACACAGTTTCAAATTTCTTTTCTTTGAAAACCAACACAACACCAAAACGTAATCACCATTTCTTTTGAACCACAAAACCCAGAACATTTCTCAACACAACATCAATGATTGTTACTCATCAACACCACATCAAAGGCATAATTAATAACAGCATCTAAAAGCAGTAACAACAACTCTCAACATGCATTATCTCAACAACATGCGTTTTACTCATTCACAAACCACATGCAAGGCAAATTTCAGGATCAACACAACACAAAACATCATCAATACATCAACCACGACAGCAACCAAACAGAACAACAACAAAACAAACACCACGAGCAGTTTGCTCATCCATAACAACATGCAAGGGCAATTTCATTTTCAAAATAGAACATCACATATACTCATCCATCACACATGCATTTACAGCCCTAAATGAAATCTAGAAAGTTTGAAGGTGCCCCTTACCTTAGTTACGTTTTCTTGCTCATTTATGTTACCGCGACAAAAGCCGACGAAACTCCCGTTCGCGTCGTCGCTAGCAAAGTTGGTTCTCTAACACCGTAACGATGAGAGGAACAATTTTCCTTCTTGACACTTTCTGTTTCGACGCTTGGATTTCCAAGTAATTTGAGTTTTGAGTATCCCTTCTCACTACCAACACAAACAGAACTGAACAGAGGAAGAAGAAGAAGGCCGCTCAGGTAGGTGAGGGAAAGGAAAGAAACTGTTTTCTCTTTCTTTCTCATTCTGATTTTCTGTTTTTCCCCTTTTTTTTCCTTGCTTCTCACATGCAAACATATATACAGACACATACTCTTGCCACTTCATATATATATATATATATAATAATTAAACTTGACTCTCAAGTAACTAATTACTCCCGTCGCAATTACGTCGACAGATAAAATCTTAATTAAATGCCCGATATTTAATTACTCGTAATTAAATTAAATAATCATTCGTCCAATAATTTTACTCAATCTCAAAAATATTAATATATATATATATATATATATAAATATACATATATCAAATATTTTACAAATATCCCAAAATATACTTGAAATTAAATCCGTAATTTCATTTTAAAATTAAAGGTATTACATTAGAGTGTTTAACAGGGAAACAAATATTGTGGAGGAATCCATACATGTAAAATTTGATGACAAACAGCTTGACCTTGAAAAGTCAAAGTAAGATGATGATAGTGCAGGTTTACTAGAACCAAAGGAAGCTGATGCAGACAAACCAAGAGAGCTTGAAAAGGTGGAGGATGAAAGCAAAACCGAAAAACCCGACAAATCTTCAAAGGATGAATTTGAAGATAAATTAGAAGGAAGATATGGATGGAAGTACAAATCTTCACATCCCGAAACGCTAATCATTGGGAGTGCAAGTGATCCCTTAAGGACCAGATCATCACTTAAAGAAACCAGTTTGTTTGGCTTACTCTTATCTATTGAGCCTACTTCTGTTGATGAAGCACTGAAGGAAGATGAATGGATTCTTGCTATGCAAGAGGAGTTAAATGAATTTGAAAGGAATGATGTTTGGGATCTAGTTCCAAGACCAGAAAAGAACATTATTGGAACCAATTGGGTTTTCAGAAACAAGCTGAATGAAAAAGGAGAAGTTGTCAGAAACAAGGCACAACTTGTTGCACAAGGCTACAGTCAACAAGAAGGTATTGACTACACTGAGACTTTTGCTCCAGTGGTCCGATTAGAAGCTATTTGTATCCTACTTTCCTTTGTTGCTAATAATAACATGTCATTATTTCAAATGGATGCTAAAAGCATATTTTTAAATGGTTATATAAGTGAAGAAGTCTATGTTAAACAACCCCCAGGTTTTGAAAGTTTTGAATTTCCAAACTATGTTTTTAAACTTAAAAAATCTTTCTATGGTTTAAAACAAGCACCTAGGGCATGGTATGAAAAACTTAGTAACTTCTTACTTAAAAATGACTTTGAAAGAGGACAAGTAGACAATACTCTTTTTAGAAAATCAATAAATGATGATATTCTGATTATTCAAGTTTATGTTGATGATATAATCTTTAGATCTACTAATGGCACTCTCTGCCAAGAATTTTCTAAATTGATGCAGCAGGAATTTCAAATGAGCATGATGGGAGAACTTAAGTTCTTCCTAGGAATACAAATTCAGCAAAGTCAAAAAGGTATATACATTCATCAGTCAAAATATACAAAAGAGCTTCTCAAGAAGTTTAAGATGAGTGACTTCAAACCTATGGCTACCCCAATGCACCTTACCTGCTCACTTGAAAATGATGATTCAGGCCAAAAAGTTGATCAAAAATCCTACAGAGGTATGATAGAATCTCTACTCTATCTCACTGCTTCAAGACCTGATATTATGTATAGTGTATCCGTATGTGCTAGATTTCAGTCTGACCCTAGGGAATCTCATTTAACTGCCGTTAAGAGAATCCTTAGATACCTAAAAGGCACTACCAACCTCACCTTGTTCTACAAGAAAACTCCTACATACAAATTGAGTAGATACTGTGACTCTGATTATGCTGGAGATAAACTCGAAAGAAAGAGTACAAGTGGAAACTCCACATTCTTATGAGACAATCTAATATCCTAGTCAAGCAAGAGACAAAACCCCATTGTCATGTCAACAGCAGAAGCTGAATACATTTCAGCAGCTGGATGCAACTCTCAACAAATTTAAATGAAACATCAGCTGGAAGACTACAAAATCATGGAAACCAACATCCCTTTATATTGTGACAACACTTCAGCCATCAACCTAACCAAAAACCCTATCCTTCATTCTATAGCCAAACACATAAAAATCAAACACCACTTCATCAGAGATTACATTCAAAAAGGGATACTCAACATCCAGTTTGTAGACATTGACCATCAATGGGCTGACATATTCACTAAACCACTACCTGAAGATAGGTTTGACTTCATCAAGAAAAACCTAAATTTTACTTTCATTCCTGACAAATAGCTTAGTTTAATTTTTTTTTGTTATTTTATTTTTATTTTTATTTTTATGTATTGTTTTTCAAAATAAAAAAAAAGTCAGAAGATGAAAAAAAAAGTCAGCAGATGAAAAAACAAAAAAATGTCAAAAGATAAAAAAAAAATTCAAAGGATCTCCTTTCTTCCTTCAATCCTTTTTGTCTGATGACAAAGGGGAAAAAATGTATTTGATAAAGAATCTGGGGCATTAGACTTATGGGGAGAAAAAGTCAAAATAAAGCTTAGTCCTAGGGGGTCAAAGTCAAAAGAAAGAAAAATAGTTATAAAAAATACAAAGTTTTGTCATCATCAAAAAAGGGGAGATTGTTGGAACCAAGTTGGTCCTTTCAATCAAAGTTTTGTTGTTTTGACTTAGAAGAACAAATCAGAGGCTGTGCAAAATCAGAGGATGACACCACCAGAGGATACATCCAAAGGAAGCAACCAAAGGATAAAAATGTCACCAGAAGGTTCGGTCAGAGGAAACATCCAGAGGATACCAGAGGAAACATCCAGAGGATACCAGAGGAAACATCCAGAGGATACATCTAGAGGATACATCCAGAGTATGCATCCCGAGGATACCAGAGGATGTCACTAGAAGATACCTCTAGAGGATACCAGAGGATGTCATCAAAGACAAATAACATCATTAGAGGATATCTTTCTTGGCCCATATCAGAAGGAAGCAGAGTCCAGAAGGAGACTTGGTCCATACCAGAAGGAAGCTTGTCAGAGGGAGACTTGTTCCAGATCAGAAGGAAACATAAGTCAGACTTGGTCCAGACTCAGTCCTGACCAGAAGATAGCATGGTCGTGAATATAAGACTCAGTCCAAACTTGGTCCAGACTTAATCCAGACTTGGTCCAGACCAGAAGATAACTGGTTCAGAACAAATGACTTGGTCCAGATCAGAAGATAGCATGGACCAGAACATAAAACTTAGTCCAGATAAGAAGATATAATTTTCCAGAACATAAGACTTAGTCCAAATTTAATTCAGACTCAATCCAGACTTAGTCCAGACTTGGTCCAGATCAGAGGATAAATGTCCAGATTAAAAGTAAATGGTCCAGACTAGAAGATAAATGGTCTAGTTGAAAAGATCAATGGTTTAGATTAAAATATCAATGGCCCATATTAGAAGATCAATGGTCTAGATCACATAATGGTACAAATCAAATCACATGATCCAGAATTGGCCGAGATAAGAGGATCACATAATGGTACAGATCAGATCATATGGTCCAGACTTGGCCGAGATCAGAGAATCACAGAATTGGTACATATCAGATTACATGGTCTAGAGTTGGTCGAGATCAGAAAATCATATGGTCCAGAATTTAAATCATGATGCAAATCAGTGAAGACTTGATTAAAATTTGAAGAAGACTTGATTAAATTTTGATAGAAATTTGATCAAAGTATTAATGGGATTTGATTCAAAAAATCATTGAAGACTTGAAGAAATTCGAATGCAATCTGAAGCTTAAAAAAATATGGTTTGAAATTAAAAGAAACAAGATTGGTCAACAGAATTTTCAAATGCAATATGAAGCTTAAAAGATACGATTTTAATTTAACAGAAACATGATTGGCCAATAGAATTTCTAAATGTTTTTGAGAAAGAAATTCAGTGCAACAATCAGCTTTCCAGAAGCAACAAAAGTGTGCAAGAATCAGTGCAGCAATCAGCTTTCCAGAAGCAAATTTGCAAAGTATCAATCCCTTGTAATCAAACCCAATAGTGGTGTAGATTCCTTCTACAATCTGGGGTTGTCAGATTGGTAGGAGAAGACTTGACTTGTAGAGTCAAGGTGTTGTTTTCATTCCTCAAAAGTCTGGGGTTGTCAGGCTGTTTGAGAAGACTGGCTTGGAGGGTCATGTGTTGTAATTCAAAGATTTGAATTAGTGGATTAAAGCCTTCAGGATGAAGGGACTGGATGTAGCCAAGTTAATGGTGAACCAGGATAAATTGTTGTGTTCTTATACTATTATTTTCTGCTGCTAAGTCTGATTAGTTATTCATCAAGTAAATCACATCAACATTCAACAAAACAGCAAAAAGATTCAAAGTTTGGCAAACACAATTCTTCTCCCCTTCTCGTGTTTGCACCTTCAAAAGGGAAAGAACAAAGAGGAAGAAGGAAGAAGATGATGTGTTAGAGATATTATGATATGAAAATTGTCTCCTTATATAATCGTTTGGGACCAATTTTTGCCTTATGTCAGTTCAATATAAAACATTGTCAATGTTGTCATATGTGAAATTTCACATCAGCCTAGTTAAATTCACAACTTTTAAGTTATACTTGTCCAATAAATGTGTTTCTTGTACATTCGAAAAAATAATTTAATTATCTACAACTTTCATGTTCAAACTAAAGTATAATCTATTCATCTTTTATGTCCAAATTGTAGATGTATATGATCTATTTGTATTGAACTCTATATATGACATATGTTCAATATTTTGACCATATCTTAAGTTACACAATTTATTTTTGAATGGAACGAGAGTTTTTTATAATATTCGTATATTCATTTCTTATAAATACATAAAGACCTAACTCATTAATTAACATTACCATGTGACACAATCTCTTATTGTATGAAAATGAGTGTTAATGACCGGTTAACGCACATGTCCCGTTGCTGTGCGAAGCTTGCTTTTGCAGTGCAAAAACACAGTTTTCTAACTCTATAAATTTCATTTTGTCCAAGTTTTTAATTCTTACCGTTTGAATATCACTTTTACCGATTAAAGATCAATCTAACTCATTGTTATTCACTTTATTTGATAAATCTACGATGGAACCGTTCAAATCATGAAGAATCAAATTAGGAGCTTGATATTACATTATTGGTACTTTTCGATCCATATTATCCAACCATCCAAGTAAGGGTGGGACGAATTCCATTGAGTCACATGTATAATAATGAAAACAAACGAGAATGTCTAAGTTCCCACTTTGTTTGGGGCTAGCCAATTGCCAAGCCACAGAGAGAGAATTAAAATAAATTAATGTGTTATTGGATAAACCGAGACTAAAATAAGTATTAGAAACATTATTAGGTATTGCGTGATTTACATTAAAATTATATTGATATATGATGTTTGTTATGTAATTGATGAATATTGAATATTATATAAATGTTTAGAGTGTGTGTAATAATTCTGAAGTGCACTCGGTAACCATCTAAATATAAAAAAAAATTAAATATGTATTTAGTCTCTACAAAAATATAATATTTTTAATTAATCTCTAAAAAAATTTATCACTCTTAGTCCCTATATTAGTTTTATAGAATCTTTTTTTAGGAACTATTAAAAAAAATTCAATATAAGGACTACAAAGTTGAAAATTTTTTATAAAGACTAAAAATAAAATTTTAAAATCATATAGTGACTAAAAACTTATTTAATTCTATATACAATAATAAATTTAAAAATTATATTTATAATAATTAATATTGTATATCAAGATTTATTATATATAAAATAATAATAAATAAAAAGCTAAAAATAAGTATATATAAATTTAAGAATAGTAATAATATTATTGGCAGATAATTTAAAGTGAGTGGGAGGTAAATATCAAAACTTAAATCCATTCTCATCTTGTAATTTTGGGAAAAACTTTTTTCACACCTGGTTAAAACAATATTTTTAAATTTAAATGAGGAAGAATGAATGAATAATGCGAATTGTATTGTGATGTATCTAAGTTTTGATCTAATGATAAATTATAAATTGATAGAGGTGAAATAGCAGTTTGTTTGATCTGGTTGCCCGACAAAAATTCAAAGAGAGGTCTACCTTTTGAAATGACAAATAAACATCGAAATCTAACGAATCTTTGTGAATGACTAGAAATTTGTTACTATGAATGTAGTTCAATAACGAAAGTAAAGAGTGATTTTATTAACCGATGCTTTGCTTGTTATTTGAATAAATATTGAATGAAATGATGACCCAAATCAATGCTCAAATTGAGATTACCCTTTTTATGGTTGAGTTTGGAGCAGTGGCGTATATAACCAAGCGACTTGTGTTGCGTAGTTAATTAGAGAAAACACACTTTATGATGATGATGATAAGTTAGTATACACTACACTACTAGTAGTAGTAGTAGTCTACTATACGAGATAACAGAACAGAACAGGTCGGGCAATTGAAGCCAAAAGTGAGAGAGTAAAGCTGCACACAAAATTTACCTTCCCCATAACTGCGTGATTTGAGCTACTGACTGCAATTTCTGATTAATGGAAGAAAGCCCTTTTCTTCTTTTCTCCAATCCAAGGGACTACCCACTCAACCCTGTTACTTTCTTCTCTTTCCACCACTTTATCATCAACACTACTATTTTCCTCATACCACCACACATTTCTTCTCATTACACAATATTCAACTCTTTCTTTATCTTAACTCAACAAACCCCTATTCCAATAACCAAACTAATTAACTCCATCTTTGCCCATAACCATCTTATGTGAGAAGCTATTATTTATTTCTCAGAATGGATTATTTAATGTTAAATTTACGAATAAGAGAGTAGGGACTCAAATTGCTGCCTGTATCATAGTATCATTCTAATTTACATAAAAAATAGCAACATCATATGTGCAATGGTTAACTATGTGGTCATCAAATAAATTATTTTTCTATTTTATTATCACTGTATCATAGATTTATAGTGTATTTTAAATGATTAATGATAAGTTAAAGTGATAACAAGTTGATAATGAGATATTTATGATATATTAAAGATAAAATAAAACATATACAAGTTACAATAATAATAATAATAATATTTTATGCTAATAAAAAATAAATTCACGCTGTAACGTTTGAAATACTTATTTCAACAGCTACAATGGCCACAACCAGTATAGTCGAAGTTGTATCAATAATTGCAATTTAAAACTATGGTAATGTGTGATTTTTCATGGGTGTTTCTCTCTCTTTGAATAATTACTTAAAAACTCACATATTACTCTCTCTTGTGTAAATCACTCTGAATCACACATGAGAGGATCTATTTCTATTATTTGATGTTTTGTTTAAATGCACCTTAAGTCACCTTTCAATGTGAAAACAAACATATAATAAGTGTATGATTGGTATATTGATTAATTGGTTAGAATCTCGATAAATTATCGTAATTTTAAAAAATTATAACTTATTAATTTTTTTAAATCGCAATCATCCGAGTTGTATTATATAATAAAAAATACATACCAATATTATTTTATGGATTTAACTTATGTTTTTAAAACATTTCTTACATATTTATAAATTGATTATTTAAAAAAAATAACTTTTTAAACTTTCAAAAAATTAAATACATATATATAATAAGATCACATTTCTACGTTTAATTTGTTAACAGACTTTGGAAACACGTGTTCATATTCACCATACTTTATTTGTGTGTATACTTAAATTGTCAAATAATAAAAGAAGTGTCTTTTACATATTTTTTTTTCCTTTTTAATAAATGTCACACACAAATAAGAACATTAATTAATTCTTAAAAAAAAAAGTAAACATTAATTAAGAAAATATTCTATAATTTCATATAAAACAACTCCAAAGTCAAATAGTCAAAAGTTTGTTGTAAAAAATTTAATAAAAAAGAAGATATAGCAGATACATATCAGTAGTGTTGGTAATATAGGTAGGTAGGTAGGTACGTAGTATTACTATTTCCACCCTTCATGAAAAAGAAATTGATCACCTGAAAAAATGCATATCCATATATAGTATATGTTACTATTGGGCTAGACAAACAAAAAAGGTTAATATATGTATATATATGTCTTTTCATATGAATGTGATCAACCACAACCAGAAACATTTATAAGCATAATTTAAGGCATGTTCTTATAAACCCTACCTCATAAGGAAATCCGTACAGACATATGCAACAGTTTCTGTTCCCCTAGCCTTAGCCAAGACTTCCATTTCTTCCTATCCTTTCTAATAAATATTGTTTCATCCGTCCTCTTTACTGGTCATTTGCGTGATTATTAAATACTACGCACCAGTTTTTACATTTCAAAAGTACTGGTAGATATATATTTAGTAAAAAATAAAAATATTGGTACATATAGAAATTAACTATTCAATTTCTGAAATTGATAGAAAAGTTTTTTGAATGTGATTCATGCCAGCATAAGTTAGGGTTAACATAAATCAGGATTGATCTCACATATTCATAGCCTCGTATAACTATTATTGAAATTAGGACAACCCGCTCACAAATGACATAATTTGAAGAAATTTTCTATTTTAATCCATTTGAATTTTCAATCACAACCACTAAGTGGATAAAGAGAAAATTTGATAATAATAGACACAATAGTACACTTGTATATTTATTTTAAGTCACTTGATGACAATCACACCGTGATCACAGCTATCAAAAAGAAATATGAAAATCACGAACCCTTTCTTTATTGCTTACAATGAAAATCTTTTAGAAATTATATAAAAAATCATTATATAAATAAAATCTATTAAGTCACAAAAGTATTCACAAATTTTAACTTAAAATACATCTCAGATAAATTTTTATTTGTTTTTTAAAATGTATGCAAGTACACCGTCCAACAAGGAGAAAAAGACATAGTATGTTACTGTCACCGATCACCGTTCACTATCGTGGAGTCGTGTTCCAAAATTTCGGTAAAAAAAGTTTACGGAAAATGTTAGTGAGAGGAATACAGATTTTGTGTCTAAATATTGATAAATCGTTGGCTGGTAAAAAATCAAGGCTTAGACCAAATTATATATCAAACACTTCTAAAATATTGGGTGACATCGGTTGGATTGTATTATTTGAAATTATATATTTCTTTCTTCAAAATAAAATATAAAAATTAATTTCAAAATACATTAATGTTTTTTTCTTTTGGAATTCTGCCACATTCCAATAAATATAATTGCGTCATTATATCACATGGTTCTACTAAATATACATATAATATTAGAGTTCGTAATTTTTTATATTAGAAATCAGTTTAACGTGTCATTTAGTTTGTAAACTATATTCTCAAGTTCTCAACATTTGAGTTATGAAAATTCCACGGAATGATAATTAATCATTAAATTACTATTTTATCAAAAAGTTATATTTTGAACATAAAAATAGAAAAAGGAAAACATATTATTATGCAAAATGAATTTATAAAATCATATTTTGAAAATATTTTAGTCATTCAAAATTAAATTAAAAAAATTATAATTATTTTTTTATCAAAATCATACTAGTCATTCAATTATTGTTTATTTTAAAACTAAATCAACATTTTGAACATGAAAATAATTGATGTTAATTTTAAGCAAACATTTTATCATAGAATTGTTTGACTCTTATTTTGTTTATTACGTTGGTGAGTCTAATTAAATAATTAACTTCAAATGAAAATTTGTTAGTTAAACGATTATGAGATTTATTTAATATAGATGTTTAATTGTTTTTCTATGTAATGGTCGAAATATTATTACTATTCCACTATTTCACTGGCTTAAGCATTATCTATTCGATTATAACTTATATTTCAGCTTTTTAAATAACCTTTTTTTTATATTGTCCAAGGTAGAATAACAATAGAGTCACTTCTACTTTTTTACAAAGTCTCTTCGTACTATATAAAATTATTATTATGGTAAGCAGACATTAGCCATATGTGTGCACGTGGGCCTTGCAGGTTAGTGGGGTCATAAGCACCACTTTTCTTTCCTTTTTATTTTTCATTTTCAATTTTCAATTTTGTTAAATTACACTTTATTTTTATTTTTAGTTATATCCAAATAATTTACATAATCTTTTAACTTATGTAAGTACATAAACCTAGTTAAAATATATTTGAATTCTATTAACGCACAAAAACTTAATTTTGGTGTAATTAAAAATAAAAGAAGTGTAATTAATAAAAAAATAATTAATAAAATTATATTTTTAGTCTTTTATTTTATTTAAATATAATAATTTGGCTTGGCACATCATCTGATGTGTGGCTTAACTATTACAACTAAATTAAATTAATTAATTTGAAGGAAAAAAATATAAAGGACTAAAGTATTACAACTAAATACGATAAAGATTAAAAATGTAATTTTATTAATTTTTATTGATGAATTATACTTAAATGAAATGGTGAAAGAAAATATATTAATAATAGTTTCTAAAAAAAGGACAATATATCTGTAAACTATTTTTTTTTTAAGTAAAAAAAGAGAGCAATGGCATCACATGATTAACTTGATATCTTAATATGCTCACACCCGAAGTTCATCATCTATCATTTATATTACTCCAAAATATTATTAAAAGTAAAAATAAGATACAAGGTGCTTTAGAGACTATACCAATAAAACAGTCATCTTGATTACAATTAAAAAGCTTACTAGAAAAATCCATGTGATAAAAACACGGTGAAGGAAAAAATGTGTAGTAAATACATACAAATAACTGCAAAATCTATATTCAAGAAAAATCATTCATGTGTTTCTATTGGAAACATCATAAATATTTAAAGGAAAAGTATCACATCAATGATAATTAACAATGTGAAGTCTCATATTAGCGATCCTATTTGCCCATTAATTCCCTTCTTTAAAAATATAAGATATAGTAAAACTCATTCTCTTAATCATTTGAAAACAATTAAGTCATCTATTTCTAATAAACTAAGGAACAAGACTAGTATTTCTACAAGCCAGATTTGTCAATTGTGAATCAGATCCAAACCATATAGAAATCACCACCCATTCTTGTAGGTTGTTTCAATAGTCAGCATAACTCCTATAAACTCAACATGTAGTGCAATTGTAATCCTCAAATTCACAACAAAATAGCCCAAGGAAGCAACAAAGTTGTCCGTAAGTATGCCTCCACAAGAAGCAAAACTAGGAAATTCAAATGCAGCTCCATCAATATTACATTTAATCCAATACTCCTTGGGAGAGGCCAAATGATAAAAGTACCAAACTATTATAAAAAGTTATCATATCCATAAAGACTTGAGTGATATACCGTTCAACAATAGTTATAATACTAAGTCTAAAGATTTGAGAGTAAATTGATTTTGATAAAAGAACATAAACAACATAATAACAAGAGTAAATATTTGGTAAAAATAGTGAGATAAAAGTGTTGGGATTAGATTTCATCAATGTCTCTCTATTCCTAATAATTAAATATACATATTACACTTCAATAACATCATCATCATTAATCAAACATCATTGATTCTTTAATGAAATGAGAAATCAATCTTGTTTATTAAAGATCGATCCCTAAAAGATTTAACAAGGAAGTCTAAATTAAGCATTGTTGATTTTTTTTACTAATAAACCTAATACTAATTCTAGAAATAGATCCAATAGATGTTTCATCCTAGATGAAAATTCAAAGAGTCTTTCCCAATAAAACATCAAATCAAAGATCAAATTATAGGTGATGAAGCTATAACAACCATCAAGAACAAGGATAACTTAGTGAAATTGATAAATAAAGAAGTACATGAGAGTTTGATTGATTACATCTAATCTCAACAAGAGAAAGTTAGATATTTATGGTAGCCATAGATACAAGATCAAAGAGAGGAAAACAATTCTTTAAGGATGCCTCAAGATGAATATCTCCCTCAAAATGACTTCTCTGGTTCGTGATTTCCTTATGGAAAATGAAAAAATCTTCTTTTTACCTTCAATTTTTCCTTTTATACGACATGCAAATCGGTCAGTAAGTGACTTGTGCATTTCTTCATTCTAATGTAAGTTGTTGAATCTAGAAACCACCTCAATTAGCCTATGTAGCTCAAATTCGCATGGCGAATTAGATTTGAAATTTCTTTTCTTTTGGTTATGTTTCCAATTCTCCTAGCTAGCTCAGTTTAGTTGGGCAAATTTTTGTTGGTTTGTTCTTTGATTTGCAAACTTGCTTTCAATCCAAGCTTTGTCCTAAAAACAAAAAACAAGTGATCAAAATAAGTATTTTTTTCCTAGTCTATCATGAAATACTCAAAATTACACAACTATTAAAAAATTGGGGGTTAATCAACATGATCGTTACCAAGTTAAGTCTATAAGTATCTTTAGTTTAAATCATTTATAAGTTAAATTGACATTTATCACCATATCATTTGCTTGATTATGTGTGCTTTAGGAGGATGAGTTCTAACTTCGAAGTACTTGATAATTTAAAATTCCTACTTGTGTGTTGAAAATTATGCTAGAAGTGTGATTGTCAAATAAAGATACGTCAACAATAATTCATTCTATTGATTATAGTGTAAAAAATTGGACTCTTGCCTTCAAATCGAGCTTGATTTCTGCAATACAAATAGTATCAATAGTGAAGACGATGCTTACCAAAATAACATCTCTGCATTGATGAGACCAACCTTTGTCACATTTGATAAGAAGATTTTGAACCAAATTAATATCAATTTGAGAGTGAAAAATAGATCTTAACCAAAATCAGAGTCTAATAGCAAAAGAGTAGGTTAAAAAACGATGTGTGCTAGTCTCCACTCCACACTAATAAAGCTCACATCTTAAAACAATTTGATAACCCTGAGAGATTTAATTATCAATAGTAGGCATCTTGTTATGCAACAATCTCCAATACCTAGAGACTTGGAAGGAGGAATGCTATTATGCAAAATGACTTTGGCCAAAGGATAGTGGTTGTATAACAAAAGAATAAATTGAATGGAAACAATTGAAAAAGTTGTAATAAAATAAGTGATTTTCACTATAAAATATAAGATTAAAAAAATATGAGTGATTGTTAATGTACACAATTAAAAAGATTAAAATAAAATATGACTGATTTTTACTCTAAAAATATTATTAAAAAAAGATGTGTGATTGTTTGTATATATTTATTTTGTTTTAAACATTCAATCATTATCGAATATTTTCTTCCTATAAAAAATAGAATATATATTTTGCATTCATTGATTTGAGATATATTTGTAAGCATTGGTTTTTATATCATAATTATTTTTATTTTTGTTTTACAATTTATCTTGAGTATTATTATTTCTTTATTCTTTTTTGACTAATTGAATGAAACACTATTTCTTATATTTTATATTTCATGTCTCATTTTCATTTAAATTTCTGATAACTAATTCTTAATTAGAGGTGTTATATCATATGATTTTTTTATAAATATTTTGATTTAATTATCCTTTTGGGAGAATGTATATAATGAACAAACTCAATGTACTATTTTTTACAATAAAAATACGAAATAATATTGGGAATGAGAAGACATCACTTTTTTATTTTGATTATTTTTTTCGTTAATTGAAATTATGCTCTGATTTTGATTAAATACTTTCTATTGTGTTAGAGGAAAAAAAATCTGTATTCGAGTACTAATAAGAGAAAAATGAACACAAGTTGTATATTACTTTAAAAATATTTAATATATAATTTAACATTTTTATTTTAAAAAAAATATCATTTGCTGTTTTTTTTTTGTGTAATTGCTTGCTAATTTAAATGACTATATTTCAATATATTTTATTTATTTGATTTAAACATCATTGGATTGGTTGTGCATTAGTTTAATTATTGATTTTTAATATGTGATGATTATGTTTTTATATATTTTGCGGTAGTTTACGATTGCTACATTTTAATTATTAAAATGTCATTAAAATATTGTGATATATTTATATTGATAATTAAATCAATTTTGTGATGTGAGTTATATTTTTTATTTTTTTATTTTAAAGATGTAGACAAAAAATTAATAGAATAAAAAAATAAATAAAATAACTATCGAGATGTTTCTTTATACTATTGAATGATATAATAAAATTACTCTTATATAGCATATAAGGATGCGATTTACCAACATAATATTTTAAAAGTTTGTTATAATATATTATAATAATTGTGTACTTTATTTTATACAGTGTAAGTATTGATTGGTCTAAGTAATCATTTGTTTCAAAATAAGTACATGTAATTTAAAGTTTCACAAAATTTATAAAAAATATAAATAAATTAAAGTATGTTGAACTTTACAAAATTGTCGGTATTAGTTATTGATTATTATTTCCTCACAAAGATTGTTGGTTATTAGACATGAAACTTTAAACAATGATGCAAATATTTATTGATGAAAATAGAAATGAAACTTTAAACAACATAAATTTGAATGTAGTATTGAAAAACAATATTAATGTTACATTAAAAAAACTAAATTAAATCATTCTAATAATTTTTACTTTTAAAACGAAATTTAATTGTAATCTTAACTCGTAATTCAAATGACAAATATCAAAATTATTAAATTAAATATTATATCTTAATTTAAACATAAGACTTTACAATCTTATGAAACTTAATTTTGGATGGAGAGTACAGTTACGTTTCTTTGTACCAAATAAATGTTTCTTACTTGATAAGAGAATGTCGAATAAAATTTAGCAATAATATATTAATTTTTAGTTTGTATGAACGTACATTAAATCATATTTATGGAACACATTAAACTAATTTGTATCTCATCACATCTTTGTCGACAATAATTTGTCAGCGGTTTTTTATTTTACGATTTAAATTTACAAAATCATACTGATTCGAATATTTGATATAGTGATTTTGATTTAAAAAATTAATTAAAAAATATTTTTTTATGTAAATTGTTAAAAAAAAAATTGAATTAATTTAAAATTCAATATTTATTTTCCTCTATAAAATGAATACATTTGATTTTAGTTCCTATAAAAAAAAATTATTTTTTATTTTCATTCAGATAAACATGAAATTACTATTTTTGATTCCTCTAAAATAAGTGAATTTTGGTTTTAATCGATACAAATATTTTCATCTTTTCATATCTAAAAATTTTCTTTTAAGGGCCTTTAATAGAATTCCTAATGGCATTCAAGGATTAATTTTTTATAAAAAAAAAAAGATAAAAATTGGAATAATAATATGTTTACATGACACGACAGACATTATTGAGTGTGACTTGGTATGGTCATGTGAGTTGTGACCTTTCATTATACGTATAAGCTGTTAACAAAAGTCACATGATGCTATAAACATAATTTTTATATTTTGTAGGAATCAAAACAATTTTTTTTATATGGTGGTAAAATATATTATCTATTAACTAAAATCATATCCTTAATCCATTAATTTATAATAATTTCTTTTTCATTTTAATATTTTTAATCTATAAGTGATAAATCAACATCAAAGGAAAAAGAATGATATTAAAAATTCAAATTATTATTTGAAAATAATCTGATCAAAATAATTATATAAAAATAAAACAAAATTATTGTTGTTTTGACAAAGAAAAAAATATATTATTCTACCTTATTTTGTCATATATACTTTTCAGACCAACAAACCTGAACATCCTAAAATGAAAAGATGATGAAATGGGCCAAGCCGAATAGTTTACACGAAAGAGAAAATCTAAACGATGATGTATTGGGCCCAGCATCAAAAGAAACGAATAATAGATTGTTCACCCCAATAAACTGATCGAGTATCAGGAAAAAAGTAAAAAGGGTATATCAAGTCTATATAAATCTAAAAGGAATAAATAAATAAATCTAAAGAAAAATAGACATGCATCATCGTCGGTATCAAATTTTACACTATCATCTAATTTGCTGATTATATAATCCATCAAATCACCTAACTTCACCCACTATAATGATATGAGAGGCAAAGTTGTCCGAGGCTCTAATATATTAAAGATTTGTTTGAAACACTTTTAAATTTTAATTTTTAAAAATTATTTTATAAATTTAATTTTAAAAATTGTTTTATAAATTTAATTTTAAAATTTTTTTTAAAGAATAAAATTAAAGAAAAAACTTGTTTGAGATACTTGTTTTAAAAACAGTTTTAGAGATGAGAAAAAGAGAAAACCTATTTGGTAATCTAAATTTTTAAAATAGTTCTTTTATAGAGAATTTAAAAAACTGAAAACTGATAAGTAAAATATCATTTATCTGTTTTACTTTTTTAGTTTTAAAAAATATAATATTAAAAATAGTTTTTAAAAACAAGTAATTCAAACAAGTTTTTTAGTTTTTAAATTTTAAAAAACTAAAATAAAATTTTTAGGAAGAGAATCAAACATATCCTTGGTGCTTTTGTTTTTATTTTTTTGTTTTATAAAAAAACGTGCAACTAATTTAATAGAAAGTATTATCATTGATGTCTTTTAATAGAGAGAAATTATGTAAAATTGAAATTAATAACAATAATTTCTAGACATAAAATACTAATCATACAATTGAAGAAAGTCAAATAATCATGCAACTGTAAAATAGTAATGAAATGTCTTTTTGATATACTACCTCCACATTTAGAAAATATTATTACTATTATTATTATTATCATTAACTTTTTAAAAATATTTTTTTCTTTTAATGCATTAAGAACATAATATAATATATTTTAATATATTTATATATTAACTTAAATATATTATAATGAAAAATACCAAATAACTTTTAATCCTTATATGTAATGTAAAAATGATATTATTACTTTTGATAGAACAAATTATATATAGGATACC
>JBBPBO010000001.1:20678137-20693387 GCA_037974295.1 Cicer cuneatum
ATAACCATAAAACATGTGTTTTATGTTACGAACCATAAAAAAAAAAACATAAAGAAATACATCTAGTTTTTTTCTTTTAAAAATTACATTTTCTCAATTAGTAAAATTTTAAAATTTATAATTTGAATGGTTCATATCATTTTGTCTTTTTCTAATTTTCCATTGGTATCCTTCAACCAGTTATCTCTCATATAATTCATTATTCGAAAAATTCTCCTTAGAAAAACATCTTTTAACAATGATCACAAACATAATAGCCAACTTCTATAGTAAATACCATTACATACATAATATACTTTATAAAGACTAGATATTTCAATTAATTTTCACTACAACAAGATAGACATTTACTTACAGAAGTTTTTAGTGACAATATTTAAAGCTATTGGTATAGTTAACATATACAATAAATTATTTGTTGTTGGTACAAGTGTCTTATACCTTTGATGATATAAATTTGTCACTAATTGTTATAGTGATGTCCTTAAATCTGTTACTATAGACAAAACTGAAAAAATAAATATTTTTTAAAAGAGTCAAACTCTTAATTAGTTGTGAAATTTTTTTGATAGGACCAATTCCCAATTCTAATTTTTTCAATGGAGCCAACAACATTTCAATGGAGCCAAAATGTAAATCCCTAAATTGCTTTATTGAGCCAAAACTTCATCTTTTCGCCTCAATCTATCAACTTCTCACCCCAATTGATTTCAATGGGGCCAAAATAGTAAATCTCCAAATCTATCAACTTCTCACCCTAATCAATCACCTTCTCGCCTTTGTTCAATCCCGAGTCCCAATTCAACGTCTTCTCACATTCGTTCAATCTTGAGCCCTAATCTACCACCTTTTCACCTTCGTTCTGATAACCTCTACACCACAATGAATGTTCATACCCGCGATCACCGTTTTATCACCTTCGTTCTAACCTGAGCCCAATCTTTCGACGACAATTGACATCTCTGTTCATTCACCTTCGTTTCTAGGCTACGACAACATCCACGTGACAATGACATGTTTGTTCTATCACCTTCGTTTCTTGGCTACAATAACCCGCAACATCTCCTCTCTCACAATCTTCCTCACACCTCACTACAATTTCGCCCCCAATATGTTTTTCCTTTTATGTTTATGCTAACAGTTTTGTTCTAGGGTTTCTCTATTTCATCAATCGATAATGATTGATTGAACCGATTCTAAAGTATATGCAATTCATTATATAAACGCTAAGTAATATGAGCGAATTATGAATTAGGTATTGCTTTTACATTTTTTTGTTCGTCGATTGTTATCGATTCTTTGCTAGACATCATTTGTGTGTTTTGATTTTGTTGGTAATTCTGTTTTCTCATTCTTCCTTAGAATCCTTGTCTTGAAATGTGGCATTTTGAAGTTGTTGCATTGCCAGTTGAATAATTAGTAATAGTTTTCATTACCAAGTTTTGTTTTAGATACATTTGAATACTTTGTTGCAAGATTAAGTTTACCAAATTTTAGATACAATTTTCATTACCATGTTCCATTTAATTTTGTCTTGTTATCCATAATTGGTGAACTTAGTGATATATTTTAGAACTATCTATTGTCAAACAGGTTTATGAATGATATTGTTTGAGTAGCATTGGTGTGAAAAATGATATGATATTATTATTTAGTTATTTCTTTTAATTTTTCTGTCCTACTATTAGTTTGACATTTGCTCACTTTTGAACCAAATTTTTTCTTTGTTGCTTTTTTATACTGATATCTAAGTAAAATTTATAATTTTGTTACATCCTCATTTTTAAGCAATTCATGACCAGTTTAAAAATACTAAAAACATCAAAACAACCAACCAAAAAACAACCAACCATATCCAAACATGATCATAATAAATTGCTATTTTTGAAAACGTTCCATCATCAAGTGGTTTCATAATCATCCAAATAGAAACAATATAAGCCCCAACAGTACAAAACACTGAAACACAATTAACAATTATAAGCAACCACATAAAAAACCTATTACCAAGTGGAAATCTAGTTACCGACAACAATATTATTGTTTAGGAAGCATATAAAGATATTGTACACAACAATATGAAAAGTTCATATTTAAATTATTGGTTACTATCACCAAAGGCTAATACTGAAGTACCAACTTTGCATGTTTAACCAATTGTACAACCATCTTGTGTATTTGTGTTTGATTGCCAAACACCACCTAGAAGGTTAATAGTAATTTGGAAAGTTAAAGATGCAACAATTGTTGCTACCACCATAAGTGTATACTTCTTAATTTGCCAAAGTATATATATACACTTTGTCTTCTATCTCTTATATCATTCAATATTTCAATTTGATAATGCCTTCACAATCTATTATAACCCCATAAAACAATGTGCCAACTAAACTCTGATTTATGATATTGGTTTATCAAGATTATCTAATTATTGTAGCATCTTGTTATCTAGAAAACTTGCATTTTTTTATAGCTTACAGATTTTTCTTTGGAATTATCGTGTGGCCTGCCCAATTATTGATATGTGCTACATATTTTTGCTGCAGATAAACAAATTATATCTTTCATTGGCTTTCAGAGAATATTCCCTTGCAACTGGTGCCATTATTGTTGTATCTTTTTCAATTCTGGTGCCATATATATTTTTCCTTTTTTTAGTGAAAGTTTCCAAGATGAGCTATATTGACATAGTAGAAGGAGATTCACTATTTATTTTCTTTTTACAGAGTTTTTGGCTTGCCTGGTTTGTAGGTTCATGTCCATTGTTTTGGACTCTTTTCATCGGTTTTGTGCTAAGGACGACTTATTCAATTAATGTGAGTTCTTTGTAAGTAATGTAATGTTTTGTACTATTTTTTCAATATAGTTATGCTCGACTTATTCAATTAATGTGAGTTCTTTGTAAGAAATGTAATGTTTTGTACTATTTTGTCAATATAGTTATGCTCATCTAGCTCCTCCAAGTTAACTTTAATCCAAATAAATGTATTATGTGGAAGAGAAAAGAAAATAGTACAAACACGGAAAATAGGAGAAAAAGAATGTCATACGCTGGCGTTATTATTAAAGAATATGGTATTTTAAGTATGAAAAAACTGTTTAACAATCACAATTTGTACTACCGAAAGATATTTCATGGCACTGCCCAGATTCACTGTATCAAAGTTCTATTGTAACATATAAAACCGTTCTAGAATTACACCCTCAATATGGCTATAATAGCCACTCTCAATATGACGGTTAAAGTCACTCTCAATAAGGCGGTTAAAGTCTCGCAATATGGTACTATGACAACTCATAAATCAAAATGACTACACTCTAAAGGATTCCGGTATAAAAACCACTCTAAAAGACTGCGACATAAAAACCATTATAAAAAGATAGTGGTATTAGGACCACTCAAAAACTCGACGGAACTACGACATAACAACCGCTCTAAGATATCAAAGGGACTACGATATAACAACCGCTCTAAAATATCGAAGGGACTACGGTATAACAACCACCCTAAAATATCGAAGGGACTACAATATAACAACCACTCTAAAATATCGAAGGGACTACGGTATAACAACCAGTTTAAAATATCGAAGGGATAGAAAGAAAGGGGAGAAGTGACTTGGTAACAATCGAGTAGAATATAAGAGGGAGAAAAGAAAAAGTTGGAAAATGCATCCAACTTTGGTGTGCTTTAAATTGACACTCTTTATATAGTGATGGAAGCAAACCCACATATTTTTTTCTTTGTGTTGATTATTTCTTTTTTATGGCTTGATTATCATTAGCATGTTTATTCGTGGCTCTATGAAATTGTGTTTGAGTTGCTTTGTTAATCATATTGACTGTATGATCTTCCTTGTTATACTTTTCATTGGTTATTTTTCATTATTTTTCTTTTCTATTATTTGTTTGAACTTTGCTAATGTTTGAATAAATTTTTTTATTAGTTGATGTTTGTGGTGCTTTCCTTCAACCTCTGAATCATCTCTATCACATTTGTATCTCTATTGCCGCCACAAAATCAGCTACTATAAACTTTTAAAATTGTTTAAAAGTCTCTTTTGAAGTTTATATTGAAACAACATAGTATTTTATATACTTTATGTGTTGTGTTTTGGTTTATTCTTATAAATAAATGATACTTGTATTTTTTATAAGTTTCATCCTCGTATTTTTTATAAGTAATATCTTCTATTTTTTGTGATAGATTCTTGATGCTAATAGTGCTGAAAACCATTTGAATTTTTTTAATTTAAACAACAATGAAGATAATGAAAATGGTAATTAGATAGTATTAATTAATTTTCATTAAAATCATTAATATTTTTTTTGTTTTATTAGTAATATTTTTATGTTGAATTGTGTATTTATTCATTTGTTATTTTATTGATTGTAGGTGAAGATTAAAAGCTAATTTGTTGTTGAAGATGAAATCTTGGGACTCAATTTCTTAATGTTTTTTTAGATTGTTATGTATGACATTATATGTTTATTTTAAATGTTAGTAAGATAATATTTTCCATTACTAAGCAAAAATACTCTATAGTGTACTATGATGAACATTGTTTTATATAATTTTCTTGTAAGACTTTTATGTTAATTTTCAATATTTATGATGGACATCTTTTATTTTATTTTTACTTTTAAATATGTATATATATATTATTGTGTATTTACATTTTGTTAAATTTATAAAATAAAATAATAAATTATTATACAATTTGTATTGATAACAAAAAGTAATATTTATAGGTTACTATTAAAATCTATACCAACAAAAATAAATCTTCACTTAAATGTATAGCAACAGAATCAAAACTATAAGGTAAGTATATATCACCAAAAAAATAAACTCAGTAATTTTAACTATAGTTTTAATACTTTTATTGACAGATTTTTACCGTCACTAAAAGTAAAATTTCTTGTAATATTTGAAAATTAATTATCATGACGAAAATCTATAATAAAAGTTTTAAAGTTTTATTAATATTAATAGTTCACAATACTGTAATATAGATTTTATTTAAAAACTTCGAAATTTCTAGTTCACTAAAAAATATACAGCTAGTTATATGTTAATATCTATTTAAAATCAAAACACTAAATAAAAATCATATTTGCTAGACTGAAATGAAAAATAAATATAAAATACTGGTCTAGTACAAATTGGAATAGAAAACAATTTTTTTTTGTTACAGAAGAAAACTAATTTAATACACAAGAGAAATATAAAAATGTCTATGGTTTCCTCGTCGATGACTTTGGTGACTAGTGACAAAAATACTATGGATAGAAAAAGAAGTAGAGAACAATTGTATGCATATGTTGGCCCCAAGGTTAACAACAACATAGCTATTTATTATGTTGAGTACATTCATCATTATTTTTCATTTATTTATCATTTTTTTAAAATTTTTGTGAAATTGTCAAATACGACAATTATGACAATTATATGTGACAAAGTGAATATTATACTTTACTAGTATTGTTATCTTCTCTTAATCATAGAAGATATTGAAAACAACAATCTCAATGTATAATTATTAGTAGTGAATTTAATAATAAAAGTTAATTGATTATTTATCCAAGTTTTACAATATTTATTTAGCATAATATTGTTGAATGATATAAATTTACAAAAATATAACTATCTATTAAAGAATCATTGAAAAGAACTACATCTACGTTATTATTTGTTATACATAAATCTACATTATTAAAAATAAATTTGATTAATCTCCTTAATATATTCAAGAGTAATTAAATTTACATTGTGAGGCGGTTGTTTGCAAGTTAAATTTGGATTAATATATAATTGTTGGAATAATCTTTGTACTTTTAGTAATAACTTTTTACTTCTAAAAAACAAATCGTACATCACTATAATGAATAATAATTAATAATCCCTCTACAATATCTAATCCATGTGTACAATTCCCCAACCCAAATAAACAAATGGAAAGACTAACTAATCACACTAAGCACTTGAAAGAAAGAAAAAAAAAACTAGAACTATAGAACAAGTGATCCCAATCAAGCACGTGACATGTCCTTTGAAGCCAAACACCATATGATTACGTCACAAAACCACAAATTTCCGTAACTTGAGAGATAAGAACCATGTATGTATATATGTATAATATGTACACATCACACTTTTTATAACAAGACCATGCTATTATTATCAACCTCGAATCTAATTCCATCCAAGTTTGATGAGGCCACACCATCCAAATCCATGTCCCACAAGAATCCATATCCATCATCACACTTGGGACTGATTTGAGTAACACTACTACAATTTGTGTTTGTTTCCTTAGAAAATTGAAGGAGATTCATCAAAGAATTATTTTGGTTCACATTTGGATTATGAAAATGATGGGTTGTCATTGAGGAGGAGAAAGAAGCAAGTTGGTTATACCCAATTGGCATGATTTGGTTGGTTGGAGATGATGAATCCAAAGTCAGGGATGGGGCTAAAGTCTCATACATGTCTTGTGGGCTTAATTTGGCATTGTTATCTGTTTTGCCTTTATGAAATACTCTACACAAAACCCAATCCTCCTGTAATCAATATAAGATTGACCTAATTAGCAAAATTAAATGTGAACCCAAAATACAAAATTAAAGAAGCTTTAACCTTACACTAAAAAATATTCAATTCTATCCAATTCAATTAGTGACAACAATAAATCTCTCAAGATTTGGACCAAAAAAGTCCTCACATACACACACTTTTTCTTCTATTTTTCAAAAAGATGCTAGCTCAGTCCAATCACTCCTCCTAGGTCCCAACAACTTTTAGCATCTTATATGTCAAAAGAATATAATCATGTATTTTAAATCATTCTTGAATTTTATTTCAACTACAAGTTTGTTAAATATACACCTTTGAAAATATTTTTATAAGAAAACTTAAATGTTTAAATTGATATTTTTAGTACTTATGGAATGTTAGTCAATTATGTTAATTAATGTTTAAGTTGTAATTAAATGCATTACACTAAAAAAAAAATAGTCAATCGATATCTCTTAATATTTTTGGCTCCATACTCATTCTTAGGACTTAAGATTGTTTCATTTCTCAGTAGAAATATAGAGAGAGAAAAACACAAAGAAGGGTAAATAATTTAAAATCTTTGTTAAAATATAATTTATATTATTTATTTTTTATTTAATTTTTTTTTCTTATTTTTCTTCAGTACATTGAATATAAAAAATAAAAACTGCAGAGTTAATAATAATTGTTTGGTATGACATAATTATTGTCTCAATCGACACCAAAAAATAAATTTAAGGATAATTTAGAGATTTTAGATATCAATTTTAGATTTTTAATCTAAACTTTTTAAATCATAATAAAATATTTAATATATTAATCTCTTCTTTGCATCTATTTCTCTCGTAAATGAACCTCTTTATTTCTTTAAAAAAAATCTTAACTCGTTTCTTAAATAATCCATTAATTTTATGCTTTTATTATTCTCTTTGTTATTTTAAATATCAATAAAATCAAACTTTTTTTTTATATAAATCAAGTACAAAATTATTAAAAACCTTTTAATTAAAAATGTTAAGCTACATGTCATTGAAAAGTTTTTTAATTAGATCTATCAAACCAACATTCTTAACTAAATATAAATAATTTTTGTATTACAATTTTTTTAGGGGCATTTTGTATTACTATTATTATATAAAATATTAAGTTTTGTACTTTGTATTAAATCATGAATTTGCTAACATTTTTGTTAATTTAAACAAACTACATCAATTGTTAACATATTTAAAAGTATTACAATAAAATAGAATTAAAATAGCATATCATATATTATTAAATTTTTTAAAAGTCATATTAAATATCAAATTAGAAGTTGAATCTTTAATATATTAACTTATTAATTAGTCTATCAACAAAAGTCTACTCTACTAGATCTCCACTTATGTAATACATATTATTGTAAAAAAAGAAAAGTAAAATAAACATTTAAATTTTATAAAGATAAAATTGATTTGTAATAAATAATAAATAAAATATTTTAAAAATAAGTGAGAGTGAAGTAGATCGATAAAGCGTATTTACACACCTTACATTTGTAAGTGGAGCATTTAGTATTATGTAAACGCGTCTTGTAAAAGATGAGCATGATATCATTAGCACGTTTGAAAATTGATTAAGACTTGAGAGGTAGAGAAAAGTGGAAACTAACCTTAGGTGGCATATGTGGGGTCTCCAACCGAAACTCATGCATAATCCAACCTGTTTTTATACCATTTGGAGCTCTGTTCCTATAGAATACCAACGTTTTCCTCATCCCTACAACCTCACGCGTAATTGGATCAAACACCGTTCGATCTTTCCCCGTTGCTTTCCAATACCCAGATGTCGTTGCCCTATTGGTTCGAAACCCTGTGGCATATTTACGGTCACGGAAGCTAAAAAAGTACCATTCGGTTGCGTTCAGCTTAGCCACCTCTACAAAAGAAAATTATGGGTCAGTTTTCGGTACCAAAAAATTGAAAACATGTGACTAAGGTAGGTAAAATAGGCATTTATGTGATATTATTCTGTGCAATTAATTGTTTCCAAGAAATGTATGTAATTATGAAGATAATGACAAAAATAATTAGGTTTTGTGTATCATGATCACCATCCGTCTATCGCGTGTCAACTAGTACATAAATCACATGTAATTTTCAAATTTCTAATTCAGCCAAATAAAGTGACATATGCATGGTATTTTGAGGGTTTCAAACATGTTTGCTATATTTGTGTTGAGAAGGTGGTGTGGGGATAAAACTTACATCTCTCTCCTTATTTATATTTAGTTTATTTTGTAAAAATATTTTTATTTTTATGAGATGATTTTGATGTAAATCTTTATTATTAAGATAAAATAAAATGTGAGTTAATGAATATATATTTTGAAAATAATAAAAACAGTTTTTTAATATTTTCATTGTTTTTAGAATGTAGATAGTTGTTTATTTTAAAATTGTTTACTTTAATATTAAGAAGTAAAATTAACGACGTATTTAAAAAATAAAAATAAAAAATATTTTCACAAAATAAAAACTCATTAATTAATTTATTTTTCCACAAATAGTGGTATCGTGTTTGCTTCTTGGTTTAATAATCTCATTGCTTGTATGCAATTTAGTTGATTTTTTGTTGTAATTGGTTGAAATATCCTTTATACTTTCTATTAACGAATTTTTTATTATAAAAAACAGCTTAGCTAAGTTTTTTGCCTGTAGAAATAATATCACTAGGTTTTTTCCACCCGTTTTACAAGAGTTAAGATCTTTGACATTATAATATCAAATATTATGTTATGACACATTTAATAATTCTTTATCACATGTTTTTATTAAAAGAATTGTTGAATTGAAATCCATTGTAGAGGCATACTAACAGTCATACTCATAAATAACTATTTCATTTTTTAATGTTTAACATAAATATTTTTTAAATAGCCAAATGTTAATATATTAATTGTTATGTTAGTTTTTTATCTTTCACTTATAAATATTTATTTTTAGTGTATATAACATATTATTGGAATACCAATTATCCAGCCACAGCCATAATATATGTAGTTTGGTTGATGAGTTAAAGAACAAAAAAGAAATTTAAAAAGTCTCAAATTTAAATTTAGAAAATTAATATTAGTAATATTTGTGTATAGAAACAACTATCCAACCGGAAAAGTAAGATAAAATGTCATTTCATCTATGTAAGATGGTTTTTAGTTTATAGGTGGATATGAATGATACGAGCCAAAACTCACAAATGATTAGTTACTAATTTTGTTGCAAGATATGGGAGAGTAACTTCAATTATCATTCACACAAAAAAGTAGCATGCAACAAGTTTCCCTTACGAACTCATGATAAGAAAAAAATTGCTTTTCCAAGAACAAATGCTGTAATACATGTAACGTGCATTTATGTATTTATACATACATGCATGAACCATATAACAAAAACGTGATGGTATTTAAAAAATTGTGCCATTAAAAAAATGGTAGAAAATTGCTGGGATTGGGAAATTAATGAGACAAAAAAAAAAAGCAAGAAGAATATAGAATCTTCATAGCAGACAGACAAAAGACATCATAAGTGCTTATATAAAAAATAATAGACTAAAAAAATAGGAGAATTCTTAGGTATCTATGAGAAGAGGTAGGTTCCGACATCCTTAAGGTAAAATTAATCCTAAATTTAAATTAATTAAAAATAAAAAGATGTTGTAACTTCACAAAATTGGTTATGGGAGACGTGGTTAATTACCGCCGAAAAACAACTACATATAAACTTCACAAACGACAAAAGCAATTATAAAACCAATAGTAAAGTGGTATAATAATAGATATAAAATTTATTTAAAAAACTGAATTATTTATTCATTGGCAAGTATTGATCAAGAAGTTTGCATTGATGGCATCATCAATCATTGAAGAATTGAATAAACAATTAACCGTAACGTAACTGTAACACCCCGTAACCAATTTTTCCCTTTTATTTTATTCATACTCTCATTCTCATCCTCTTTTGCTAGCTACTTTCTGTTATGAAAGCCATGCACCTTTATTTCTTTTTATCCCAAAGTTTTATTTTTAGCTAAGCAAATATATTATATTATTACAAGAGTACAAGAAATACTTCAAGTTATATACACAAATATAAGCCTCAAAACATAATTCAGATTATTTCAAAAAATTATTCTAAATTAATGAAGCCATTCTACACCATATTTATGAGTAAACAAGGATTAACCATGTGAAGTAACCATTATGATTAAATAAGCAATATATAAAAGAAATGTTTAATTTGATATGTTAGAGTGAGGATTTGAGTTTGTAATATGTGTGAATTTGGTCGCCTAAGTATTTAGAACAAAGAAACAAAAAAAACAAAGGTTTATCGAGATAAAGTGAAAAAGATGAGTATATTATACCAGGAAGTTGCCAAGGCTCGCATATGTGCAAGTCAATTTCCTCCAAGGTACCCTTAAGAACATCTTCATTTGTGATCTTTTTGTAAAGGTAATGAAGGACTAATTCTTCATCACTTGGATAAAAGCGAAACCCAGGGGGAAGTGAAGCACCTAAATCTCTAAGACCCATGATTAATTTTTCTAGTTAGAGAGAGAAATTAAGAGCTAGAGAGAGGGAAATATAAGGAATATTTATTTTTTGAAATTTTAGACAAGTAGTGGGTTTATGGATATATATTGGTCTAGAGATGTGGATATATATAAAGTATTATAGAATCTATATAATTGAAGCTAACTTTGAGAAGTTACTTACTAACATTAACGTATTATATGGAACAAAGGTTGGTACCGTGTATTTATATGGTAAGAGATGCCTTTTAAACTTTCTTTACTGTAATATTCGGGCACAACCCTGCTGTTATTTCATATGTTACATACTTAATTATATACTTCAATTGGATAAGTTCATTTTTATATTTCATCTCATATTTAATGGTATATTAAATATTGAAAAGTATTTTTAATTTACTTTACAATTGAATTAATTTATGATAATAATTAGCATTCAATATATATAGCCCATAAAAATAATTTTATAATTTTCTAGCTAACACTATTTATTAATAACATTATTTTTGGTACTATTAATTATTTATAACATTTTAAAAACCAGAAAATATGAAGTTACATTACATGACATTAGAATAATTTATTTATTTTCAGCAACATGTATCGGATAAATAAGTGATGTGAAATTATTAGAAAAAATAAGCGATGTGAATTTGATTTGATTGTTAAAAAGATATCTTTTACTCGTTGTCTTGCGGAAGAAGAAAACGTGTTCCACTTTTATGAAAATAAAGTATTATTCCTTTCTGCCATTAATTTTTTATTTTATTTCTTATACTTTTAAGATATTATATATATTTATATTTATATTTATTTTTGAATATGGATAAAAGCTTAAAAAAACTATATATACTTGTGTAAATTTATACAAAAAAGTTATCTTTTATATAAAATTTAAAGTCACGTATCTATGATTTAAACTCCTATTACAAACTTAATAAACTCATTTGAATTACTAAATAACTCCTCCATTGTTGATCGAATACAAATGACGATCAACAACTAACTAGCAGTCAATGTTATCGATTTACTCATCACTAGCTAAACCATTTGAATGGAACCAATTGAGTCACCTACCCAACAAAGGTAGAGAGACCTAAGAGTTCCATAGAATCCAAAAAAACTACCAAACTCCATCATATCTTCAGATCCAGAGTTTTTAGGATTATCAATATAGTTTTTTTATCTATATGACTAAATATTTTGAAAATCATTTTTGTTTATTCTTTTACAATGAAGTTCATTAATCATCTTTCGTTGAATCTAGATAGACAAGGTTATAACATTACAAGTGATACGTAGTACAATGTGCCAACAGGCAACAAGAAATATATTGCATAGTTTATATGCTCTACAACAAGCAAGTTACCTCAACTTATAATTTTACCTCTTAATTTCAAAGCCTTTGTAAGAAATAGGATCCACGCATTCTACTCTTTACGAGGGCTAGTTGATTTCACACGACCAACATTCCCTTAGTAATTAATTTATATAATAAATTAATCATCCCATTAGTAATTATCTAAATAATTAATTATTTATATTTTAATTTTTTTGGGTTTATTGGATGAAGGTATTATTTACTTGTAAATCGTCCCAAATCACATTTTTCGTTTTTTTGCGAGACAATCTTTTTGCATGTTGAATCTTTATCTGTGGCGGATTTAATATACTTTGCTCCATTTTACAAAGTACACGTTTGGCTCTATCTGTTTGTTTTATTTATTGGTTAGCAAACACATAAAAACTCCACAGTGTACGTAGTGACAATCACGGACGCGCATGAGCAGCCATATGGTTGTATTTTTTATGAATCCACTTAAAGGTATTTTTGCTTAATTAACAAGTCGTATTTATTAAACTTTCGGTTGGAACAAATGTGTAAATTTAAAAATTATTGAAATTTCACATTAAAAAACTCTCATCTTAAATAGTTTTAATCACTATATAAATATTCTCAAAATTTTGTTAGAAAACATATGTGAGTTTGCTTCAATCAATCACTATATAAAGAGTGTTAATTTATTGTGAAAAGTACACCAAAATTAGATACATTTCCCAACTTTTTCTTTTCTCCCTCTTATATTCTAGAGCGGTATTGTACTGTATTCCCTTTGATATTTTAGAGCGGTAGCGCTTCAATATTTTAAAGCGGCTGTTATACCGTAGTCCCTTCGATATTTTAAAGCGGTTGTTATACCGTAGTCCCTTTGATATTTTAAAGCGGTTGTTATACCGTAGTCCCTTTGATATTTTAGAGCGATTATTATGCTGTAGTCGAGTTTTGAGTGGTCCTAATACCACTATCCTTTTATAGTGGTTTTTATGCCGTCAACCTTTAGAGTGTAGTTATTTTGATATATGAGTGGTCATAACACCATATTGCGAGGCTTTAACCGCCTTATTGAGAGTGACTTTAATAGCCATATTGAGGGTATAATTCTAGAACGGTTGTTTACGGTGCAGTGGAACTCCTATACAGTGAATCTGAGCTGTTTTATCCTGGGGACGTCGTGGTTGATAGTCTGTCTTGCACAATTTGGGCAGTGTCACGAAACGTCTTAAAGAGAGCGACATAGTCCGTGACTCAACCCAGTAATATCTTCGTTGACACAAATTGTGTTTTTTTAATAGTTTTTTCAAACTCAAAATTCAACAGTTTCGTTTAAAAAATAATAGTTTTTAAAATTTAAAGGTATTAAATACACTATTTTCACAATTATATTCTTTCTATTTAGTGTATTGACAAACACTTGTTTACATTTGTCTTCTTTTTTTAATATAATATCTTTCGTGGTCACTTAACTTAATATGTCAAGAAACAATTGAGTCATTTATTTTTTTTATTTGATCTTTTATTTAATTTTAAGTAACAATTTAATCATTTGTATCTTAAAATATCAATAGTTATCTTTTTTTTTACATTGTTGACATTTTAAAATATACAAGATCAAATTATTACTTAAAATTAAATAAAAAAATTAAATTATTACCTAAAATTAATTCTAAAGCACCGCAAAAAGATATTATGTTTTTTTTATAAGCAGCCATATAGCCGTTATTTTTATTAGCAGCCACGTAGGAGCATAACTCTGTCACATTATATAAATTTTAATTTTAATTAAAATTAACGGAAATCCTAATTGAGATTCAATTGACAATCACCTGAAACATTTAATTAATCTCGTGAGCCCCAGCTAAACACAGACAGCTCTAAGAAAAAACCAAAACAAAATAATTCATGTTAATAGCTGGAATTCAAATTTAATGCCAATCATGAACCTGCAAGACCTATAAATATCATATATATGTTTCATTTTCCAAGCTATCAAAAAAATAATTTGGATTTAATTAAAAAAAACAGTTTGGAACGATCCGTGTCGTGGGTCACACACTAATATTGTCTTTGATATGGGGTCCACGGAGAACCTAATTATGAGTCCGTGTTGTTGTATTCTAGCTAGCTTATCCAAAATTGAATTTCTATTACATATGTGATTTTGGTTGTCTCTCAAGAGTACTTTTAACGTCACTCCTAGTAAAAATATATGTATCCAATTTAATAGTTTTAAAGTTTTCTCTAGAGATTCAGTTTTTTATTAAAGAAAAATACTTTTAATGTTATTTATATTTCGACTCTGAAATTTATGTCTGAATATATAACGTACATAGTTAAAGAGGTATGAATCATCATCTTATCAAAGTATGTATGGCAATAAGACTATTGTCAGGTCTAGTGTCATTTTGCTTCTTCCCCCTCCATTCTAAATTCTTTTCAAAAACTCATCCTCAAATATCACTGGATTTGAAAATCCTCATCTTCATCCTCAATAGAAGCTAGATTTTTCCTTCACGAGCCATATATATAAAAAATTATAAATCATATTTATTATAATTAATAAAATAATATTTATTAGTAAGGCCAAATACAAATTATTAAACAATAGTAAAATTAAAGTTTCTATTAAAATTTATAATATTTGAAAAGTATTAAACAAAAAAAAAAAATATATATATATATATATATATATGAGAACTTAAAAAATAATATAAAATTACTAATGTAATAAGTATCAGTATAAATTTATACATCAACATTTTATTTTCTCTCTTCAACTTAAATAT
>JBBPBO010000001.1:20693397-20705400 GCA_037974295.1 Cicer cuneatum
AAAAAAAAAAAAAAAAACCACAGGAGCGTGTTAAGGTGTCATGTCTATAACCAAGAAGGGAGTTGGTTGTTTCTCTCTGAATTGTTTGTGAGTGATGGAGGATGCAAGTAGTGGCAATAATTAAATAAATGAGGACAAAAAGGATATTTGTCACAACTTGAATAATCTAAATGAATGATACTTAGAGGAGTGTATTTGGCAGAGGATGATCCAATCGGGTCCCTGCCTCTCTTTCTTCAACTATTTGATCATACGTATTATTAAATTATGGAGATACCTTCAACTATTTAATTCATAAAATCGTTACACGTCGATCTTTATATTTTCAAAAATATTTTAATTTAAAAAAAAACCAAATTTTATATAAATAATAAAATTGGTTGTTATAAGCACAAGATATATCTAAAAAGTAAAAATAATTGTGAAATTACAACTCGAAGAGAGTAATGGATGACTAGCCAAAAAAACAACTACTCCAAAATTAATAGTATTACACCCCATCCCAAGACACATAGAGATTACTCTACTATTGATAAAAGTCATAGAAAATTCATTTAGAATTTGATTTTAATTACAACCAAAAAAGAACTTTGATATAATCCCTTAAATGATTAAGATTAAATTTAGTGCAGTTGAATGCAATTTTTTCGTTCCTTTATTATTACCCAAACTAAAAAATTATTGAAACTCAAACCAACAATATCAATTCTACCTGTTTACAAGACAACCATTTTTTTAATTAATCTTACGCATTTGAAATTTGTTTCCTTCACATTTAAACGTAGGAAATTAATGGAATATATCTTTAAGAGAAATTTAATTAGTTGAATGTGTCACAAATAGGGGGAGTATGTATGTAGTGTTAAAACGACAGAACATGCCAACAAGAAGAATATACCAAGATTACTTGTAAAATTGGTCACTTTTCAGTTTTCATAATCAGATGATGGACCTTTTTTGCTATTGCAAGAAATGGAACCTCAGTGTGGTCCCTACAAGGTGAAGTTATTGAGAATATAGATGGTTATTGAAAGGGAACTACTGCCATTAATCATCTCATTATATGTTCTGTCGGAGAACAGTGTTCATCATGCATGTAATTTGAGTTTAAACTAAAACTAATACATGGAATATATTGTTGGTATCAATAATATAATTTTGTATGTCCCACAAATACAAAAATACATATTATTTAATTATTTTAAAATATATATTATTTAACTTTTTTTTAAGTGTGCTGTGTGAGTTTAAATAGTATGTACAAATGATTATGTCCTTTTAAGACTTCCTCCTAATGTACCTCCAATCCATTAAGTAATTGTTAAATTAAAGTATGGATTTATTTTATACAAGTATTTTATTTTTTACAAATATAGTATAAAAAAGATTAATGGATGATAGTAGAAATTAATGAATTATTCCCCATAAAATTTTGAATCCCTGGCCGTATAATTCCAATGAAAATGAAAAAAATACTGCACATGCACATTTTAAACCAATTTTACACGTTAATATGCATCACTGATTGTATAATTATACCATACAATTGTAACGTAAATCGATTTATAATCAACTCTTCATATTAATTGTCAGTATAAAAATGCTTACCCATGAAAAACTTCCTCTCTCTTCCTCATGCACAAGGTGCTATTTTAAAAAATATTGGACTTCATAAACAATTATTGAAAATGTAACGATATTGATATTGAAAATAGAATTAGAGTTAATAAATATTGTTGAATTGCATAAATTATAAGTTTTTCCGGTAACTTTTTTGAAGCGCTGCAATGGATAAATTGAGTATTAAAAAATATAAAATAGTGATATGTACACGTAAAATCTTCACTTGGAAGTTGAACACTTATTTGAAGTACACTCTATTATATACTAGCTTAGTTAATTGCTATAAGTGAATTATAGGGTAACAATGTTATGTTATAAAGTACTCAATATATTTTTCTCAACTCTATCAAATAAATATTTTTATAGGAAATTTTTTAAATAATAAAATATTCTCTCTATATTATAATAAATAATAAATAATAAATGTCTCTTTTGGTCATTTCACGAATATTAAAAATTAAGAAATTACTATAATTAAATAAAAAATAGAATAGACATTTATCAACTTATCCTTTTTAATTATTGTTTTATTTTTTGTTATCATAAATACAAAATAAATATATACTTTGAAATTAATGTACATAATAATTAGAATAGCAACATAACTCGCACTCATACACACCCGAAATCATTTTTGATTTTGGCAGGGGAAAATCTATGATTAAATACGGGTTTTCCTCAGAATTAAAATTCAATGACGGGTGCGGGTGTGTTGATATTCATTCCAAACTTGTCTCACTAGTAATATTATTGTAATTTTTAAATTTTATATACATATACATGTTAAATATAATTAATATTTTTAAAATATTAAAAATTATAATCTCATCTCTATAAAAAATATTTTTTTATTATAATCTAATAATAATTATTTTATTATATTAATTATAATAGATATAATTTTTAAATTTATAATTTTATATATATGAATGAGTGTGGTATGAGCGGAGAAATTCAAAATCCGTTGTCGACTGGGATGAGGGTCTAAATTTCACACTCGAAAATATGGGGTGGATTGTCTCCCATTAATCAGGTACTGAGTGGAGAAGGCAAAATCCACACCCGCCCCATTGTCATGTCTAATAATAATAATAATAAATAATAATAATATTAAGGTACAATTAAAAATAATAATTCAAATTATATTAAAAATTGATAAAATTTGTTTTACTAAAATGATTTTGACTGTGATTGTGAGATGAAGAGAATAATTATGATTAGAGTAGTATGAAAGTGAAAAGAACAATACATAGATAACTTGTAAACAGTGCATGTATTTTACTTCGTTTTGAAAAATCGAAAATCACGTACGGGGGACGTTGAGGCATGCGCTGGAAGACACGTCCTATATACCATCATATTGAGGATATGATATATACACGTCAATGGGAGGGCATGACGTAGAATATTATTCTAAAATAACATAATGAGTATCCCTACCAAAGGAGAAAATAAGATAAATGATTGGAAAGATGTAGGATTTCATGTGTCTAAAAGGATATGGAACTATGTTAGGCAAAGAAAGGAAGGATCGAGGAGAATGTTATTGTTGGAGGATGAGTGACGGCTTCATACTCCTTTCCTAGCTTTCGGGCCAATTATTTCTTCTCGGATGCATGTCTTTTACTAAGATATACATTTTTTTTTTATTTAATGTCAAAACTTTTACGACATATTTCTTGGAAAAAATAACGGCTAACTGTTAGTCAATTTTTTTTATTTTCTTTTATTTCAAAACGATTACGTTAAATAAAAAATTATGTTAGTTTCAATTATGAGTTTTAAATTTTTTTAAAGAAGGTTAAGTATGTTGTTGAATTTCTGTATTGAATTAAGAAACTTATAAAGTAATTAATTTAAATTAATAGAGATAACATAAAAAATTTGTTTGAATAATTGTGTATCGTAAAAATTATAAGTTGTAGTATTTATAGACAAAACTGTTCATGTTGTTGTGTCTCCGTGTTGATCGCTAGTGGTGCTAAAATCGTGGAAGATAAACGTAACTATTGAATTATCAGGTTCTAGTGGATTTTTACTCAATTTTGGACCTTGACGACCCTTACATATGGACTTTGGTAAACCTAAAAAATACTCGATTAACCCATATTTGAATGTTTCTTGTGTACCTTACCTTAATCCTTCGGCTAAGAGTAATTTTGACTAACTTAAAATTCGATTGTTTGTCATTTTCAACTAATCAGTTACTTATTATTAAGTGTAAATATATCACGACCACTAACTCCCTCACAGATGAAATATAAATAAAATTATTTTACATAAATTATTAACATTTAAAATTAGTTACTTTAAAATGTCTTTCATTGAATTTAACTTTTTCTATTTTTAATGCTCTAATAGTATTTAGAGTAATTTAGACGGTAAACTTAAAATTTTATTAGAATTGTATAGGTAAACTTGGTCAACTAGTTTTTTAATATGCATAATTTGACTTATTTTTGTTTATAATTCATTTCAAAAAGAGTGCTTGTGTGATTTTTAACGTAGTCTCATTTATAATATTTATTTGTCTCAAAATATTTGGCTGTGAAATATTAATTCTATATTATTTTACACTAATATATGCTTGTTTATTATATCTCAAATTAACTAACTACCTCATGTATATTAACTACTATTAATATGAGTATTTTAGTCAAATGAAACTCATTTTATCATTAAAATCAACATAATTAAGTGTTATTTTTTAAAAATTATAGGCAACTCAAATTAGACAATTATAATAAGACATAAAAGTATAGTTAAAGTTAAATATTTTTAACGATGAAAACAAAATTTACGGTGACAATATATAAATAAATCTAAACAATTAACAAATGATTGCAAATGAAATAAATAAAAGCAAAATGGTGAATAATTAACAAATGATTGCAAAATTTTACTAAATTATTTTTATTGACCACTAGTGCATTCTCATTATTTATAAAAGCAAAACGGTGAATAATAACTTACGGGTGAAGAACATAAATATTTTTTGTAACACATAGTATCTTTACAAATTTTTATGTGGTGAAATTTATTACATATATGCAATCTCATGTCGGTTAATTTAATGGTAAGAGTTTAATATAGTAATTTTAAAAGAAAAAATTCAAATACCATACGGAACAATTGTAAAATAGTCATTAGTAACACTCTTTTTAATAATATTTTTCCTTTACCAATTTAAAACAAAAAATTACATATACTTGCCCCACAACAATTTGAGCTTGTTTTTTTAATTAATATATACATTTATCATTATATATAAAATTAGATATATATATATATATTAAAATGTTAAAAATAAGAAAATTATTAATTATTTTGAAAATATAAAAATTAATAGAGGCGAATTATAATGTCTCTCAAAAAAAAATTATTTTATTTTTAGAGTTATAAATTTATATATGAACTTTGTCTACAACCTATTATTTTTTTATTTCTTCGTGCATCAATAGTACATACTATAATTAAACTGTTTATTTATATATTCATTTGATCTTAAAGCTAATTATGAATAGCACATTTCTTAGTTTAAATTTACACACTACTTTAATTCGTCTCGATTTAATAATATTACTTTTAAATATTACTTATTAATTAATATTGATATTAGTTAGAGATGATAATAGATAAAATCAAATAATTATAATACTCATTTATATTTCTTTAGTTTGAAAGAAAGAAAAAAAGTACTTCGACTTATTCATGTGGGTATCAAATTTAATCTCAATATCTTTTGAGTACGAAAGTATTCATGCTAGTACTTAATTCGGTGTTGCTCATATTTTACAAGAGATGCTGACTTATAAATCTGATCATATTAAAGCTCGTCAAGAAGTACTCGGCACTACGATCATTGGAGGAACAATACCTAAACCTGTGGATGCTCCAGAATCTTTTCGATTGCTCGTTATAAACGAAATAAATTATTAAATCACAAAATATCGTATCATTTTAATACATCTAAGAAAATATGCAAAGTTCTTTAATATTGAATCATAAAATAATAAACTACAATATTTAAATTATCAAAAAATATATTGAATCATATTAATATTTCTTTGATTTAATGATATTGATAGAAACAAAACAAAAACAAAATTAACTACTAAACTAAACACAAATTTATTTGAATAAAAATATTAAATTTAAAAAGTGATTATCAACTTATATGAAATTAATTCTTAAATTTATATATGTCTTAGTTTTTGAAATTTTTATTCCACTAAAAAATTAAGAGAATTTAATTAACTTTTTTGTAATTTTATTTCTATATTTAGATTAGTAGTCTAAATATTATTAATCATGATCAAATCTACATATTTATTGATATTTGTGATATGCACATGTTAGGTGGGTTGACTATTAACATATTTATATCTACTTATTTTTGTGAATAATTACTCGAACCTTACACATACTTATAATGCAAATTGTTAGTTTACCTATTATTTTACGATGTTTTTCCAATTTATTTGTTTTTATCAATTTCTAAACATTTTTAAATTGATTTTTCATTGAATTATTTCATATTATTCAGACATAACTTAAAAATAATTAATTTAATTAAATTTAGAAATATATCATAATGTGCGACAATTTACTAAGATATTTTCATTGAATTTACTTGGAAATCAATTGCATGCCTAATAGCTTAATAAATAATTTTTTGGAAAACAACTTTCTTCGGATGATAATTGAACGTTGCTTTAAGGTGTTGAAAAATAGATTTCCTATTTTGAAGTTGATGCCTCCTTATAAACCCTCCAAACAAAGACTTACAGTGATAGCTGTTGGAACCAAGTTGGTTCTTTCAATTAAAGTTTTGATGTTAACAAAAGTATTTTATGAAAATCATATTTTGACTTAGAAGAAGTATGAAAAATCAGAGGATATGAAAAATCAGAGGGTGACGTCACCAGAAGCAGAAATCAGATGATGACGTCACCAGAAGTTAAAAATGCCACCAGAAGATACGGCCAGAAGATATCACCAGAGGATACATCCATAGGATACCAGAAGATACCTCCAAATGATACCAGAGGATATCACCAGAGGATCCCATTAGAAGCAAGAATCAGAGGATGTCATCAAAGGCAAACATAAGAGGATATCATCAATCAGAGGATATCATCAATTAGAGGATATCATCAGAGGGACGAAACAACGACATAATCAGAGGATATTATTCTTGGCCTAGATCAGAAGGAAGCATTGTCTAGAAGGAAACTTGGTCCATACCAGAAGGAAACTTGGTCCATACCAGAAGGAAACATAAGTCAGACTTGGTCCAGACCAGAAGATAGCATGGTCCAAACCAGAAGATAGCATGGTCCAGAATAGAAGACTTGGTCTAGATCAAAAGATCAATGGTCCAGATCAAAAGATCACACAGTCTAGACAGAATGGTACAGATCAGATCACATGGTCTAGACTTGGTCGAGATCAGCAGATCATACGATCTAGAATTTAAATCATGATGCAGATCAGTGAAGACTTGATTAAAATTCGAAGAAGACTTTATTGAATTTTGATAGAAAATTGATCAAAGTATTAAGAGCATTTGATTCAAAAATTACTGAAGACTTGAAGGAAATTCGAATGAAATCTGAAGCTAAATGATACGATCTGAAATAAACAGGATTGGTCAATAGAATTTTCAAATGAAATCTGAAGCTAAAAGATACGCTTTGAAATTAAGAGAAACATGATTGGCCAATAGAATTTTCGAAGGGAATCTGAGCAGGATTTATCTTGAATTTAAGCTTGGACAAAGCCCTAATTGCAGCTATAAAAGGAGGCTTCAGGCAGCAGCATTAGGTATCGAAAATACAAGAACTAAAGCTTCATATTCAACATAACCTGAGAATTCAAAAGAGAGAATCACTTGAGTGCAAAAACAATATTTTCTAAGTGTTTTTGAGAGAGAAAAATAGTGCAACAATCAGTTTTCCATAAGCAACTTTGTAGAGTTCCAAACCCTTGTAATCAAACCCGTTAGAGGTGTAGATTCCTTCTTCAATATGGGGTTGTCAGATTGGTAGGAGAAGACGTGACTTGTAGGGTCAAGGTGTTGTTATCGTTCCTCAAATGTCTGGGGTTGTCAGACTGTTTGGGAAGACTGACTTGGAGGGTTAGGTGTTGTAATTCAAAGTTTTTTTAATTAGTGGATTAAAGCCTTCGAAGTGAAGGGACTGGATGTGGCCAAGTTAATGGTGAACAAGGATAAATCGCTGTGTTTTTATGTTGTTATTATCCGCTGATAAGTCTGATTATTTATTCATCAAATAATTTCCATCAACATTCAACAAAACAACAAAAGAATTCAAGTTCGATAAACACAATTCAACCTCTTTTCTCGTGTTTGCACCTTCAATAGCTTGTTGTACTATCCATAACTACATACGTAAGTGAAATTTACCAGATGAATTATTCAATATATGGGAAGCAATCGATCCTATGGAACTTGAGAGGGTGAATGAAGGTCCAGACATAGAAAAAACAAACTCCAACGAATAACGATAACTTAACTAGGTTATCTAATGAAGGTGCAATTGAAACGACAATGAGTAGGAGTCGTATTAGATAAGATGTCGGTACATCATCACAATTAGTTGCATAAATTACTATCTTTTAGATTTTATTATATACAATGTTGATGGATATTTCTTAAATACTTGTGTTGGTTCGGCTTAATTTTTATGTTCTTGGTTGATAATATCTATGCTAAATTTTTATATACATTTTTCTTCAATTGAATTTTGAAAGTAGTGACAAATAACATATTTTTATAGTACAATTGGATTTGACACTCTATTCATTTGCGATTAATCTTATTTTATAAAAAATTTAGAAGTGAACATAATGGACAAGTGTTTATTAAAATATTTTAATAAAATTATATTTATTAATTATACTAAAATATTTTACTTGTATTTAAATGTTATTAGTTGAATTTTTCTATATTTTTACTTTTATTATTTAATATAAGAAAAACAAATTTTGAAAATTGTATTACCAAATAGTTTTTTTAATTCTCTATTCAAAATATGTTTTAAAAAATTAGATTATCAAATAGGTTTTATCTTTTTGTCATCTCTAAACTGTTTTTAAAAACTAGTATCTTAAACAATTTTTTTTCTTTAATTCTATTCTTTAAAACAATCTTTAAAATAAAATTTATAAAATAATTTTTAAAAATTAAAATGTAAAAGTGTTTCAAATAGGGCATTAAATTATGCTTTTTTCAATACTCATTTAAGAGAGTTTTCCTTTTCATCTCTCTTTCCATTACATCAACAACATATCACATATATTACAATACCTTTATTTATTTTTTCTCTCTCTCGAGGTGTACATTGGGTGGGTGAGTGTCCAACAATAATTTTTCAAAAAATAGACATAACCTTTTTTTTTATATAAAGTTGGTCTTTAATTATTTTGATTTTCCATAAATTTTCTTCACCATAGGTAATTATATTTGAGACACATCATACACTAAATGTGGATATATCTTTCAATGAATATTCAAACTCAGAATTTATTATGTTGTGGGCATCTAGTTTCTTCCACTAGATTCAACTTGGTTGGTAAGTTGACTTTTAATTTTACTTTGTAATTTGTAGGCTTAATTCTAGTTTTGATCCTCTATTTTAAACAATTCACGGAATTGGTTCCCATTTTAAAAATCGACAGTTTTGGTTACTCCCTTATATTTTTTAACTAAATAATGACGATTTGATATATTTTAAATGACATGACATGCAATTTTATGACATAGAACTCAACTAAATACATTAGATATTCGTATATTATTAATTAAATTACAAAAATATAAAAATTTTGAAGTCAGAAGTTAAGTTTTTATAAATTTTATTGCAATTTCGTGGGTGTTAATTATTCTACGTCATCATATATTATGTTATTTAAAACATATCACATCGTCATTTTATAATTAAAGAACATAACGAGAGATTAAAATTGTCACATTTTAAAATAGAGGAATCAAATTTGAAAATAAATAAAAATAAAAATACTAAAATTGAAATTAAACTTAACTTTTAAGATTTATTCCATACGTAAATTATTTTTGTACTGTCACAAAACTAAATGTACAATGTATAGAGGAAAACATAAAAGAGACATTTTTTACAACATCAACAAAGAAAATAAAATTAATCTTTTTTATTATTATTAAAAAAAAGTGTCTTTTTAGTGTGACTAAACACTGTACATTTAGTTTTATAACTATGTAAGACTTACTATCAATAAACATAATTTATTGATTAATTAATCAATTTATTTATGAATTAAAATAAAAAATGGTGCTTCAATCTAAAATAGATAATAGTTCAAAAGTCTAGGTTAATTAATCAATTTAATTTGAAGCGGGGTCTGCTTATCAATGTAACGTTGATTGACTGTAGACTAATCAATTATAGCCAAGTCGACATAAAAGTTTCCCAAAAAACAAAAAGCCGACATAAAACTGCGGCGTGTACCCAAAATAAAAAACTGGGGCATGTGGTTATAGCAACATCGCAGCCCACAAATAATGGATTATTATAGACTTTAATTGTCATTGTCATGCCATTAATCTAGAAAGTTTGTATTGATATATATATATATATATATATATATATATATATATATATATATATATATATATATATATATATTACAAGTTATTTATAAAAATATATAAAAGAAGTAGTTTGATAAAAATTAAATATTTTTAGTATTTAATAATTATGATAAATTGATTATATATAAAAATATATATTAAAAAGTATAAAAATTAAATCTATTATTAAGTTATTTTTATATTTTGAATGGTATACTATTCTTGTCTCTATACTCACGATACTTTGTATAAAAATTTGTCTATTTGTGTATGATCTTTTCCAAATTATAAGAAGCATTAGATTAGTTGTTTAAAAAAATACCTCTAACTAAATGTATAAATTCTTTTAAAGTTATATTAATAAATGTCTTTAGGATACTTGTTAAAAAAATAGAAAATAAAATAAAAAATAATATTTTATCTGAAAAAGATCAAAATTTAGAATTTCAAAGAATTAAATATACATTATTGAAAAAGCAATGTACATGATTGAAATATTTAATGGAAACATTATTTTTTTTATTTTAATTCTTGTGTTTTGATAAAAGGATATTAAAAGCATGGTAGAGTAATGGAGCTACTAATTCTATGAATTGTGAAGGTGAACTAGAGAAAAGAGATTGTTTAAAAGAAAAAAAACTGGTGACAAGACATTTAGAACATAAATATAACATTGTTATATACTTTTTCTTCTCAAATTATGGTAATAACATATAAAGTATGCAACAACATTCAATTAATATTATTTTAAGTAATTTACACCGTACTTAAAATAACATAAATGTTATTGTATACTCTGTTTATCTTAAATATAAAATAAAAAATAGCCTTAAATACAAATGAAAATTAATTAATTTTATTATATTTAATATTATTATATCTACAATACTCTTTCAATAATTTAGATTTTATTTTCTAATAATTTATTTTTATCACAAAACAAATTTTCATACACGAATAATTAAAATAATATAATTTATTATTTTTATTACTTTGAACAAATTAAATAAGATTTACTATTTTTTAAAAAGATACCAAGTAATGTTTTTTTTACTTATACATGCAGAGTAATAATACAAGGGCAGCTACGAGGCTGTATATCCAGCCCAATAATATATGCTTTCAATTGATGAGGGGTTTAATTTTTTTTTTTTTATAATATATTTTGAATTTTTAAAAGTTGCGCTTATATTTTTTATTTTTTGCATTATGACCACTCTGATATTATATTTAAATTGTATTCAGATGTTGTTTACCATTTAAATAAATTAGTACAAATATAATATTTTAAAATGATTTTAAATTATTAAAATTGTATCTTTTTTATTAAAAACTAATTTTTTAAAATTAGAACCGACTTTCGAAATATTTAAGACGATCCTAAATAATTATTACTTCTTTTTTTACTGACTTAATGCTTACTCTTTCCCACCTTCAATACAAGCAAAATTAAATAAATAAATAAAAAATTAATGTGTTTTGTAGTGCTTTGTTTAAACTAAATATATTGACACGATTTTATTTACATTAAAGTTCAGATGTAGGACTTTGTAGTGCTTACATCCTCATATTGTGCATGTACATTCTTTCAATTTATTACTATAAACTATTGAAAGTTAAATAAAAAAAAAAGCACTTTCTAATAAATGTACAAATGCTCTATCATCATTCTAAGCTCTTCTTGTCAACCATGGCAACCTCTCAATCATTCATAAGAGTCGTATGTTTTTTTTTTTTTTTTTTTTTAAATC
>JBBPBO010000001.1:20705558-20910198 GCA_037974295.1 Cicer cuneatum
TAATGTCTTTCGATTAAAAAAAACATTTTAAATTTTTTTCAAATTCAAAAATTAGAATTGCATTTAGCCAAAAAAAAATAGCATTACATTAATAATATACATTAAGTAAGATAATTAATTGTATATATTGAAACTCATTTTAAATCATGTGAGATATAAATTATTTGGTTCAAGTTTCACATTTGTAAAATACATAGAGTTTCTTTCTTTTTCTTATTTCATTATTTGATAAACTTTTTTTCAATCTTCTATATATATCTTATTTGATTTATATTTTTGTCTTTTTGCATAATTATAATATTTGTAAAAAAATTATATGTTAGAAAGTCGTTTTCTTCGATCACGGTATGTGAAGTTGTTTTGTTATCACACTTTAAAAAAAAATGACACTAAATTATAACATTATAATATATAACACGGAAAATATAGAATACTAACATGACACACGAACTAAATCTACGATGTCCAAATTATCTATAGTCTTTTGTTAGTCAATAATTTATTTACTATCAAAACAAATGAAATAAAAAATTATTTCAATAAAAAATACACATTGCACTATTATATAATCCTCATTTTATTATTGTTTTTCAAATACAAATTAATTACATGTTAATACAAATCTTATATTAATGGGAAATAAAAGCAATAAATGATAGAAGATTAAATTTTGAAATTCAATTTTCAATTTCAATGTAGTTATCATTAAAGACTCCCTAAAAAATGAAATAATTTTAAATGGAGATAAATTTGTCCCATAGAAAGAAAATAATTTAAAAGAATTTATTGGACCTTAATATACCTAAATAAAAATATACAAATTAATCAATGGTGTTAACAATTTGAAATTTTATTCAAGTAGTAACAAAAACAACTTGAAATTTTATTAAAAAAAATGAATTTTGAAATCTAGATAACATATATGGTATTAATTTATATATGAGATTAAGGTTTGTCATTAATCAATTAGATAAAATTTATTTTTTTATATCTTCTAAATAAAAATAAGAATAATCATAATATATTAATTATATAATTAATTAAAAAAACGGTACACGAGATAGAAAAAATGAGAACACTTAAATACACAAACTATAATTTTTGATTCTATAATAAAAATGAGAAGAGTAATAATGTCCAAACTATAATTTTTTCACACTTTAATTTTTTCACATTTTTTTAGAAATTAATCGTTAAAGTAGTTGTGAGAATGTACAATTGATACACAAGATATATATTCGTCACCAAATAATTGTCATTAAAGAATTAGTTAAAATTAATATATCTTTTAAATGTCATCGACATAAAATTGAATACAATTTGCAATAAGTTATTTTGAATTGAACAATTTTACACGAGTAGATGAATTATAATGAATGTCATATTTGATTGATTAGATCTATTGGATTTGTGCATTTTTTTCCTATGATCAATTAAGAGAGTATTTGGTGCTTTGATTTATAAGTTATTTTGTATTTTTAAAATAGGCAATCACCAAATACATCATAAGTTATATTTTTATAATGTTATATTTAGTTCAATTGTAAATCATACATATTAAAAACTACATGAATTAGTTTTAATGTTGTTTGATTAACACTATTAAAAGTTATTTGAATTTAGTTTATTTAAATTTTTATAATTATAATCATAGATTAAATTTCCACATTTCGAGAAAGAAACAAATATCATACGATAATATATTTGTGTTTGACACTGGCTACACACTAGTTAATATTTTAATTTAAATTTATAATATTTAACAACTAAATATTTGTTCTTAAAAAATAGCTAACTATTAAATATTGAAAAAGATTCAAAACTATTTTTTTTATTTACAAATGAAATTGAAATATAGAAAATATATCTGCAAAAAACTAATACATAACTAGATAATCTCCGATTTATTTTCACTCTTTTCTCATAAAAAAATCTACAATTGACGCGACTTAAAAATATTTTCTATAGTGGAGGGATCATATGAAAAGCCAACAAAAAAAATATATTTGAATAAAAAACAACACACAACTCTATTATTTTTCTCCGTTAGATATGATTTTTTAGATGTCACATTAATTACATTAAATAACAATAAAATAAATAACTATTAAAAGATTAAATGTTTTTGTAGGTTAGAAGTGTAAGTGTTAAAAAATTATTTTTTTAAATTAGTTGTAATTGTAAATGTTATTAAAAGCCTACCTCAAAAAATGAGATAATTTTGAATAGAGAGAGTTTTGTAATATTTTTGAATTTGTCTAAAAAGGAAAAAAAAATTAAAAAAATATTTATTTTACATGAATACACTTGAATAAAAATATGCAATGGATTAGTCAATGATTTTAATAAAAATATGTAATGGATAAATAAAAAGATTTATCGGAGGTTGGGTATGTCAATTAGTTTGAGTTAAAGGTTGAAGAAATGAAGTAGTAAGAGGATTAAATTCAAACCCTAGAGGAGGAAATATACAAAAAATAATATACTAACGTTTGTCTATCCAAAAACTAAATTGTTTTAACAATATTTATTTATATAATATTGAAAACATAATTGAGAAGTATTTCCAATGGGTACCTCTCACAGTGAATCATTAAAAATGTATGATTACAATTATAAACAATTTTTAACATCACAATTATGAATGGTTGTGATTTGTTGATTGTTTAATCTTTTTTAGGCTAAATTATATTTTTGGTCCCTTAAGTTGTTTTTAGGTTTCACTTTGATAATTTAAGTTTTGTTTATTTCATTTTGGTCTCATAAGTTACAAATTATAGACATTTTGGTCCATTAAGTTATTTTCATTCTATTTTAGTCTCTTAAGTTATAAACATAAAACATTTTGGTCCTTTAAGTTACAAAAATGAGGCACTTTGATAACTTAGGTTACAACGTTAAACACCATTAGAATTAAACAAAGTGTATAATATTTGAAACTTAAGAGACCAAAGTGTTTATTGTTTGTAACTTAAGGGATTAAAATCAAACAAAAATAATTTGAAGGACCAAATTGTTAACATTTGTATTTGAATGGACCAAAATAAAACGAACCAAAATTAAATAATCAAAGTTAAATCTAAAAATAATTTAAGGAGTGAAAAGTACAATTTAACATTTTCTTTTAATAATATATGTGCATAGATATTAAACTCTATCTTGCCTATACTAATATTATTTATTTAAGAAATTTAGATATTTCCACTAAACTCTATCATGAAAATTTGAAACAAAAAGAATGTTAGTTACTCACTCCAATACTCTCTTTGGCAACCCTCACAAGAGTTTGATCACTGCTAAACAAAGTTGAGTATTTTTTACGAAAGTATAGAGACAGAGAAATTGATCTTTCTCATTATAATGTTGCAAAGCAATTCCAAAATTGGAGATCGTATTACGACATGAATAATTCATATTACAATTTATTTGTGACGCTACGTGAGAGTGATTTGCAAAGCACAAAATGGTGTTAAAACCTTCGTGCTGCGAAAGCCATCACTCTTTCTATGTGATTGAGCATAACTCAAAAAGATAAAAGCTTAAGAGGAAAACTAATTTTTTTTTTATTGAATTATAATACAGCAATATTATACAATAGACTTTTTCACAAATAAATTACCAAGACTAAAATTTTAAGGTGTGAAAACTAATCATACACCAAATAAGTGGGTTGAAATGACCAAACCAATTAAAAAAGAAATATATAACTTCTTTTTTTTTTTTTACTGTTTTTCATCGTAACAATATGTATTTTCCATTATAATATTATGCTTTAAATACACTAATCTATGGTCGAAAAAAATTCAAATTGGAGCAACAAGCTTCCCAAGCTATAGCTAATTGTTAGTGTGTCAACTATCAAGTGTGAAAAAGACTTTCACAATTAATAAAAAAGTGGATGTTGAACATTATATAAGTGAGATGATTCATACACTTGTGTGACTATTCGTAGTTCAATGTACATGAAGATGCTCTTGGTCCAATATAATAATCTTTCAGACTCTTTTCCAACCCAACAATAGTATTAGAACCTATGGTGATCTGCACTATATATGAATGAGAAGATCCATATATACTTTTTGGTTCAATGTAATTATCATTCAGACTCCTTCATGATCCAACAACATAAAGATAAAACAAACAGTACTAAAATTCCTCTTAAGGAGTAGAAGTAGATCCCAAGTCTAGAGGGTCAAAATCTTGAAATTCATGGTCAAAAGAAATGAATGTTGGTAGTATAGGGAGAAGGTACAAGGAGTAAGTTCTAACAATAAAAGTCAAGTATTGGAGATCTTAACTATATCTACTTGGAACTAGAGTTAGAATTACTTGATGAATAGGTATAGGAAAACACAAGCTCAAAGAAATGAATGTTGGTGTTATCTTAGGATTTGTCTTAGGATGGATGTTGTAAATTTATTATGACTAAGTGTAGTGATTATCATTGGTCTATCGACCAATATGATTAAATTATGTGTTGATTGTTGAAGTTTTTTATGATAAAAAAGAATTAACAAGAGTACAAGGGATAATCCAACTTAAACAAAAAACAAATGATATATGAAGTAAAGTACCAGACTAAATTTAAGGATACTAATGGATTATTACAATATATGTGACATTCTTCCCTCCCTGTTAATGAACCAACCTCACGTTACAATTTGTATAGGAGCAAAAATTTCTACACAATCATCTACCCCATTATCAAATAATATTTTGTTTCTCAACAACCAGAGACACCATACACACCCAACCAAATTAAATGAAGAATCTTTTTCTTGCGCTTCCCTGAACCACCCAAACCATGCTGTAAAAAATGAACAACACTATCATCTTGAAGAGCACCAGCAATTTTCAACCATCCATACACTTTCTACCAAACAACATAAGAAAAAGAGAAAATACAAACACATTCTCTAGGAAACAAAACGAAACCCGAAATCCTGAAGCAACAACAACCCACCTTTATGATATAAGATATCTCTAGTTGGCAACCTATTGATAAGCCGCCTCCAAAAAAAAAAAATAAGTATCATAGACAGAACTAAGTTACGCTACAAATTCTGAAAAAACGTGTTCAACAAACTGAAATGTCGAACCCTGTAAAAAAGGGGGGAAATAGAAGAGTAAGAAGAACAAACTAAAAAACCACAAGTAAAATTCGGCTTCCAAACCACAAATCATTAACATTAGGGCACACATAAAAATTTGAAGTAGCAGTGTCAATCACAAGAAAAGAGGGGTTTGAATTGTGATCCTTTAAAAATTTGATTCCTGTATTTAATTTAAATTAACTCAAGATCAATTTTGGTTGAAACAGAATGTCCAAAATGTTCGGGATATGTTAGAAGTAAGTAAAACAAATTAGTTTATAATGAAGTGTGATTTGTGTGTGCAAATAATTAAAGATAAGGGATAGAAAGATCACACATAAAAAGTATACTGGTTCACCCAAATCGGGCAAGTTCAGTCCTCACAACTGTGAGATTTTCACTATGTGCTTCAGAACCAGAATGTTCTCATTCACACCTTTTCTCTTGATCACACCTTGATCAATTACAATCTTCACCTTTCAACCTAGAAAGGATTTTTACAATCACCTTTCAACCTTAAAAGGATTTTTACAAACACGCTCAATCTAACATAAAAGATAGACTTAAGTTACAAATTATGTGTATGATAAAAGTGTTTGGGATCTTGAAACTTCTCAACACTTGTTTCAGATGAATCAAGACAAACTCAGTAAATGATGATCCACAAATATAGTAAAGAGAGCTAGAGTTTTCTTGAAGAGTTTTTGACTTGTTCTTACTTGAATTAGTGTTGGTAGATTTGTAAATTGAGCTTTTGCCTTCATCTTCCAATTGATCTTCAATTTATAGATGATAAAAGCCTTTGAATATTCAGTTTCAAAATGAATATAGTCGTTGGACACACTTCCCAAGTGTTAGATATATTTTAAAGCAGTTTAAACATGTGTTTAAATTGTTGTTGTCCAGAACATTCTTGACAAACGAAGAATGTTCTTGTTTTTTGGTCTGATGGAAAACATGAATGAGTGAGTGAATAGGTTGTCAAATGACAGTTAGTACTGTTTCAAATTAGATTTATGCACAACTTTTTGCAGAATAATGTAAGTACAATGTACTTGCATCCTTGCTCACAGCTCATCAATTTGGAGATCAATCTTGAGGCTGTTTTCCTTCTTTGGGCATTCAGCTCGAGTTCTGGCTTCACCATTGATTTGAGCAGTCTTGATACTCTTTAAATTGTGGTTTGGAATGTAGAAAATGATATGTTTTAATTCTGTCTATCAAAGAGAATAACCAGAATGTTCTTTTGTAAAACCATAATGTTCTTCATTTCTGTTTTGCATGAATGAGTGTTGGACTTAGATCATTGATAGCTGTTATGTGTAATGCATTTCTGCTCTCTCCACAGGCTGTTCATATGTGTAGTTGTAATGTCTTATCATGTATGTCATGGTTGTACTTGTTGCTTTATCAATCTGGAGATTGATCTTGCTTGTTAGTTCTGAAGTAGCAAAATTGATTTACAAGGAAGGGGGTTTGAATTGTAAATCTTCCTTTTTAAAATTTCCTGAAAAACCTAAGATTTGAACTCAAGAATGTTCTTGGTTAAGGAAGCAGAAAATAGAGAACGTTCTTGGTTTTATCAGAAAACGGAGAACGTTCTTGATTAGTTATAAATCGGAAAACAGTTTGTATTTTAATCTTGAAAAACAATCAAACTAAATAAAGAGATAAAGGATAAGAGATACCACACATGGATATATCCTGGTTCACCCAACTTGGGCTACATCCAGTTCTCACAATTGTGAGATTTTCCACTAAGTGTTTAAAACAAGAACCTTCTTGATTTTACAGCACCTAGCTTAGATCAACCTTCATCTTTGTTAATAACTTTAATCTAATTCCACCCAGAAAGAGATTAATCAAATCACCTACCAACCTTGATAGGATTTCTTACAATCTACCCCAAACTATAATAAACTCTTATAGTTTGAGTTTTACAAATATGAAGATATTGTTTTGTTAGAATCTGAGATGTCTCAACTCTTGTTTGAGATTCGATTCTTTACAAAGAATTCAGTACAAATATATCAGAGTAAATAAGGATTGATTAGACTGATTCTTTAGAGTGATGAGAGAGTTTCAAGTATGTGAATGTGAATGATTTTATGAGACTTGTTAGCACTTGAACTTCTGCGTTTTCCTTGAGCTTTGGCCTTCCTTTTATAGGCTTGACCAGATGCAATATTTCTGATTAAAAATAATCTAGCTTTTGACTATTTTTAATTTCTGTTTTGACTGGGCTGAATCCTTTGTTCTTGATCAGTAATTTTTTAGCTTAATGGTCATTTAATATTGCAGATATGTGATGATGCATTTAAGCTTGAATTGGAGTTTTGAACTTGGTTGAAACAGATTCGAAAAGATCTCATAAGCTTGTTGTAGAAAACTGAGATGAAGTTGCTGGAGATTGATGATCAATCTGGAACATTAGCTTGTTGTAGATCTCATAAGCTTGTTGTAGAAAACTGAGATGAAGTTTCCTTGAGATTGATAATCAATCTGGACGATATTCTAAACATACTGAAAGCTTTCCTGATGCCTTGTACATTGTCAAGATCGTTTATCAGTCTTGATAGCTAAACTGAAGATTGTTTAGTCTTGCTTGGGCAACTTGATTCATGGCCTTTTTTCTTTGTGATTCGAATGGATTCTTTTGGTTGTAATTGATCACATCTGTTCCTTGTCATGTACTCTTAATACTGATGTAAATTCCAGAGGCAATAACTTCAATTAAGTAATGGAGATTGATTGATCTTTATGCTATCATGGCTATATTTGAACCTGGAGAACATTCTCCGTTTTCTAGATTGTGTCAAGAATGTTCTTTGTTCTTTATTATACTGATTTCTTGGCTCTGCTTGAATCCTATCTTTGAATAAATACACTCAAAAGCACAAGTTAAATTAACATAACATTTTAGAATCATAATTAATGTTCTTAATTAACTTTTGTTTATTATCATCAAAACTTTAAAAATAAGAGTTTTTCTTAACAAATTCTTGATGCTTAGCTTTTGTCTTTGTTAATCTTTTGGAGTAGATCTTTGTGTACCTACATCTGGTAAACCATAAATGTTTTTGTCTTATCGCAAGCCTGAATGTTCTTGGTTTGATAAAACCAGAACGATCTCCAATGCTTATTTTGAGGGGTGCTGAGGTTAAGTTTCTTTGACTGTTGTCTTGAAGTATTGCCCTGCTTTCTGTCACGTGTGCATCAGCAGTGTCCTAGTTGTCCTTGCTCATCTTAGCTATTAATTTTGGAGTTTTAATCTTTCTATTTACTCTTTGTACATCACTTTGGTTTTTATGATTCTTTTGACGAATTTGTTACTTTTTGATAGTTGTTTGTAAACCAGCTATACTGTACTTGTATCACTAATGTATTGCCTCATTTGTCTAACCTGTACTTGCTTTATTTATGCCATTAATCTTGAAGATTAATCTTGCAAATTACATTTTATGCATTGCTTTGACTTTGAGAATTCTTTTGACGAATCTATCTAGAATATCCAGTTATGTTCCTTTTTGATAGTTCAGGTGATTTTTCATGCATCTTACTGTATCATTGCAGCCTAGATCGATCTTGATCTCCAGATGACTTTGTTCTTTAGTAATCAAGAACTTTCTTGGGTTAGTGTTGTGAAATCCAGATCGATCTTCATTTTTCTGTTTTACTTAATCAGAGCATTTTTTATTCTTCGTACTGATTTGTTTCTTCTGTTTTGATCTTTGATATATGAATGTATTTGATCAGCTTCTTCATGAATATGTTATCTTGAAGATGTAATGATTATTCTCTAGAATTATTGATATATAATATATTCTTTTTGAAATTCTTACATTATTCAGTAGATACTTATGCACTTTGATGATGTGAATGGCTTCTTGCTCGTTCACTTATGCAATTCATGTTCCTTAAATAAAACTCAAGTGCAATCATTAGTAGATCACCATTCATAAAACATAATCATTTATTTCATAAGGTTTGTTGTCATTAAAACATATATAAAAAATGCTTTTTCCTCAACAAAATTAACCATACTTTGTTGGAACCAAGTTGGTTCTAAGTACTTAGGATTTTGATGTTTACAAAAGCAATCCATGTAATCTTATTTTGAACTTAGAATTATTTTATAAAATGCCACCAAAAGATACATCCAAAGGAAGCAACCAGATTATATAAAATGTCACCAGAAGATGACGTCACCAGAAGTATAAATCAGAGGATGACGTCACAAGAGGATGTCACCAGAAGATGACGTCACCAGAAGCAGAAATCAAATGATGACGTCACCAGAGGATGTCACCAGAAGCATAAATCAGAGGATGACGTCACCAGAAGATGACGTCACCAGAATCATAAATCAGATGATGACATCACCAGAGGATGTCACCAGAAGATGACATCACCAGAAGCAGAAATCAGATGATGACGTCACCAGAGGATATCATCAGAGGAATCTATTAGAGAAAAATGCTTAAAATAGAATTGGAGCAAAAGACTCGAGAAACAGAATTTAGCTAAAAAATATGCTCAAAATAGAATCTGAGAAAAATGCTCAAAACTGAATTGGAGCAAAAGACTCGAGAAACAGAATCTAGCTAAAAATATGTTTAAAACAGAATCTGAGAAAAATGCTCAAAACAGAATTGGAGCAAAAGACTCGAGAAACAGAATCTAGCTAAAAACATGCTCAAAACAGAAGCGGAGCAAAATTCTGAAAATAGATTAATCTAAATACACTCCAGAAGTAAAGCATCAATGAGCAAAAGACTCAAAACAGAATCTGAGCAAACTACTCCATAATATTCTCAAAACAAATTAATCGAAATACACTCCAGAAGTAAAGCATTAGTGAAGTCCTAAAGTTCAACTATAAATAGAGACTTAAGGCATATTTGACATATGCACAAATAAAGAAACAATAAAAAGCATATTTGACAGTCTAGTTCTGACCTATGAAGGAAGCCAACAGGTTCAAGAAGCAAGGGCTAACATACTGGTCAAGCAGTATGAGATGTTCAAGATGGAAGATGATGAAGACATTGATGGAATGTTCTGTAGATTCCAGACTCTAATATCTGGACTGAAGGTCTTGAAGAAAAGCTACACAACAGCAGGTCATGTCAAGAAGATTCTAAGAAGCTTATCAATCAAGTGGAGACCAATGATTACTGCAGTTCATCAAGCCAGAGATCTGAATAACTTAAGACTTGAAGATCTGATCAGCTCACTCAAGTCTCATGAAATAGAACTGGAAGCAGATGAACCAAAGAAGAATCTGGCCCTGAAGTCAAAACAGAAGAAAGCTACAAAGGCAGCACCAGAATCAGAGGATAGTGACTGTGATGATATGGATTGCTTAACCAAACAGATGGTTAAGATCTGGGAAAACAGGAAGAAGAAGAAACATAACAGCAAAGGAAAGGAAGAATCTGACAAGAAGAACATCATCTGTTATGGATGCAATGAACCTGGACATATCAAGTCAGAATGTCCAAATCTGGAAAAAGGCAAACAACACAAGAAGATTTCCATATTCAAAAAGAAGGGTCTGATGGCAACCTGGGATGCGTTAAAATCAGAAGACGAATCGTCTGATGAAGAAGAGGCATAAACATCAATGATGGCACACATCAGGTCTGCCTATGGATTCATAAAGGCACAATTTCAAGAAGGAAAGCAGGCAGAAGGAAGAATGATCAAAGCAGTCATTCAGGCAAGTCTAGAAGCACATCAGAGGAAGCAATTCTGGCTCTGATGGCTCACACCAACTCAAGTTCTGGATACAGCTCAGGCTCTGGAACAAATTCAGAATATGAAGACAATAAGGTATTTTCTGATCTCACTAAATCTGAATTAATTGATGCTTTAAAAGATTTTTTAAATGCAAACAATAAGATGTCTTTAAAAGTGAAAACTCTTAGGGAAGATAAGAAAAATCTGACCAAAGAAGTCCAAATTTTAAAGAATCAACATTCTGAGTATGCAACTGAAAACAAGGATTTTAAAACTGAAGTTGCAAGACTCAAATCTGAAAACCAAACTTTCAAAAGTAATATTTGTTCCACTTCCAAAACTGTCTGTGAATCTGATATGCATGAGCAATTTTTTCAAAACTTTATTTCTAATGGAATGGAAAGAAGTAAACATGCATCTATGATTTATGGAAACAGTAACATTGGAAAGAGAGGTCTTGGTTTTACAGAAACTATTGCTGAAACTAAAACTGTTCATTCTGATGTTTTATGCATTGTTTGTGCTAAGAAAGGTCACTCTGAATCATCTTGTCCAATGGTAAAATCTGAACAAGATCAGAGAGTTGTTAAAACTAACAAACTTGGACCCAATCAGTTCTGGGTACCAAAAGATCAAATTGTCTATGTTGCAGATATTATGAGCAACTAGAAGGAGACACCAACAATGGTGCCTGGACAATGGATGTTGGCAATGCACAAGCAAAAGAAGGTTTATGTTCCTGCTACAACCAGACAGAGGCAATCTGAGTCTGATGAAAGAAGTTATGGTCAACTCAACCAGAACCAGAATCAGAACTGGAACTAGAATCAAAACTGGAACCAGAATCCGAACATGAATTGGAACCAGAACCAACATTGGAACCATAATCAAAATCTGTACTGGAACCAGAACAGGTATCAATATCAAAGGTTCAGGTATGATCATCAAAATTACTTCAATTATCAGAATCAGTATAACTACAGGAATTATCATAATTATCAGATTCATCAGAATCATCAGATTCATTCAAATCCCCAGAATTATCAGATTCATCCAACTCATCCAAATAACCAGAATCATAGGAGGAACAAGAAATATCAGATAAATCACTCATATCAACAAAACTAGAACTACCAGAAGAATCAGAATCACCATAAGCTCCAGAATCATCAGAGGAACATGGTGTATCAGCAGAAAGAGAAGAATCAAAATCAAGAGAGTTCTTCAAACACTCCGGTAAAATTCATCAAGACTACAATCCATGAAGGGAATTCAAATCCCTTCATCAAAACCATCTAATCACAGAACATACAAATTCAGAATATGAAAATCAGAAACAAGAGGATTTTCAGAGTAAAACTGAAACTGTTGACATAGAGATTACATCTTACTGTAAATATTATTATTGTTTGATATTTATGTTTACTGTGATAACAAGAAGCTTGATCTTAAAAATCAAATCTGGATAAGTATTCTACAGGTTTTCAAACTGTTAGAGGAATCAAGTGATCCATATAATATGAACACTTCAGCAGAAACATCATTCCAGTGGTTTCAAAAACAAGCAGAAACCACCAGAAGCAGAACTGATGTTCTGGTTGTATTAATTTCACTTTTAAATTATTTAAGTTGTATTATGTTATATGACAAATAGCTTGACCTGAAAAGTCAAAACAAGATGAGGAAATGGCAGGTGAACCAGAGGCACAGGAACCAGAAGCTGGACCAGCAGTAGAACCTGAGAAAGATAAAGATGAAAGCAAGGAAGAAGAACATGTTGACTCTGAAGACAAGTCAGAGGGAAAGAATGGATGGAAGTACAAGTCTTCACATCCAGAAATTATCATTATTGGCAGTGCAGTAGAACCATTGAAGACTAGATCATCAAGTAGAGAAACCAGTCTGTTTAGTTTACTCTCAACAATTGAACCAAGCTATGTTGATGAAGCTTTGGCATAGGAAGGTTGGATACTTGCAATGCAAGAAGAGCTGAATGAATTTCAAAGGAATGATGTTTGGGATCTGGTATCCAGACCAAACAAAAACATTATTGGAACCAAGTGGGTGTTCAGGAATAAACTCAATGAAAAAGGTGAAGTGGTAAGGAACAAAGCTGTTTTCAAGTTGACCCTAGGTAATCCCATTTAACTGTTGTCAAAAGAATCTTGAGATACCTTAAAGGAACCACCAATCTTACATTGTTATATAAGAAAATCCCTACCTACAAACTAAGAGGTTTTTGTGATTCTGACTATGCTGGAGACAAGTTGGAAAGGAAAAGTACAAGTGGCAACTGCACATTCTTAGGTGATAATTTGATCTCTTGGTCAAGAAAAAGACAAAGCACCATTGTCATGTCAACAGCTGAAGCTGAGTATATATCAACATCAAGATGGAGCTCCCAGTTAATCTGGATGCAACATCAACTTGAAGATTCCAATATCTTTGAAACTAATTTCCCTTTGTTCCGTGATAACACTTCAGCCATAAACCTAACCAAGAACCCTATATTACACTCTAGAGCCAAACACATTGAAATAAAACATCATTTCATTAGGGACCATGTTCAAAAAGGGACTTTAAGCATCCAGTTTGTGGACACTGATCATCAATGGGCTGATATCTTCACTAAAGCATTACCTAAAGATAGGTTTGAATTCATCAAGAAGCATCTCAACATTATCTCCATATCTGACTAGCTCAAGTAGTCATCTTAGGAGTTTTTAATTTTCTTGTAATTTTACTTTTTGTATTGTGTAAAGAGAAAAACAAAAATACAAAAATAGTAGGACCTCTTTTTGGCTGATGACAAAAAGGGGGAGAGAGAGAAAAAGGAGAAATAAGTAGAAAATGAGAGATAAAAAAAGAAAGGAGGAGTGAAAAAGAAAGAGATGAAAAGATAAGGAGTTGAAAAGGAGAGGAAACAGGGAGAGAGAAAAATAAAGAGAGAAAAAGAAAGAGTGAAAAGAGAATGAGTTGAAAAGGAGAGAAGAAGAGAAGAAAAGAAAGAGTGATTTAAGAAGGAGTTGAAAAGGAGAAGAAAAAAGTCATTATTAGACTTAGGGGGAGAGATTGGTTTGAGGGGAAGTATTTCAAGTACTTCGATTTTTTTCAAGTTTTTCAAAGTTTTTTTAAATAAGTTATAAGTTAATAAAATAAGTTAAGGTTTTGTCATCATCAAAAAGGGGGAGATTGTTGGAACCAAGTTGGTTCTAAGTACTTAGGATTTTGATGTTTACAAAAGCAATCCATGTAATCTTATTTTGTACTTAGAGTTGTTTTATAAAATGCCACCAGAAGATACATCCAGAGGAAGCAACCAAATTACATAAAATGTCACCAGAAGCATATATCAGAGGATGATGTCACAAGAGGATGTCACCAAAAGCAGAAATCAGACGATGACGTCACCAGATGATATCATCAGAGGAATCTGTTAGAGAAAAATGCTTAAAACAGAATTGGAGCAAAAGACTCGAGAAACATAATTTAGCTAAAAAATATGCTCAAAACAGAATTTGAGAAAAATGCTCAAAACAGAATTGGAGCAAAAGACTCGAGAAACAGAATATAGCTAAAAATATGCTTAAAACAGAATCTGAGAAAAATGCTCAAAATAGAATTGGAGCAAAAGACTCGAGAAACAGAATCTAGCTAAAAGCATGCTCAAAACAGAAGCGGAGCAAAATGCTCAAAACAGATTAATCTAAATACACTCCTGAAGTAAAACATCAATGAGCAAAAGACTCAAAATAGAATCTGAGTAAACTACTCCAGAATATTCTCAAAATAGATTAATCGAAATACACTCTAGAAGTAAAGCATCAGTGAAGTCCTAAAGTTCAACTATAAATAGAGACTTAAGGCAAAAGACTTTGTATCGAAAAATACTTGAGAGTTATACACTTCCAAAAGCAAAATACTTGAGTTTTCAGTGAGGTAAATTGTGAGTATCAGCTTTCCAGAAGCAAGTACTCTAAGTTTTTTTCTTTCCCTTGTGTTAGGTCTAAGTTGTTGAAGTAGAGTCTACAATCTGAGGGAGTCAAAAGGAGTAGCAGATTACTTAGCAATTAGATTCAAGGTGTTAGGTCTAAGTTGTTGAAGTAGAGTCTACAATCTGAGGGAGTTAGAAGGAGTAGCATATTACTTAGCAATTAGATTCAAGGTTCTTTTCCTCAAAAGTCTAGGGTTGTTAGACTTTGTGAGAAGACTGACTTGAAGGGTCAGTGGTACTTTGTAATTCAAGGTTTTTGAATTAGTGAAATCCTCCAAAGTGAAGGGACTGGACGTAGTCTAGTTAACGGTGAACCATTTATATCCGCTGCTAACTCTGTTTTAATTCATACATAACTGGTTTTGTTTTAAAACCAAAAAGTATTCAAGTTAGTCAAACACAATTCAACCTCCTCTTCTCGTGTTTGCACCTTCATACTTTACTCCAACTGTCGCACCACCTTCAACTTCATCACAAACAAGCCATGCCTCCGACTCCAATGTCACATCCAAGAACCACCAATCAGCAAGCCCATATCACAGACAAAAGAATCGCTTTGTGATGCTAAGGAAAACAACCAAAAATAGAGAACTAACAAAGATTGATCATTCAACCAATGATCAGTCCAAAAATGCCACTTTTAACCATTACCTAATCAGCAAGAAATTAACTCATGCCAACCCACGTGCCCTATGGAGACCTTTTGATTGTTGCTGATCGATAAAGTTCCACCCTAAAATAAAAGATTTGTGTATTTTATATGATTAATTGTTGTGATGTATAATAACTTTAGGGCAGTAGATTTATGTGTGATTAGTTGATAATTAACTTGTTAGTTGATAATTTGTCAACTAAGTTTTGTCCTTTGATTGCATTGATCTTCAACAATGTCAACAAGCAAAGGATTGGAGCTATTTTTCTTTCAAAGGCCGAATAAACCAACCTTGGTGGCCTAGAAATTTAGCAGAAAGAACGAGGATTGAATTAGTCACACTCTACATAGAAATCTTCAGCAAAAGATATACATTGGATGGAAGTGGCCTCTAGGAGGTTAGGTTAAACTCAAAAGTGACAATGTTTAAGGGAGTTGGTGCAATTGCAAGGTGTATATGGTAGTCTTTTTCGTGACTTTAACGACTGATGGATCAAAGGCTGTATCAAGAAAATAAGGGTGTGTGATACTCTTCATGCGGGAATGAGGAGCTTGTACTTGAGTTTGAATTTGGCCTAGAGGAAGAGCATTACTCTAGAGAATAACTCAAAGATTTTGTGATAGACATTAATTGACACTTCCTACTTTGATGTATTGTATTCGTATACTTTTAACTTTGAATTCACATATCTAATTCAAAATTCTCTTTTTGAAAATATTTTTGAAGCATGCATGTCAATAAGTTTCCGTTTGATTCCTTATTTTCTTTTTTCGACCAAGAGTATAAAATCATATATTGGATAATAGATATTTCATAGTTTTGCTTATAAAAATATATATTGGATATTGGATAAGTTATTTAACAATCGAATATATAGAATTTCAAGATTACGTTGCCATGATTTATATATTATTTTCCTCCTCCATCTTTTGCACTACGATTACATAAGCCACTTTTAGAAAGATAGGAATCGTATTCACCTTTTTAAAAATAAAATAAAAAATGTATTTTTTGCAGTTTCCTGATTTAATCGTGAACTCGCGAATGGATGGCCATTACTTTTTCCCAACATTATTAACATCATTAAAGTAACTTGCTATTTTTCAATCACACAAGCAAAACAAAGTAACCCCTATTAGTGTGTGATTATAACAATATTAATCCATAGCTAGCACATTAACCGTGCTATTTCTCCGAAAGAATATTCATTAGTATATTCATTAATTTGTGAAGAAGGGAAAAAATCATTATTCATGTACACTAGTACTACCAAATTAGAAAGAAAAAAATGAATTAACATTCATTTCCTCAATTTAATATTTCCTTGATCAATATATAATAAAAGATTTAATTCATATATACTGTCAGCGTAAAAAAACTATATTATCAGTGTTTTACAACCGTTAGACTATTAAAAATGTTTTACTTTTATAATAATTATTTTTAAAATTATGTTCGTGTAAATTGTTGTGATGTGTTGTAGTGTAGATTTTTTTACATTTGAAATGCATATCAATTAAACTCTATAATTAATAATTAATGGTATGCATGTTAAATAGTTTTAGAAACATCATTATCCATGAAAAAGAAGAAAGCTAGCTTTGGAATCTTTAGCTATAGCTATTTGTCAAAAAAGAAAAATGTAGATGCTTTTCATAAGATTAACAACATTGCAAGGAAGTCCACCATCATAAGGAATTTTATACGGACCACCCAAAAGAAATTGATAACTTGTGAATGAGATCCATAAAATGGATAACTCATCTGTCAGACAGACCCACAATTTAGGACTTTGTGTCATTTTCAATTTTAATATATTAGTAATAATAATTGATACGATTTTAAAATAAAAGTTAATTAAAAAAATATATTATAACGAAATAAGAATCTTTCTCCGATAACTTGAAAATGTAGGAAATTGATTTCTACAAGTATAAGCATCATCAATCACGTAGAGAGACCTCGAATATGCATGATTGGATACCTTAAGAATTGAGTAACACGTGGATTATATATTTAATAAACGAAACCTTATTAATAAAAATAGTATTAAGTTAAACATGCAAAATCACACTAATTAATTGCCTAAGGTGGCAAGTTTGTACAGCGCTCGCCAAGTCAAATCTGTTTTGTTCTTGTAATATAATTCGTGTGTTAACAATAATGGTGAGTAAAGAAGAAATGTGTCCAATTACTTCGGTTTTACATGTAATCAAAAATAAATTGTTGGTTTTAGAATTTGGAGAAATAGTTTTCAAAAATATTTTTCACTGAAATTATTATTAGATTGAGTTACGGCAAACTATCAACCACGATTTTCTTAAGATAAAACACTTCAGTTAAAATTATTTTAAAATTCTATTGCAATATAAAAAACTGTTCTAGAATTACACTATCAATATAGTAATTACGGTCACTTAGAAGTATGGTACTGTAACCATTTGAAATTATGATGGGACAATTTTCAATAAAAAAGCAAAAAGAAAATAGGAGACGAAGCAGAAAAGAGAAAACTCAAAATTTGTTTCGAGTTTTTGGGTGCACTTCTGAACTGAATAGAGTCTTCTATTTATAGAGGAAATCTGCAATGGATTTGAGCAAAAAATGTACAAGCAGTTCTGACCAAATTAGATAAATCGACGCACACAAAAATAACTAACATGCGAAATGGGTGAATCGTGGAACATAACAAAGATAATGGAGAAGAACAACATTTGATAATAATAAAAAATGTGAAAGAGAAACACCCGCGTTAAAAAATAATACTTAGACCAAGTCCAGTCATAGTAGCGCTCGCGCGTGGAGGTTAGTTTGAGTGTATTTTCTCTCATTACCTCTTGAGACACACTCTAGTGTCCATCTTCACCTTTATAAACACTACTAATTCTAAGAGTTCGAAAATTCCAATATAAACAATAAAGAGTTGATATATTTACCTTAAATTTTAAATCAATTAAATCTAACATTTTTTTATCAATAATTTTTAGTTATATTTAAGTAGGGAAAAATGTATTAAAACATATCATGCATATATATAACCAGTTTAGTGGGCAATTTTCTTCTCATTCTTTCCATGTATCTTTGTATAATGAACTCTTCCAAATAAAATTAGTAGAACATTCATATATTCTTAATGATATATATTATCCGTACAAAAAAAATGATATACATTAAGCAATTAAATTGTATGATGTCCTTGCTTGCTTTAGCATTTATTTTTGTTTCAAAAAAATGAGTATGTCAGAAATTCAAGATATAAGTAACTTTAATTTTTGATTTTACCTTAAGACATAATTAGTAAAATAATTTGTTTTAATAAACTGTTTATGCTCTTCTTTCATTTTTAATTGTCCATTACAGATCTATTGTTTAAGCAAAGAGAAATGGGTGATTTGATTTGCGTGTATTTAATTTATTTAGAAGGTATATATCCAATGTGAAACCGTTCAAAAATAGAGAAGTGTAAGTGGAAGTATTGATTGAAATTTAATTCAAATAGTCGTAGTTATAATATGTCTTGAATTCATGGATAATGGATAGAGGTGCATAAATCATTTGTGAACAAGGCATGGTTGTGGTTCTGTTATGTAACTGGAAATGGAACTGTATACTTGTAGAGTAGTGCCTCTGATGTAGTTGTTGCACATCTTGTGCTTATATAGTAAAAATTCGTTCAAAAAACAAATTTGGAATACAAATTTAGAGCCTGAAGACACACCAGTGGATTAATACTCCACCAATCTGAAACAACAAATGTAGTATGTCACCCAACCTTATTGATAAATCAACCCAAAATAAACATTTAATTTGTCACAAAGCTGCTTCATAATTAGACAAACACCTGCTCTCTTTATTTTTGTAAGGATAGGATTCCCATTGACTCTTCGAGGGAGAGAATCCTAATCTAGGGCCAACTTAATTGCGACAAGATCTAAATTTTACGTCTGACTAAAAAGGCATCTCTACTATTATGTGACAGGATTGCAAGTGTGTGAAGCTTTTAAAAGAGAAGAGATCTGATATATTTTTCTGAAGGTGATATATATATATTACAAATTTTTATATACTCATTCAATACTTCAGTTTTTTTCTTTTTTTATCGAATCATCAACATATTATATCGTTATCATTCATCTCTTTCTCTCTCAAATTTTACACATCCAATAGGGTGTACACCAAATATTATGATATTTTCCTTCAACATTCTAGATTTGAAAAGGGAAAAACAAATTATGTGTCAAAAAATAAAATAAAAGGGAGAAACAAATTATCTTCAATGATGTCATGCTGAATATTTTAAGAATAATAATATAATCCAACAAAAATAAAAATAAAAGAGTTTAATTTTTATGTACTGTCAATATAAAAAAAAGCATACAGTTAACAAATTTACGATCAATCATTTGTGTGATTTTAGTAATAGTTATGACAAAAAATAAATATTATTAATGATCTAACAGTTGTAATTGATTGACCGTATAAAAATATTTACACTAATGGTGTATATAAATTAAATTTAAAATATAATATACTTCCAAACTACATCAATACTCAGTTTAAAAATTAGCTCTTGAAACACAAATGTGTTCAAAATATTAATTTTCTGAAATACTTTATGCATATGTTGGAAGTATTATCCTGAAAAGCTGGAATATCCCTTCTGAAATTTTAGTTCCATAATCTTTTGGCAAATCTTCACACAGAATGCAATATACATTCTAGAATTGGACTTCTAACATAAATTTGCATATTCAAAATTTAAGAAAATAAAAAATCAATCATAAATACTCTTCTCTACTTTCCTTTTAATTTCTCCCAAACAAGTTTGAGATGAGAGATTCCCTTATCTTTCCTTCCTCTCCCCCAAAGCTCTTCCCTCTGTTTTTTGCCCCCGACTCTCAGACAAAGTTTATAGGAATTTTGGGTAAAAAAATAAGAAAAATAAAAAGGATTAACATTAAAAAAATATTTAACTGAAACCCACATAATATAGTGGAACCATTTTAAACTAATGTATTTTATTTAATTTTTTTTATAGAAAAAATATGTTAAAATGTATTAGATAGTGTATTGCTAACACTAATGGAATGTATTTATCGAAACATAGAGCATTTACAATGCTTAGGACTCTTTTTAGCATTTACCAAATACTAACAAATATATCAATGAAGTTAACCATTTGTAATTTCAAAGCTTCATTGCGATTTGCGAATCACAAACAAAAAAAAAGAATGCGAGATGGATACTTTTAAAAAAAAATGACTAGGCATAAATAATTCACAGCACCAATAATAGTGGAAGTACATTTTATGTAGAAACAATGAAAGCACAAATTCTAGTCAGACGATTGCTTCAAGTAAGTGGTAACCTGAAAAATAGATAAATGCAAGCGATTTAGTAAACCTTGAAGGTTACAGACATTCAAGGGAGAAAAAAAAACACAGAACCTGAATCAATATAATTGAACTTCGTGAAAGGAAACTTACATTAGATTCAATTGGTCCACGATGATAGCTGATGAAAGTGGTTTGCCTTGGTAAAATTGTTTCCTTGATCATTCAAAGGATAAAATATGATATTGCATCTATAGTTGTCTCACATGTAATGTAAGACATTTGAAGTGATACACCAATTCTATATGCGTTTATAAATAAAATAAAAAAATGCCAATTATATATCAAAAGCATAAGCAACTAAAATCTCTTATTGAAATTAACAGTAAAGAAAGCAGACAAATAATTTCATGGGTCCAAGTAAATCTATGACTTTTCGGGATCTCTAGTCTTTTGAGACTCTAATAATTATACCAGTTGGAGTCTGGTCAGTTCGGAGATGACCTGAACCAATCAAATCGCGAAGATGAAATCTTATATCAAGTGGGGACATTCGAAGACGCTTCTTTTCCAAAATGGCCAACATCATCTCTTTATATTGACGTCGGCTGAGAAGGGAAATAATTTCCTTCCTTCCCTGATCAACAAAGTAAAACAATTTCATTATAATAAAAATATTACCTAAAGATCAAAATACACAAAAATAATAAATTTTACAGAGAAAAACTGGGTATCTCTCAGTTCTGGCAAAGAGTACAAATCTGAAAGTGTAATGACTACCCTAACCATTGCCCAACCAGATTGAAATAACTCAATCCACGTAAAATATCCACCAGCCACTCCATAGAACAAATGTCTCAGGCAGTAGACTTCATAGATGGACTTTGGCAACGTGTGTAGTGATGCTTAACGGTCCAAGCTCAATCTAAGAGAGATTATTATTATGATGTAATCTATGCTTAGTCATTTGGCTGATAACTCTCCTAATATTAACTGCCTTGTGAGCTGGAAATTTGTTCGAAGTTAATGCTTGTTTCAGCCTAATTTTCAAAAAATAGCCGCTCTCTGTTTTCAAAAGGCCTTTCCTGAGAAACTGGCAAAAAGGGTAATGTTACCTCTTCATACATTTCAGAGGTTTAGTTATCAGATTTAAGATGTAATACAAATATGTATATGATCGAGTACCACCCCCCCCTCCCTTTCCTCCCAACACACAACACAATGACTTCACTTTGTTTCCACCATCTACCTCTGCCCCTCTCCCGGCCACCCTCACTCTCTGCCTGCAAGGCTACAACCTCCCTAAACCATCATAACCTCTTTCAATCTCTCACAAAAAACTCAACAAGACTGTAATTTAACCATAAACTGATCATTTACCTAAGCCATCTCTGGAGCCACTTTCTAGAAGGTAAAAAGCCTAAGATTAAACAACTAAAAGCAAAACATATTGCTTTGATTCAGCCTGATTCAATTAAAAATCTCATTTCATCTTCCGTAGAACTTGGTTCAAAATGTGATTTGAAATCAAACTTGTTATCCAAAAGATTCAAAGAAAACAATATCTAGTTGCATTTTCTACTTCTGCATTTTTTCAAAAACTAAAAACAATGATAGCTAGAGAACACAATTCATATTTGTTGAGAAGACTCTTCTTATACCCAATGTCGACATGCAGTTCCCTCGCCGGTCGCAGGCTTCAGATCTCTGGGTTAACCTGTCTTTCATGGAATCGTCAACCAAAACAAACCTGAAGTCAGTGTGAATATTGGTGGTGGAATTCTGGCACGGAATCTAGTGGTGCCACCCACAGGAACGGAGGTTGGATTCCAGATGGCAGTGGTGGGTAGTGAGCTCTTGTATTTTAGGAACTACACAATGTAGTTGTGCATTTCATTTCAGAAGGCGTGGTTTGTAAACAGTAATGGAAATGATAGAGAGAGTGTGACGAATAAGGCGAAGGGGAGAGAGGAGCAAGGGTTTGTGGGAGTGAGTAGGGAGACTTGTACTCTCTCTCTCTCTCTCGTTCTCAATTTACTACAGTAGACTATCTTAGTTTCTGTACCCAAAAAACAAAAAGAGTATCTTAGTTTATTTCCTAGAATTAGTTTCTAATCATAGAGTATCTTAGATTATCTCCTAAGATTGGTTTCCGTATTACTTAGTCATTATTATGGTTTGTTCCTGATTTCCCTATTTATTTAGGATTAGATGTCTTATATTCCTATAAATAGATATTAGTATTTAGTCTTCTATATGAAGCTAGTATCAAGTTACTATCAATAATACTCAGACTCTTCTTGTTTCTCTCCTCTTTTCTAAAACTCATAACTTCACACTATATTACCCTTCTACCCCTAATTTAATCTGGACAGATTATTTAATAGGTCTGAATCTGAACATCTAATGGCTCTTGCTTTGTGTCCACTAATAGACCATTTAAAAGGTGGTCCATGTTATTCGTGACCATGACTCCATGAATAGTACAGATTAAACTATATAGCAAGCATCCATACATAAAGACATGGTAAACATTAAAACTTCATACCTGAACAAGACCCTTAAGAAGTGAGCCAATATTTGGAATTGCTATCCAATACATGTTTGGATCAATAAGTTGCCTAGTCTGAAATGTATGCACCCAGACTTATTATACATAAATACTCAACCAAATGAACATATACTCACACACATATTGTGGATGAAACTAAACATAAGGAGGAGATAATCAATATAAAATAAAACTACACAGGAATCACACAAACTACAATAAAGTAATAGAGAAATTTGTGTTGATAAAGATTCCTAGAAGTTGTAAACTAAAGAAGTTGTAAACTAAAGATGCATATAATCAATATACACAGAATAAATATAATATGCTTAATCAAAGGGAAAGTTTGTCTTGTCTTGTAGGACTTTAAAGCTTGAAATAAGATAAAGAGAGGCGCCAAGATTCTCAATGCAGCTAATAATGTTTAATGATGGAAAACACAAATAAAGCGCTTCATGGATTTCCAGTGTCGTCTAAACAAATCAACAAATTCACATACAAAATGCCAATGACTGTACAATAAGATCAAACCGGAAACTGACATGATAGAATCAGGGGACGTTTCTCTTTTCTTTTGCTAATGAAAAAAAGATATATATGAAAAATGTGTATAATTAGGTGAAAGTACTTGTAAAGACCGCAAGATAACAATTGTTTTATACTTTTCAGAAAGTGAATGTTATTTGATGTTGAAATTGTAAGGCAAATTGACAAAAAAAAAAAAATAGAGTTTACTTAAACCGGTTACAGGAAGCAAAGTTGAGAAAAGCATGAATATGATCAAAAACCTCCAAGCAATGTTGTGACAGTTTTAAAAAAGTGTTTGAATATAACCAAAACGAGAAATGCTACAATCCATTTCACTCACAAGGACGCCCGCATTAATTAGTAGGGAGATGTGACTGTCCTTCACCTTTCCCCCCAGTGACAAGAGTGAGCACTGCATCGAAACGAACAACCATCAGCATAAAAACTCAGTAGTAAGTATCCTAGGACAACATAAATATTGACCAGCCTACATGATTTAAAATCAAACTTAAAATTTTAACATGGTAAACTGCAAAACATCTGTCTTGATGTTGGTACTTAATATTTATCACTATATATGTGTGTGTGGACATGACAGATTTTCATATTGTGCATTTGCATTCTCCCAAAGTCAGACATTTGCAAGACTATAAAGATTTCTGATGAGTAGACAGTATAATGAGCAGAAGTGGAAATGATTAAACAGTATAGGCTCGCTAGTTTGCATATCTTACTCACAAGCTCCTGATGTTCAATGCCAGTTTCCAGCTTTGAATCTAGGACATGAGTTCTGAACCACTCAAAAACTTCACATTCTGCTCCTATCTTTCCTTCCATTCTTTTAACAACACGATCTATCTATGCATAAACAGTTAAAAAATAAACATGGCAGTTCGTCAACAATCCTTCAAAGTCAAACTGAGTCATAGTAGATAGTAATACAATCAAAAACACCAAAGATGTCTAATTTTAATTAAAAGGAAATAAAATAAAGCTTTGAAAATGAGATCCCTTGGTTGGGAGCACTCAAATTCTCCAACTATAATGAACAGCTGACATTCTATCTCAACAATACATTCCTGTGACTGAAGACATACATATAGATATACATATATACAATACACAACACCAAAAAAAATTCAACTAGGTGAGGTTGATTAATTTTAAAATTTGGGTTCGGTCTAACTCAACCTTACAAAATCAGCTTGTAAGGTGAGACATATATCTCACTTATAAACACAGACTTCATCCGGTGTATGACTCTTAACAACTACATGGATTAATTATTATCATAAATCATTATCATTATTTGATTTACAGATAAACCATTTACCTCTCGATCTCTCTTAATAGTTGGACAATATACATACATACACGTATTACATTATTAAACCAACCTGTTTTATGTAGTCATCCAAAAACATTACAGCATGATCATCTTGTCCGGTATTTAATTTAAAAACACGAAGCACTTTATCCCTCCTTAGAGTCTGCACAAAATAAATTAATCTTAATACTACTAATACTAATTATTATCACATTAATTAATCCATCAAAACCGAAGAGCTTAAATTAGCAACAACACTAATAACTACAAATTATACTAAACAGACCTCTAGTTCCCTATCCACTTGTGTTCTATCCTTCACACTGCTATACAATTGAGACTTCAATATAAACGGTTCAACCGAAACCTAAAAATAAGCAACATTAATCAAAATTAATTATGACTAAATAAAATACACAGGCAGTAGAATAGATGAGATAGTTGATGTTACATTGTGAATTTGAGGAAACTGAGCTCGCATGATTCGAAGCGCAATAAGCGTATCAGTGAAAGTAAGATCGTTTTCTGCGAATTGGAATGAAGATAAATGTAACCTATAATTGAAGAGAACATAGAGGCGTAGAATAGGAGAGGATTGCGCACCGAGTGATAATGATGTGTTTCCGGCATCGGAATCCTCAGCTCGCCGGCGTTTCGTCCCTTTTGATGAAGATTCTGGAACGTTCTCCATGCGCCGTGCTTGCTTGCGTAGCTGAATTATCAGTAAATTATTTTCTTTAGATCAAAAAAATAATTTACAGTACTTTATCAATTCAATTCGACTATTTTTTTTTTTTACAAGAACTAATTTGTTATAACATCATCCTCATTATATATAAAAGAAACGGGTTAACATGTAATATAGATCTAATTTAGTTTTGGTCCTGTCAAATTTTATTTTTTAATGATATATCAATTTTTATTATTTTGACTCATTATTTATTTTTTATTTAATAATATTTGTTTATAAATAAAATAAAAATACTTGATCTTCTTCTCCTCTCTTACCTAACTTACTAAAATGTTGTTCGCTCCAATTTCATTTACAACTAATGAGTTATCAGACCTACACATATGGTCTTATAAATTCTCATCTTACAAAAATATCTTTAATCTATAAATATTAAAAATTAAAATAGGGACAATGAAAAGGTTATTTAATTTTAACTTGGAGTTTGAACTAGCTATATTGCTGGTGAAGATAAGAGAGGGAAATTGAGGAGGAAAAGAAGAGAGGGAAGAGGATATGGAGTGGAGGGTTGGACTGGGTTGAAATGGAGGTGGTCAAGACAAGGATAAAGTTGAGAAACAAATTGTGATGCAAGGTGAGAATTTTTTATCTATATATCCTCTTTTTGAAATTTTAATACTAAAATGTCCTACTTTTGAAAACATATACGGAATTGTCCTACTTTTTAGAACCTTCAGGAGGTCTGTTCCCCAAGGAGAGACTTTCTGAAGCAAATGTTTTTTTGCCCTAGTGTCCTGAAGGAATTTTTTGCATAATTTGCACTTTTTACAAAATTCGAAAATACCAATTATACCCTTCTGAATTTCCTAAACTGATTCACAAGTAATTAACATGTTGTTTTTTGTAAACTGATGTTATTGTTGTTGGGTTTTAAGATTCTGCCTCTGATTTATGAGTGTGATTTCTCCCTCTGATTCTTGCTCTGATTTCTGCAACTGATGATATCCTCTGATTTATGTGTGATTTCTCCTCTGATTTTTGCGTGTAAGTTCTTCCTCTGATTTCTGCATGTTATGATATCCTCTGATTTTTGTGTGATATCTGACTCTGATTTCTCCCTCTGAGGGTATCATCTGATTTTGCCCCTGGTATCCTGTGATGATATGTTCTGATATCATCCTCTGATATGTGCCTCTAATTTGTGCATGTTAATTCCTTCCTCTGCTGTCTGCATGTGATTTCTTCCTCTGAATTCTGATGTGATTTATTTCTCTAATTTCTGCCTCTGATTATGCCTCTGGTATCCTCTGATTTGTGCATTTGATTTCTCCCTCTGATTTTTGGGTGTGATTTTCTGCTTCTGGTATCCTCTGATTTCTGCCTGTGATTTTTTCTTCTGATGGTATTCTCTGATTCCCGAATGTAATTTCTGCCTCTGATTTCTCCCTCTGATCTGGATTAAATCTGGATTTGAGTTTGGACTAAGGCTTATCCTCTGATCTGGACTAAGTCTTGAATAAATTTGGATTGAGTCTGAATTAAATCTGGACTAAGTCTTATGTTCTGGACAATCATTTCTTCTGATCAGAGGCAGAAATTACATTCAGGAATCAGAGGATACCATCAGAAGAAAAAATCACAGGCAGAAATCAGAAAAATAAAGAATGAAATTTGATGAAATATTTGTATGAGTTTATTTGAATATTTGAGTTACGAATTTGATAAAATTTGTATTATATTAAAGAATATAATTAATTTTATGGGTTTTGGTTGACATTTTAAAACATAAATGATCAAATTGTTACTTAAAATTAAAATAAAAGACCAAATCGGGAAGGAAAAAAAATAAAGGACTAAAACATTAACTGAAATTAAGTTAAGGGACCACATGTGCTATTTAGTCTATATAATATTGTTGTAAGAAGGTAAAAATATTATATACAATTCTTTTAAGTTATTTAATTCAAACTTGACTAGTCTTTTAGACTTTTTTGTACTAGATAGTTATAAAATGTGTAAGAACCATGATTTAGGTAGCCTTCCTAGTAACGTGTTTTTTTTTTTTTTTTTTTTTTTTTTATCTTTTTTATATCAGTAAAGAGAAATTCATTCATTTTTTTCATTAATCTTAGATCAATCACACCTTATATTTTATAAAATTCTAAAAAAGTTACCATAAATGTATAAAATTAAAAACTAATAATACTACTTAAGAAATATTTTCTAAAATCACGGTCATCTTATTGATTATAATTAAAATGAATTTCATTAAATTTAATAATAATAATAATAATAATAATAAATGTGTCATGATATATGTCTTAGAAAGTGTGTGAGTTTTTGTGAATATTTGGCCACATGTATGAAAACAAAAATGATTAAGGAATAAGATTACTATTACAGGTTGTTAATGGTACTTTTGAATTTGCAGCTGCTCCACCTTGGTAAAGTAACTACCTTACCCACCCCTTTAGAGTCATATTCCTTGCACAACACAAAGGAAACAAAAAAAAATGCATTTGGGGGATTTTAGATCTCAATATCTGTTATATAATTTATGAATGATTTGAATGAATATAATAATACCCTCGTTTTGGAACATTTTACGTTGTTTGTTTTCTGTTTCAAATCCAATACCCTCCTTCCACTTTCACTCTTTCTAGCAACAGGTACGTGCTTCAATCTCACTCTCTCTCACTCCTCAGATCCATTTTCACCGATTTTAATTGCCACTTACATTTACAAAAATACTACCTTTTTCATCTACATGCATCTTCCATCACTGAACTTTATTCATGAAATAGGTCATTCAAAGCTGTCGCAACTATGGGTTATGCTTTTTGCACCTCCCCTAAACTTTTTCCCTCTTTTGCACAATTTATGTGGATTTCATTTGCATTAGCTTGTTTAGTTATATTGTACATTACTAGAATTTTGATTTGCTCTTCATTAGTTTGACACTCATTTATTGTTGATTTTCTCTGGTTGCTCGTCTAGATTTTTTATTTTTTTTAATAATAAATAGAAAATCTTTAGTGTGTTTATGGTCTAATTCTAGGGTGAGTTTCAGGGGGGCACCTTCTTAAGTGGTCTACCATGGACCAATGCATAAAAATTATCGAAAATCTAAGAACCGTTGACGATACTTTTCATAAGTAATAGTTCATGATTTTCCTATTCTTTATGGATAAGACTGTGATCTGATTGATATCGATTCAATACGAGATACATATTTCTTTTCCTTTATTTTTATCAAACTAGTATTATTTAAGTCATTTTCTCAGGTCATGGAAATGAAGATGACCATTAGCGTCTACTTCTAAGGGGCGACGCCTGTGGTGGTTGGAGTTTAAAACATTTTTCAAATACTAGTCAATAGTAGATTGTGGTCCATATTAGAATTTCCCTTAATTCTGATGTTTTCTTTTTGAGAGTATGAGCATCAAGTCCCAATAATGGATGATTTTGTTTTGAACTATTAGACAATACTATGATTGCTACAACTTGATTTGTGTATTGTATATATTCATGTGCTGTATTCAGTTAGTTATGACAGTTTGGTTTTTTTTCTTTCTTTTTCTGTTGAGTCAGTTATGTGGTAATTCATTGGTATAATGGTATGTAAATTTTTATCTCAAGAAATGTATTCAGGAAATCAATTTATGCCAAATCAATTGTGTTTTACAAGCTTTTCAGTCATGATAGTGCTATTACTGTTTCATTGATTTTGATTTAAACATTGTATGCAGTTTTTCTTGATTTGTGGTTCTCAACTGCATCGCCTTGGTGCTTTGTGAAACTCGAGTGCTTCCTGCGTGAACTTTGAATTAGTGAGTGTTGTGAGAAAATTTCCGGGTGGTTATTTGACTGAATACTTTCTTTGCCTTGTAAAATATAGATTTTCTGTTTGGCAGTTGAAGTCTTATAGTGAAATGTGATTCTTGTGTAGTGGCGAGAATGGCAAGAGGAAGAGCAGATGGGAACCCAAGAAAGCGATTGATCACAACCGTGTTGATTTTATTGATTGTTGGTGGTTTAGTTTACCTATATTCTCGGAATAGTGGTTCGTCTTCTATTGAGTACACTAGCAAATCTTTAGAAACAGGAAGAGATGACAGCGTTGTACCAAAAACCATTCCCGTGAGTTCTATCAACCCGAACCAAACAACTTTACATTTTAACCGTTCCCATTGGTCACAAGTGTTGGTGTCTAATATGAAGCAATCAAGTTATTTTACGCTTCTTTTCACTTTTGAAGGTCTGCGATGATCGACTCTCGGAGCTAATTCCCTGTCTAGATAGAAATTTAATATACCAAACAAGATTGAAGCTTGATCTGAATTTGATGGAACATTATGAGCGACATTGTCCGCTGCCTGAGAGGCGTTATAATTGCTTGATTCCTCCTCCTCCGGGGTATAAGGTGGCTTTCTAGTTTCTATTATATGTGCACTGCTTCTTATATGGAATTAAGAAAGTTCATTATATTTTGAAATTTTCCGTGCTTAATATTTTTTGTGGCTTGTGTTGTTTTTGATAATAATAGATTCCAATCAAGTGGCCGAAAAGCAGAGATCAGGTATGGAGAGCAAATATACCTCATACGCATCTTGCAACCGAGAAATCTGACCAGAACTGGATGGTAGTAAAAGGTGAAAAGATAGTTTTTCCCGGTGGAGGAACTCACTTCCATCGCGGTGCTGATAAATATATTGCGTCAATTGCCAATGTAAGCCGGTTACTCTTATTTGAGTTGGACTAATCACATACATAAAACTATTACATAAATGGGAAAATGAATGACTTGATATTCGTGATCGGATTACAGATGCTCAACTTTCCGAACAATAATATAAACAATGGAGGAAAACTCCGCAATGTTTTTGACGTTGGCTGTGGTGTTGCAAGCTTTGGAGGATATCTTCTTTCTTCTGATGTAATAGCAATGTCATTAGCGCCGAACGACGTTCACGAAAACCAAATCCAGTTTGCTTTAGAGAGAGGAATTCCAGCATATCTCGGTGTCCTAGGAACGCTAAGACTCCCTTACCCTAGTAGGTCTTTTGAACTTGCTCATTGTTCGCGCTGTAGAATTGATTGGCTTCAAAGAGATGGTATACTTCTTCTTGAACTGGATAGGATACTCAGGCCAGGAGGCTACTTCGTTTACTCGTCACCCGAAGCTTATGCTCAGGATGAGGAGGATAGGAGAATATGGAGAGAAATGAGTGCTCTTGTTGAGCGGATGTGTTGGAAAATAGCTTCTAAGAAGAACCAGACTGTCATATGGGTCAAGCCTCTCACAAATGATTGTTACTTAAAAAGAGAACCCGATACACAGCCTCCACTTTGCAGTTCTGATGATGATCCTGATGCTGTTTGGGGAGTTAAAATGAAAGCTTGCATCACACGTTACTCCGATCGTGAGTGATATTTTCACTATTTCATACAATGATTTAGTATTTTTTTTAATCTCAAGATTATGAGATAAACTGATAATAAAAATGTTTACAGATAATCAATATCTCTATAAAATATGGCCATATATAATAAACAAAAATGTTATTTGAACATCAATTTAGGACAACAAAATTCAACAACTTTTTAAATGGTTTCCACATTTCACACACATGGTTAACACAATTCAATTAGTGGTTAGTGAATATATCAAGATTGGATAACTCTAACCACAAACTTGAACATTATTGATCATGATTTCAAGTGTTCAAAGAACACTTAAAAAATCAAGGTTAATAACATTTAAATTTATGGTTAATAAAGTCAATAGATGCCTGATATATATATATATATATATATTAACCAAATCTAACACTTCATCAATCTTGTGTCTCCACTGCGTTAACCATTTAAAAAGTTGTTGAATTTTGTTGTTTCAAATTGATGTTCCAATAACATTTATGTATAATAAGTGATGAAACAACATACAGGGAAAAAACTGTCTTGTGATGTGCAGGTGTATAAAAGAGTTGACTTTGTAAGTAAAATAACTTTTTCTGTTCTCAATAAGTCCATGTTCTTTCTGATTGCATTATATTTGACAAATTTAAACAACTGCATATTTGCATATATTAATGTTGCAAGTTGTTCTGTTAAATCAGAAATTTCTGGAATTAATTCATGCCTGTTGTATTAGAAGTTGAAAAATCAATAACCACATACTCTACTGGCCTGTACAGAGGTTCATAAAGCAAGAGGAAGTGATTTGTCTCCTTGGCCAGCTCGATTGACTGCTCCACCTCCTCGTCTTGCCGACTTTAACTATTCTAATGAAATGTTTGAAAAGGACATGGTAATTTGAAATATATCTTGTTTTCTGTATTTATCTTCAAAAATGAAAGCCTTTTACTCATTACAATTGAATCGAAGGCACGATAGTTTTGTGGCCAACACATCTGATTTATTGGGTATATGACCTCACCTGACTAATTTTGTGCAGGATGTTTGGCAACAACAAGTTAGTCATTACTGGAAACTGCTAAACAGTAAAATAAAACCCGACACGATTCGGAACGTGATGGACATGAATGCGAATTTGGGTTCTTTTGCAGCTTCTTTGAAAGACAGAGATGTTTGGGTTATGAATGTTGTGCCTGAAAATGGGCCAAACACACTCAAGATCATATATGACAGAGGGCTGTTGGGAACAGTTCACAACTGGTATGGCTCTTACATAATGATCTTTATCGGTTTTATTAACAACTATTACTGTCTAATTTATTGCTTCATCTTAAAAAATACTCTTCCTTAGTGTTGTTAAATAGCACCTATAGAGGCACTATAGAGCCATAGCCCAGCTGAATTTGAACAAATCGCTATTGTCTTGCGATACGCCATTTAGTGCAAAATGTTGTCCAATAGCGGCTATAACACTATTGCACAGCGGAATTTGAACATAGTACTATTTTTGGCTATCTGCGATTGACAACATTGCTTTACTTTGAGGCAATCAAATATAAAATTCAAGATAGTACCCATTTGAAACCACTGCTGTAATATGAGCCTTAAAATAGAAGAACAGGCCAGTGCCAATTAAGTTTCGTGCTTGCCGATATTATACCAACATTTTATGACCTTGTTTTGTGCATCAATATTACAACAGGTGTGAAGCGTTTTCAACTTACCCTCGTACGTATGATCTACTCCATGCATGGACTATATTTTCCGATATCATTGAAAAAGGATGCAGTGTAGAGGATTTATTGATTGAGATGGATAGAATACTGAGACCAAAAGGTTTCATAATAATCCATGATAAGCGATCAATAGTGTTATCTATAAAGAAGTTCTTGCCAGCATTGCATTGGGATGCAGTGACAAAATCTAATGCAGAACAAGAATCAGATCAAGGTGAGGATGATGCAGTGTTAATAATTCAGAAGAAGATGTGGTTGACAAGTGAGAGTGTCCGGGTTTCAGAAAAATGACATACTTCCACTATGAACAGTCTTAGCCATTCCCCTTGATGTTTAAAACCTCAGCAACTGAGTGATAAACGAGTGCTTCATTGCAGAAATTTGCTTTCATATGTTGTAGGTGTTCCCTTTTATGTTGTTCCACTTCTCTACACTACAGGCATGAGTTACAATGAAAGCTCATCCTTAATCATCTTTTTGAACTTATATGATTTTGAACACAAGCTGTCACCCTGTTATTGTGATTAGAAAAATTAGATGAAGATGAAGCAGCAATATACTGTTTTTGAAATTGATGTGAAGAAGTTACTGGATATAAATAGAAGCTTCAATTGTTTCTGTGAATAATGCTTTGCACAAATAGGAGCATATGGTTTAGGTGAAGTTTACATCAAGTTCTAAATATCTTTGTCATTAGTTCTCAAATTAAATGACATGAAACTTTTAATGAAGGCTACTTGATAGTGGGGAAAATGTAATGTGATTACTTGGTTTGAAAACTTGATGACATTGACAAGTAAATAAGAAGCACGCAAGTTTTTTACTATGGTTTAAATGAGATATGGAAGTTAAGTTAGTTTCGATTAAACGAGATAATGTGTGTAAGTGAATTGCATTATTTGTCAAACATTTATCTGATATATGTGGAAACTCAAGCGGTTAATAACAACCCTTGCACATAAATTACATCTTATGAAAATTAAGATAAGGCCTCTCTAAAATGATAGTCTAAAAGTGCACTTTTTTTTGTCAACATCTTGAAAGTGAACTTGAGAAGGTACTTGCCCCTTGTTTAATTTGTGTGCAATAAAATTATCCACTCACTAAAATTTACAGATAAATCTAATTTAAAAATTCACTCTCTCATTTCAAAATATTAATTATCTGTAAAATGTGATATGATTAGTAGATATAGAACAGGCTACCTTGAAAATACATGATAGGAAAGGACCGCGATAGCATGAATTCTCACTAATAGTTTGTTTACTTTGGGGAAAAACAATATTTTTAATTTTACTCACTACTAAAGATATAAAATAGTTACGAAGCCAACGATTGTTTGCATTTTCATAAACTAAGAGAATACTAAAAATTATGTTCATTATTTTCAAATATATATCATCCAAACTAACATTTCTTCTTCTCCATCACAATGATTAAACTTTAAAAGTCTCTCGTCTTATTATAAAGTTAAAATAAACATTTTAAAACATTAAAAAAAAGCGTTTTCATAGCCATAAGTTTGCCATATATAACATCAAATAGAGGTAGCATACGCTAAAATAGGCTGTTTGTGTCAAGGGCTTCGTCGGGATAAAAAACCAAGATCAGGATAAAGTTTTTCTCGTGCAGTTTGTTATAGATTATAAAATAAATATTTTAACTTTATATTTTTAAAAATATTTTTATTTGAAAAGTTACTCTAATATGAAGTTATTTCAAATTCATTTTAAGATAGAAGTTATTTCAAATTCATTTATTATAAACTAAAAAAATTATTTTAACATTTAATAATAAAAATATTTATTGTAGAAACTTTATCGTAATAAAAATTATATTTAAAAAAAAAAGATATATCTCAATAATGATTTTTATGAATAGCTATTCAAAATTTCTCATTGTAAGTACTTTTTTGAATTTTTTTAATCCAAAAACGGTTACCACAAAGATTAAAAGAGTTTTTTCTACTTTGAAACTTTTTTTCAAATTCTTTCTAAAAAAGTTAAAACAAAAAGATTAAATACTTTAAAAATCATTTTAAAAAACACTGTAACAGCCCATAATGATCTCTAAATTTGTAAGCACATAATACAATAAAGGTCCTACAAAATTGGATTAGTACCATTTCTCTAGAGGAAAAACTTAAATTCTCTTATCTCTTTATAAATAGACACTATTTGTTTCACTCATGCAGATTTCAACTTGGACGATGTTAAAGCAAGATGAGAAAGAATCCTGTGTCCAACAAACATCGTAAAAGCTCCCAAAAGACCAAGTGTTTTGAGTGTTGTAAATAGGTCCAGCTGCACAGGAACAAAAATGACAAGAATAAGTAAGTACTTCAGAGAAAAAATTGGATGAAACTGATAACATAACACTGTTCCAATGAAAACCACCATGAATCAATGTTAACAGCTCTGTCAATGGAGTATACTATACAAATACAATCAAACAAAAAAACCTAACTTAACCAAGTTTAATTAGAACATGTAATAATCTTACATGAATGTAAAGTGGACATACCTTCAACCAGAAAAGTACATAAAGCAACAAAACTGCAGCAAGACCAAGATGGAAAAGGAAGGCAAATGTAGCAGGTACTGTTGAACCAGGGAAATTCTTCAGGTTCACCCCCAAACGTAACAACTGTAGATGATATAAAAAAGAACAAAAAACATTAACTATAGATCAAATCATAAGAAAGTAAAGCAGCGTAACAACATTGAATGCAGGAACCAAAGCTTCCTTTTCACTTTTTTTTTTCTACCTTTCTACACATATGAAGAAGGTAAAATATATCTATATATTAACCCATCAGTTGCAAGCAAGCCTTGACTGACAATAAACAAGTTAAACGCTAACAACCTAGATCAATTATTAGACCAGATCCCGAAAAGACCTAATTATATACAGATAACCACTGAAGACTTTAAAAGTTCGAAGCAGCATCTTCAAAATATTACATTCTAAATTTTGAAAATATTTATCCTCGTATGTCATGAAACCCTGCTCTTAACTTGAAATAACTGGTGTTCTTAGAAGGAAAGATCATTTCCTCTTTGCAAATCACATGCATTTCCCAAAGAGAGATACATCTTACTAGGAACTGGGAAGAGAGATCAAAAAGTAACATAAGAAATAGACTATTCAGTTTGGGTCTCAATTATCCAGCTCAGGTTCACCAAGAGTTTTTTGTCCTAATTATTCAGTTTTTATCCCAAAATTTCCAAAAAAAATACATTACTGTCTTATTGAAGATTTTCTTGACTAAACTAGCACAGGTTACATTCATAAAAGTAACTTAACCATTAAAATAAATAGCATGTCTAAATAATCAAACAGCGTTTTCCCTTTCCACTTCTCTTATTTTTTCCATTTTTATCTCCACCGCCATCTCATAAATAGGCACAGTACAATGGTGCTGCTCTCTAGTAAGGATTATAATAAGACTTACCCCAACCAAAAAGCCAATGAATGGCAAAAGGATCAAACCCAAAAACACGAGAGAAAGTTTCTGGGGTGGTCGCTTTTCAGGAACCCTGAATAAGTGGTTAATCTCCGCTTTGGGCCCATATCTTGAGTAAGGGTCAACAGGTGGAGGAGGAGGACGTGCTGCTTTCTCAGGAGCTTCTGGAAGATCTAATTCAACATGGCCTAGTAGTCGTGAGAAAGAGTTCTCCTGAAATAAAATATTTTTATTCAGATTTCCTGTAGACTATTAGGGGAAGAAGGGGAAAAGAGGGAAATTAAAAGGGAGGAGTTGTGCAAGATACCATGACAGCATCACCAACAGTCAGCTCAATCTCATATCTGCCAGAAAGATAAAAAAGTTTTTCCACCAAGCCAAGAAAATCCTAAAGCCAAAATAACAATGTAAGCAAAAAAAAAAACAAAATAGAAGGAAGATTAGAATCAGAATAACATAAAGCCTTCCCAGATATATATTATGGGCAAAAAAATAATAACAAGCAACTACCACAGACACAGCCAAGTTCAAAAACAGTGATTTATTACACAATGTAACAAATTGAACCGAGTACTCAAGGAGAGACCGTTCATCCTAGAAAAACAAGATATGTAATAAGAGATACTTACAAAAACGTTCTCAAACTTCTTGCCAGTATTTCCAACCAAAAAGATGTGCTCGATCTTTGTTTCATGAGTCAACTTTAAAAATGCCTGCAGAATATAAAATCCTCGATAAACAGAGCATCAAAATGACATTCATTCATAAGGTTTTAAATAACAACTGCAAACCTGATGAGGCTTAAACAAATGACCGCGAGGAGACTCCAACTCGAAAGAAAGCCTCAACTTCTGCAGGTGGTTAGCTGAGAGTGAAACGACATCATTTCCAGCCAAATCTAGTCTGGATAGGTAAAGAGGACCATTTTTCATATACAAGTTCAGAAGAATGACGAAAATCATGACATGCTAATCAGAAATCAAAAGTAGACTAAATATCAATGCAGAAAACATACAAGTAAGATGCTAAACCAAAATAGAAACATACGTTTTATGGGTTTCAACATTTCCAAGATCACTGTCCAGCACTGCAATTTCACCACTGCCAACTTTAATAATTCCGGTGACATATACTGGCACATGAATTTGACCACCAGCAACATAAATTTTTTCACTGTCAGAATCATGTAGCACAATCTACAAAATAGGGTAAAATATTTTAACCGATAGGTTGATACAAATATACCTTGATAAGTGAAATGGAAAATATATAACTAAATTAAAGAAACAGGAATACCTCAAAAACAAAAACATATGTTCCCACATCAACATTTTTTGGGAAAGCATCCAAGAAATGAAATCCACCGTTTTGGTTATACTGAAGCTCCTGAGTCATGCAAAATAAAAGGCACCAGAAAAAAGAGATTCCCAAGAAATTAAACAATTGTATTATAGGAAAAAAAAATTGTCAAGCCTCAACCCTCAAAAGAAGTCAATGAATCATCAATCACCTTGCTGTCAATAATAGCTGAATCTTTTGCACCAGCGCCAAAAGCTCGGACAAGCTTAACTGTCAAAGGTGGAGCAGCTGAACCAAGCACTGTATTGACCTTGACCTAATTGATTTTGTAACAGACATTTGTTTTATACTCTCAATGTAAAAAGTAATAGAAATGCAGCACAATGACAAATATAATACTGTGAAGACACTACAACAGAAGATAAAAATTGTTTGGCTGAGTGATCCAGATGCTGCTGCAGATATTAACGTAAATGAGTGAGTTATTAATGCAGAATTGGATGCAGATGCAACAAGAAGCCAAAAATAGAGGGAAATGCGACCTGGGTGCAAAAGGAAGAGCTCATTTATCTTTTTTTAAAAACATTAAAATGAAATGGGCTCATAATAACAAGTACTATCCTATAAAGACAAACAAAGCCTAATCAGAAATCATAACTGCTATGATAAGAATGATAGAAACTATGAACTTAAAAGATTGTGGCAGAGACCCAAGGATTTACAAACAAACGGTATTTTCTGCTCTTCCTTTGTTGGAGAAAAATGCCAAATGTCATTGTTGAGGTCCTACATCAACGACAGATATGGCCAAAGTAGTTCTTATAAGACTTGGACAACCCTCTTCCCTTGAGCTGGCTTTTGGGGTTGAATTAGGCCTAAACCTCAAATTTTAGGCATGTTTATTCAATAAGCGGTTCCTTGCATGCTTCTAGGAAAAAGGAAAATGAATGAACAAAATTCACATCGGAATGAGAGGGATCCTGAGGCTGTGAAGGTATGGGACTACTATACAGTTAGAGGAAGGCTTATACGAATTGATTGGTATTGCCTACACCAACAAGATACATCTTCTTTTCTGTAGTCAATAACAGAAGAACTCTACAATTAAGCGTGCTTGACTTGGAACACTTATGGGAAGGTTTTTTTATTCACAATTTGAATCTCAATTTTGATAGCCATGGAGCAAAAACCCAATGTAATACAATCAACTACTCATCACAACCCAAGTTCTACGAAAAAATCATTCTAATACTAGAAATATAAGGATTATAGATCCGTTAGCTTAGTTACATACCTTAAGCTGGCCTTTCTTGGTCAATGAATAAACTGTTTCAGGAAGTGACAATATCAACGGAATTGAAATCCTACACCACAATAAGAAATCCAAGTTACAAATTGTTGTTGAATGTCATGAAAAAGGTCAATAATATACCGGCACGGAAGAAAAAGGAAATATCTCCATAAAGCAGCAAAATTAAAAATAAAAAAAAGTTGTTCTTGGTAAGTAATTGCCTGTTGCTCTCTAAAAACGATAATGATTCAACTTGATTGAAGAAGTCCTTGGTATCTCCTGGGACTCCGATGCCAAGGAAAAATTTTGCTAAACCCAATATTGTATCCCCTGGAAGCTGGAAAATGCAAAGCCAAAACATTAACATTATATTCAAACAGATTAAATAAATTACATAGAAATTACACATACGGTACTCACATTTATTCTCCCAGAAGTTACTGCAGCAAATGAAGTAACACCCCGAACAACTGAAGAAGTTGTGGAAAGAGAATCCCGATGCTCTGACCCGCTAACAAATTTCTCATCAAAATAAAATGCTCCATCATCTGAAATATGACAACATCTGCATCTAAGTCCAATATGATAAGTGTAATAAGATGTAAAGAATGGCAGAAGCAGGACAGTTTGTGCAATTCAAAAATTTGGGGGAAAGGTCAATTTGGGGGGAATGGGGAAAAGTGTTCTTGATGCACAAGAGCTTCAAGAAAATTAAGTCACTTGATGTCAATTGACACTTTGCAGGACCAAAATGCGCTACGAAATTGCAAACACGCAAAAATCCAAACCCTAACAGGTAAGTAGGACCTAAGATTATCAATAACAATAAGGTCTTGTTACATGCAACTGACAAAGGCAGTTAATCCAACAGAAACCATCAATTCTAGAAGCTTCCCCTAGGGAAGCTTACACCTACACTCAGCACACTATCAATAAGATAATGATACCTTGGATATTAAGAAGGTGATTAACAAATGCAACAAACAACACCGTGGCATCTAAATCCATGCTGCTAAGTGATTGTAAAATTTAAAAAAGTAGACAAGAATAGTTATCACTTATAATGAGGTAAAATCAAAGCTTCACATACCATATTTCTCAATTCTGTCAAAAAGCTTTACTATATCATTCTTCACTATGCTGACCTGCGAATAGGGAACTAATATAAGATATATTGATATAACTGCCAAGACAAAAGTATATTGGCAACTTGGCAAGAAGTATCAAAAGATAGAAAACATATGTAGAAAAGGCTAAAATAGATATTCAGCTAGTGCAGAAGTAGCACCAGTAAGTTTAACTTTAGAATCACAATATGGCCCATAACAATGATAACATACTGTTTATAACACATAATTTCGTGTGCACGAATTTCTGGACAGTGTATGAAACGGATTCGACATAGCAGCTTTAAAATAGTGAAGCAACCACTACAAAGATTCAGAACTTTACCTTGCTCTGATCAATCTCAGAAGATGCAAGTGAAATCACTCCAGCAAGTGCTTCAAGTGCTAACCCTGGGAAATGCAATATATGAAAAAATGTCAATACAAAAAAACGATAAAGATTGCAATGTTCCCAAGGATCTCAAAATGCTAGCTTCAGCAGAGAAAGTGTTACACTTATTAGAGAAAAATTAACAGCCTGTCTGTTTAAGATTAACATAAAAATTATTTTTACATTGTATAAAAAGTTGTTCATTTTTCAAGATTTTATGTTATGGAGAAGCTAATTTATATTTATTTACAATAATAAAAATAACTTTGTTTAACATTCTCTCACATTTATCAAACTCATTATTTAATCAGAAACCACTCAAAGTAGCTTTTCAATATATTCAGATTTCTCATTTTTACATTGAAAATCCTCAAAAAGTAATTATTTTCAAACTAAAAAACGATGTGATTTTTCCATAAAAAAATATGAACCAAATGACGTCTGGATACCAACACATTTTCATGCAAATTATTACCAGCAGCATAGGTACTGGACTCTGGGTTATTAGAACTGTAGCGCCATCTTCCATCACTTTGGCTTAGAGCCTGCCAAAATTGAAGGACTGGAATCAAATGTACACATTGGCAGTTTGAAATGAAAAAGCAGAATGGTTGAGGTAGAAAATAGGGGGAAACTAATAAAAGTTGGGTACAGTTCTTGTACTGAATTTCTCATCATCCACATTAATCCGACCAGAAGAGTAGTCACGAAGAAGCAACCTTAGAAAATACAATAAATACGGACCTCGATTGAACGGAAAATCCCATCAGCATCAGTAAGCAGAACATCAACATTAGAATCCTGATCCTGTGTACAAAGAAGGGACAACCAAAAGAAGGTAAGGAAAGAACCATAACATATCATAATATCACATTGCAATCTGCAAGTTACACCGATATACAACTTAATTAAGTGTTTATTCAGCAATTGTTTCCATATAAGAGCTTATACATAAGGTGTTTCTACAATCAAAGAGCAAATGAGGGTAAACTCTGCATAAGCTGAAATCAACTTATAAACATTAAACATATCATAATCTATTTTCATAAGCTCTTCCAAACCTTTACGTAAGTGCTTATTTTATAAGATAAGTCTAAATAAGCTCTGCCTAACTATACCTAAATAAAGTAACATGCCCCATATCTAAGATTTGGTACATTCAAAGAATAAGGAAAATCATATCAACCATACTGACCAGATGAATAGGAAATAACCTTCATTAAATAATATAACTGTATTACCAAAGGATTCTAATAAAACCCAGTGTAAGTGTCTGACATAGCTCTATGGGCTTAAAGGACAAAGTAGAGACCAGAGAATTACCTTTATAAGAACCAAACTTCCTACTGAGTAGTATATGTCAAGCAAGGTATTTGCATCATGGACAGTGGCTTTAAGTCTTGAGGCAATTTTCTAAGCAAAATAAACAAATAAATAAATCATTCTAGCATCAGTTTTCAGCAAGCCATAACCAACTACACAAAAAGCTGCAACAAAACGATAATAATAACAATGTCCATAGAATAAAAACAAAAAGAGAGTACCTTCAAAACCGCACCATCGACATCACATTTTAATATACCATTAACTTTCAAGGCATAGAACACATCCTTAAGAGGGGAAGAAGACGATCCAAGATTTTCCAACACTATATGACAAGTGTCAGTGGTAACAGGAGGCTTCTTCTCTATTGCGAGAATCTCAAAAACTCTCAATGCCTCATACGCATCTTCCAAACTGATAACATTCAACAACACACCAATTAGTTAACCTTAACGTTTAAAATCACTATACAAACAAAGCGATAATATAAATCTAAATAATATTTCCAACGCTATGTGCATAGATCAAAATCAAGCGCTTCATTATCTAATTTTAATTCTGGAAAATAAAATGGATTTGACGGAATCGACGGAAAACAATGTAATGTAATGCAATGGATCGGAATGCAGTTGAGTTGAGAAATGAGGGTTTAATTAGGGTTTTGATACGACCTTGGAGAGATTTTGTTGAAGAGATCGGAAGCGGCGGATCTGTGAGAATCGGAGATCGGTTGGGAGATTGTGAAGGGGAGAAGTAGTAGCAGCAGAAATGCTGCTCCTACTATGGTTGTGGCCATTCCTGCAGAAGAAGAAAGCAATGAATGAGAGAGAGAGAGAGGAATTGAGTAAAATACATTCGGAAGAAGATGCATACGCTGAATTCGATGAGAGGAGATCGGAGAGAGTGATTTCACTTTGCAAGCGACGACTTCCACTGGGTTAATTATACTGGCGTTGCATTTCGACTACCGTGTTACTGTGTTGGAGAAAATTAATGTTGCCCAAACTCCAAATTGCTGGTTAATTAATCTTGTCCAAACTCCAAATGGCTGGTTAATTAATATTTGTGTTATTATTAGGTTACACTTTTTTTTTTTTTTGTAAATTTGAGATTTTGTGTATGTGAGTATTTAGTTGTGTTAACTATTTTTTTTACCAATAAATTCAAAATAAGTCTTTAAATTTGTAAAGTATTAATCAAAATAGTTTCTATAAATTTTTATCATTAAATTAAATGTATAATTTTTTCATGTTAAACTTAGATGAATGTCATTTTATTGGACACTAAAGGTAAATTTGACAATAAAATTACACATTCTGTTTTTTGAATTTGACCTAATTTTCGAAATTTAAGTAGCAAAACATGAAATTGAATATTGTAGTTTTTTTAAAAATACATGTTTAACCACTATAAAAAAACACTCACCTAGGTTGTTAAGCGCTAATATGTCCTTAATATTGCTAAGGTGACAACTTGATATTAGCAATCTCATATTAGTCATTTAAATCTCATATTAGTCATTTAAATTTTATTTATAGTGCTCTTGTGATATTTCTTTGTCATCTTCATTAAAACATAAACTAAGGGAATCCCAAATTAAAATTCAAGGTTATTGTTACGAGGCTAATTATTGGATTGTGCATTTGGCCTTAGAGCACATAGCCTTCAATTGGCGAGGGATTCAATTTTTTTTTTAATAATATAATAAAATTAGGGTGAATTTTTTTTTTGTTAAATATATTTTTAGTCCCTACAAAATTATCATATTTCAAGTTTAGTCTCTAAATTTTTTTATTACTTTTAATCTCTATTTTGATTTTATAGTGACTTCTTTAAGAAATAAAAATATCAATTTTTTGCAAACAAAAAAAACTTTTCAAAATAGGACTAAAAGTGCATAACAAAATTTATAGGGATTAAAAAGTTGAGATTTTTTTATATAGACTCTACAAATAAATATTTGAAATTACAGGGATTAAAATTTATTTTATCTTTTTTTAATTATTAAAATTATACTTTTTTTTATTATGACTTAATTTTTAAGATTAAAACAAGATTTCTAAAATATTTAAGACGGCTCTAGTCATCTTAAGAGTCGACTATTGGTTGTGTATTGAGCCTAATAGCATAGGGCCTCTAATTAGTGAGGGACGCAATATTTTTTTTATAATATAACAAAATGAAGGTGAATTTTTTTTTTGCTAAATATGTTTTTAGTCCCTACAAAATTATGACATTTTAAGTTTAGTCCATAAATTTATTTTCTTACTTTTAGTCTCTGTTTTGATTTTATAGGGATATTTTTAAGGATTGAAAATATCAATTTTTTTATTAAAAAAAAACTTTCAAAATAGAGACTAAAAGTGCATAAAAAAAATTTAAAGACTAAAAATAAAAATTTAAAATTTTATAGGGACTAAAATTTTTTACCTTGTTTTTTAATTATTAAAATTACAATTTTTTTATTATGGTCCAATTTTTAATATTAGAACAAGACCTCTAAAATGTTTAAGACAACTATGATCAGCTTTATCAAATTAAAAATTAAAATTTCATATTGCTTCATTAATCAACTTTCATCGAATTCAAAATACAAATATGACATTGGTGCCTTTTTATCATCTTCATCCATTTCATCATCTTAAAAAATTAAATGAAAAAAAATGAAAAAAATAATTTCAAATTTGTCCCTTCAACCATTGAAAGATATTTGGAGGGACAAATTGAGGACTTTAATTTGTTTGGATGAATATGATGGCTTCCACATTTTTTATGTGTTCGTCAAAGTCAGTGGTCCCATCGTATGAGTCCATGTGTAGGAGTTTTTCCAATGCCATTGGTATCTTGGTATTCCCGATCCTTGTTGTGAAGGGTGAAGTGACAATGTGGGTCACAAGAAAGGGGGGGTTTGAATTGTGACTCTTTTTAAAAATTTCTGCTTTGTAAAAATAAACTCAAGATTGATCTTGGTTTGGGGAATAAGAATGCAGATTGATGTTTTGGTTAGAAACAAGTAAGACATTAAAATGCAATGAATAATGTATGCGTAGTAATCAAAGTAAAGATAAGAGAGAAGAGAATAACACAGTGATGTATCATGGTTCACCCAACCGTGGGCTACGTCCAGTCCTCACAATCTTGTGAGATTTTCCACTAACTTGGTAAAACAAGATTGATCCTGTTTTTACCTTAACAGATCAAAACTGATTTACAGCAGGTTACTTTCCTTTCTACAGATAACTTTCCTACACTTGAAAGTATCTTAACACTTATCCTCTCAAGGATCTTTACAACTTTCCTCACACTATTTCTATCTCTCTAGTGTTTGGATTTAACAAATGATTGTTTTTTGAAAGATGTTTGGTTTGATCAACAGTATCTCAACTCTTGTTTGAGTTTCTGTTTTGAGCAAATATATTTCTAAGCTTGATCCTTTATGATAACAGAGACAAAAAGCCTTGCTGAGTTTTTTTACAAGCTTGATGAAATTCGAGAATGATGATCTTTTATGGAGGATGATTGCACTCGGATTTGATGATGTTCCCTTTGCCTTGGACTTCCTTTTATAGGCTTTTTAGAGGCATTGCCAGCTCATGTAGCCGTTGATATACAGGCTGTAAAGACTGTGTACTTTTAGGCATATGTCAGAGGAAAAGGAAGACAGTTCCAGTTGATCTCCAGATTGATCTTGGTTTCCAGTTTCTTTAGATTTCTTGTTTTGTTCTTTGCTGCATAATTTCTTGTGATGTAAATGATCTTCTGGATCAGCCTTGAGTTTTGCCATTCTTCTTGGAACAGATTCCCTCAATCATGAATGGATTTGACGGCTGATCATTCATTTGTTTATACTTATTTTAAATTTTATGAGTTCAAGATTGATCTTGAAACAGTCTTGTTTATTTTGCTTTTGATCTATCCATTTCTGAAAGAATTTTTGATACCTATCTTTTGATAACAACACTCAAGAAGATATGTTAAATTCTTTTTGTGGTTTTAGAATCATAATTAATAAGATTAATTGGTTTGTTTTTGTTCATCATTAAAACACTTGAAAAGGGGATTTTTGTCTCAACAAAGGGTCCCCTTGATTTGTAAGATTCATATGGTTTCCGATGAATCTCATCGGTTGGTGATGAGATTGAACCGATCTAGACTGTGAGTGATGTCAACGTAGTCTTACTTGCCTAGGTGGGGAGTCTTCGTAAGACCTTATTCGGTGTCCTCAATCTGGTGACTCTTGTGGGGAACACCTCATATGTTCCAGGGTTGGTGATCTTCGTCCCTGCCTTCTAGGTATGGTGTCATGACGACGTCGTCTCACCGAACCTTCGGTGAATCTCGATATCTATTGGGATGTTACCACCGTAGAGATAGTTGGTGTTGAGGAAAAAACCTTTTTGATATATGTTTTAATGACAACAAACCTTTTGAATTAAATGATTGAGTTTTATGAATGGTGATCTACTAATTATTGCACTTGAGTTTTGTTTAAGGAAAAAAGCAATGAATTAAATTGTTCCAACAAGACAGATCAGTCTCCAGAAATGTCCAGAATAATCAGATCAATCTCCAAAATGATCAGATCAGTCTCCAGAATGTCCAAAATGATATGCTGTCCAAAATGATCTTCTGTCCAGAATGATTATCATTCTCCAGCATGTTAACATCAATCTCCAACATGTTAACATTAATCTCCAGCATGTTTAACATCATTATCCAGCAGTGTATCATCAGTCTCCAGATTGATAAATAATCTCCAACAGCAAACATTTTTCTCAAGCATGATTAACAACTATCTCCAGAATGATCAAACATCATCCTTCAGTATGATAACATCAACCCAGAATGATACAATTATTCTCCAACATACTGAACATCATTCTCCAGCCTTGTTACATCATTCTCCAACTTGACTGCAAACGTTGAACGATCTTGAAGTATATCATCAATCAGAGGATATCATCAGAGGGAAGAAACAATGACATTATCAGAGGATATTATTCATGGCCTAGATCAGAAGGAAACATGGTCTAGAAGGAGACTTGGTCCAGACTAGAAGATAATCTTGTACAGAAGGAAACAGAGTTCAGAAGATAACTCAGTCCAGAATAGAAGACATGTTCCAAATTTGGTCCAAAACAAAAGACTTGGTCCAGACCAGAAGATAGCATGGTTCAGATCAAAAGATCGCATGTCTAAATCAAAATATCACATAGTCCAGATCAGAAGGTTACACTGTCCAAATCAGGAAGCAAAATGGTACACATCAGATCACATGGTCCAGACTTGATCCAGATCAGCAGATCATATGGTCCAGATTTAAATCATGATGCAGATCAAGTGAAGACTTTATTAAAATTCGAAGAAGACTTGATTGATTTTTGATAGAAATCTAATCAAAGTATTAAGGAGATTTGATTCAAAAATCACATAAGACTTGAAGGAATTTGAATCAAAGTAGAAGATGACATCACCAGAGGATGACTCCAGCAGAATGTCACCAGAGGATGACGTCATCAGAGGATGTCACCAGAGGATACCTCAAGAAGTCGTGACCAAAGGATTCCTCCAGATGACATCACCAGAACATACTAGAGGATACATCCAGAAGTCGTCACTAGTGGATACCTCCAGATGACGTCACCGGATGATACCAGATGATACATCCAAACGATACCTCCAGAAGTCGTCACCAGAGGATACCTCCAGATGACGTCACCAGAGGATACAAGAAAATACCTCCAGAGGATATCACCAAATGATCCCTCTAATTTAAAAGTCAAGAATTCGCATCACTATGATTAGGACTCATTTGCAACACAAAGGAAGAACCAAGTATGCTCTTGAACATTAGAAGAAGAATGAAGAACGTTCTTGCTTTTTGACCTGCTCTCACCTAATCACTGACAAAGGATAGCCAGCTATTCCCAACGGGCAAATGAGCTGTCAAAAGTACTTTTTGAGTCTATAAAAGAGAACTCAATGTTGGAACCAAGTTGGTTCTAAGTACTTAGGATTTTGATGTTTACAAAAGCACTCCATGTAATCTTATTTTGAACCTTGAATTATTAAATCAAATGCCACCAGAAGCTGAAGTAATCAGAAGCAGAAAATCAAAGGATTCCAGAGATTGAATCCTGAAGGTACCAGAAGATACTCCAGGATGTCAAAACATCACCAGAAGATATCTTTGCTGGCCCAGATCAAAAGGAAGCAAAGTCAAAAGGAGACCTGGTCCAGACCAGAAGGAAGCCTGCTAGAGGGAGACTTGATCCAGACCAGAAGGAATCAAATGTGAGATTTATTCCAGAAGTTATTCTGACCAGAAGATGGCCTGGCAGTGAAATAATAAACAGCCCAAACTTGATCCAAACTTAATCAGAGGGTAAATTAAGGGTCCAGAACAAAGGAATTAATCCAGATTTGACCAAGACCAGAAGATAGCATGGTTCAGGGTATGAAACTAAGTCCAGACCAGAAGAAATGATCTCCATAATTGATCCAGAAATGATTCAAAACAGAAGGTAAAAAGTCCAGATTGAAATATTATTTGTCCATATTTAATTTCAGTTTAATCCAGACCAAGTCCATAATTGATCCATATCAGAGGGAAGATATTCAGATCAATGGTCCAGATTTGAGTATATGGCCCAGTGTTGGCCGAGATCAGAAGATCAGACCATGGCCCAGTGTTGGCCGAAATCAGAAAGTCAGGATGTGTGGTCCAGCAATGGCCGAGATCAGAGGATCACATCATATCAGTTTGCAAGTCCAGGATGGCCGAGATCAGAAGATCAGAAAGTGTGGTCCTGGGTTGGCCGAAATCAGAGGATCACAGCAGATCACTTAGTATGGTCCAGATGTGGACTAGCGCAGAAGATCAAACGGTCCAGATTTAATCATGAGGATTAACGGTGGAGATTTAATTAATTTTGATCAAAGTATTAAAAAAGATTTGTTACAAAAATAAAGTGAAGTCGTATAGAAGATCAGAAGCTATTTGCAGGAAAAAACTAAAGACATGATTGGCCAGTTATTTTTGAAAGAAAATCTGAAGCATAAAAAAGATATGTTTTTTAACTAAGTGAAGCCCGATTGGTCAAGATATTTTTGCAAGAGAATCCAGCAAGATACAGCTCGAAATTAAGCTTGGAAGAGGCCCTAATTCGCATCTATAAAATGAGGCTCAAGGCAGAATACTTTGAATTGAAAATCACAAAAGAGTCATACACTTCCAAAAGCAAACATTCAAGTTTTCAGTGAGGTTAATTGTGAGTTCCAGCTTTCCAGAAGCAAGCACCCGTGTTATTTTCTTTCCGTTGTGTTAGATCTAAGTTGTTGAAGTAGAGTCTATAATCTGAGGGAGTCAGAAGGGGTAGCAAATTACTTGGCAATTAGATTCAAGGAGTTGTAATTTCTTCTACAATCTGGGGTTGTCAGATTGGTAGGAGAAGACTTGACTTAGGAAGTCAAGGTGTTGTATTCCTCAAGAGTCTAGGATTGTTAGACTGTTTGAGAAAACTGACTTGGAGGGTCAGTGGCACTGTTGTAATTCAAGGTTTGAATTAGTGAAATCCTTCAAGGTGAAGGGACTGGACGTAGTCTCGTTAACGGTGAACCAGTATAAAATTCTGTGTTTTTATTTTTACTTTATATCTGATACTAACTCTGTTTTATTCTTACATCAAGTTTTGTTATAAAACTGCAAAAACAAAAAAAGTATTCAAGTTAGTCAAACACAATTCAACCCCCTTCTCGTGTTTGCACCTTCACTCAAGATATAGGCAACAACAAGCGCTCACGAAAGCAATTTTTTCATCATTCATAATCAGATTCAAGAGCTTCAAGTTCAAATCAATACATCACTTACATACACTTACATACTTGAAAGCTTCTCAATCACAAACAAAAGATTCAGTTCTGTTCTTCTTCTTCATATTAGAATTATTCTACTGAATTCTTTTGTAAAAGAATCAGAACTCAAACAAGAGTTGAGCATACTCAGATTCTATCCAAAATCAGAGCTTCAAGTACTAAGCAATTCATTACTCATTTCAATCATACTTGAAGTTATCTCACTCACATACATTGTGTCAGTTCTGATTTTCCTATTCAATTCCTATAATCATTCTCGTGTATTTCTCTATCAAAGAATCAGAACTCAAACAAGTGTTGAGCCTTCTCAGATTCTGACAAAACACTTTAAATCATATCATTGTAAACTCAAGGCTATAGTGTGAAGTATAGTTTTGAGTAAGCTTGTTGGAAATCCTTTTATGATTAAAAGGTGAACTGTAAAATTCTATCTAAAGATTGATAGGTGATTTGATTGAACTCCTTTCTGGGTGGAAATGATTTGTTTTTGTAACAGATCAAAGTTGATCTGAAACAGGGGGTGTAAAACCAAGATTGATCTCTGTTTTAGCACTTAGTGAATATCTCACCGTTGTGAGGACTGGACGTAGCCCGGGTTGGGTGAACCAGGATATATCCGTGTGTGATTTCTCTTCCCTTATCTCTATTTACTTTCAGTCTTTTAATTATCAAGTTAAATAGATAAACTGAACTGTTGATTTTAACTAACCAAGAACGTTCTCTGTTTTCTAGTGAAAACCAAGAACGTTCTTCGTTTTCTATTTTCACAACCAAGATCAATCTTGAGTTATTTTCTTAAGTTTTTAACAGGAATTTTAAAAGGGCGAATTTACAATTCAAACCCCCTTTCTTGTAAATCGACATTGGTACTTCAATTGGCTGTCAATTCTCCACGGCGCTAAGATGACAGTTTTGTTCCATGATCATTGAAGATTGCTCACGAATAAGAGCAATGAACTCATCAAGAGTTGTTCCTCCGTTTTGGACTGCCATAAGGTCAGCGTTTGCTTCTGGCCCGTCGTTGTTGATGAGGAGCTCTTGGGATAGAGACGTTGTTGAGCGGTGGTGTCGACATTATTTATGGGGATGTTACATTTTTTGCCGACCATCGGAAAGTTACATGTTAGGTTTTTAGCAAAGCAATGAAACCTGTTTCCCATAGACAATGCCAATGATTTGAACGGGACCAAAGACTATGGCTAGCTTCGTTAGGATGATCGAAATCCGTTGAAGGGGTGACACTTGCAAACATTATGATTGTAAGACCCTTAATTTTAAATTATTTTATGAATTAAGTATCAAATATATTTTGAGATATTTATAATACGTTTAATATATATATATATATATATATATATTGAGATCGACTAAAATTATTTGTCGAGGAAGAATTTAATTATATTATGAGTAATTTAATATCGGACATTATATTAATAATTTATCTGTCAGTAGAGTTGCGAAAATAGTAGATATTTTATCGAAATAATTTGAGATGTGAGTGAAGTAATGTGTGTGAGAGTATTTAAATATTTATGGGATAGTTTTATTTAATATATATATATATACACACACACATAGTAGGTGGGAAGTATGATTATATATATATATATACATGTATGTGAGAAAGAAGAAAGGTAGAAAACAAAACAGAAATAGAAAGGAAAAGCATTCCTCACATGCCTCACGAAACCAGTTCTTCTTCTCTTCTGTTTCTCAAAATGTTGGTAGAAACACATAACTCAAATCTTATATTACTTCGAGATCTAAGCTCTCATTCGAGAAGTGGCAAGAGGGAAAGTTACTCATATCCTCACTACGGTGCTATTGAGTTAACTTTGGTAGCGTCAAGTCGACGCAAGCGAGAGTTTTGCCGTATTTGATTGCGGTAACGAAAACGGTTGAGAAAGCATTAACGAAGGTAATGGGCTCCTTCCAACTTTTTAGTTTGCATGTAGGAACTTTATATGTGTGTTTAATGGATGATTAATGTGTTATCTTTGTTGAAAATGTTATGTTGTGTTATTGACGATAAAAATGTCATTGTTGTGATATTGTTGTTGATGATGTTGATGTTATGTTGTTGTGTTAAAGATGTTCTTGTTCTTGTTCTTGTTGTGTTGTTGTGTTGAGAGCTTGATTGTTGTTGTGTTTGTTGTTATTCTCAAATAAAAGAGTTTGAACTGAAGTTGAAATTTACTTGAAAAATTATACATGTTTTGAAGATGTATTTGAATACGACACTAGCATATTCGAATACACTTCTGCAAAGTTCAGTTTTTATTCAAATTTTGAATATCGTGCTAGTCTGTGATGCGACTGTACTTCGGTAATTAGTAGTAAGGCCTGTGATAGGCGGTACAATTATGATTTACGCCCCTTCGAGGAGGGTTTTGTAGTTAAGTGGTGACCGTGATGGGCCACGAAGTTAAGTAGTGACCGTGATGAGCTACGAGGTGGTTCCATGTGATTGGTGGTTTATCTTATTCGTACGAGGATTTAAGTTATGTTTAGTGTCTGTGATAGGCTACACTTTAAGTAAATCATGTTAGTCTGTGATGCGACTGCACCTCGGTAATTAGTACTAAGGCTGTGATAGACGGTACAATTATGATTTACGCCCTTCGAGGAGGGTTAAGTGGTGACCGTGATGGGCCACAGTGTCAGTGGTTACTGTGATGGGCCGTAAAGTTAAGTAGTGACCGTGATGGGCTATGGGGTGGTTCCACGTGATTAGATGGTACATCTTATCCTTACGGGGATTTAACTTATGTGTAGTGCATGTGATAGGCTACACTTTAAGTAAATCGTGCTAGTCCGTGATGCGACTGCACCTCAATAATTAGAATTAAGGCTTGTGATAGGCGGTACAATTATGATTTACACCCATCGAGGAGGGTTTTGTTTTGAGAATTCTGGGATCATGTGCATTGGCATATATGTGTTGGAACCAAGTTGGTTCTAAGTACTTAGGATTTTGATGTTTACAAAAGCACTCCATGTAATCTTACTTTGTACCTTGAATTATTACATTAAATACCACCAGAAGATGAAGTTTCCAGAGGCAGAAGATGCAGACATCAGATAAGGCATCCAGAAGGTACCAGAGGATGCATCCTGAAATTACCAGAGGATATCTTTACTGGCCCAGATCAGAAGGAATCAAAGTTAGAAGGAGACCTGGACCAGACCAGAAGGAAGCCTGCCAGAGGGAGACTTGATCCAGACCAGAAGGAATCATAAGTCAGACTTAGTCCAAAAGTTATTCTGACCAGAAGATGACCTGGCAGTGAAATGATAAACAGCCCAGACTTGATCCAGACTTAATCAGAGGATAAATTAGTGGATCTAGAACAAGAGATTCAATCCAGATTTGACCCAGACCAGAAGATAGCATGGTTCAGGGTATGAAACTAAGTCCAGACTAGAAGAAATGATGTCCAGATTTGATCCATACTTGATCCAAATCAGAAGGTAAAATGTCCAAACTGAAATATTATTTGTCCAGATTTAATTTTAGTTCAATCCAGACCCAATTCAAAATTGGTCCATATCAGAGGGAAAAGGTTCAAATCAATGGTCCAGATTTAAGTATATGGCCTAGTGTTGGCCGAGATCAGAAGATTAGACCATGGCCCAGTGTTGGCCGAAATCAGAAGGTCAGAAAGTGTGGTCCAGCAGTGGCTGCGATAAGAGGATCACAGCAGATCAGTTTGCTAGACCAGGATGGTCGAGATCAGAAGATCAGAAAGTGTGGTCCAGGCTTGGTCAAAATTAGAGGATCACAGCAGATCACTTAGTATAGTCCAGATGTTGACTAGCGCAGAAGATCAAACGATCCAGATTTAATCATGAGGATTAACGGTGGAGATTTAATTAAATTTGATCAAAGTATTAAAAGGATTTGTTACAAAAATAAAGTGAAGTCGTATGGGAGTTCAGAAGCTATTGGCGGGAAGAAAGATTTGTTCCAGAATTAATTAAAGATAGGATTGGCCAAAGTTATTTATGAAAACAAATCTGGAGATAAAAAGATATGTTTATTTATTTATATGAAACCCGATTTGTCACAGTATTTTTGCAAGAGAATCCAGCAAGATACAGCTCGAAATTCAACTTGGAAGAAACCCTAATTCACATCTATAAAAGGAGGCTCAAGGCAGAATACTTAGTATCGAAAATCACAAAAGAGTCATACACTTCCAAAAGCAAACACTCAAGTTTTCAGTGAGGTTAATTGTGAGTTCCAGTTTTCCAGAAGCAAGCACTCGTGTTATTTTCTCTCCCTTGTGTTAGATCTAATTTGTTGAAGCAAAGTCTACAATCTGAGGGAGTCAGAAGAGGTAGCAGATTACTTGGCAATTAGATTCAAGGCGTTGTAATTCCTTCTACAATCTGGGATTGTCAGATTGGTAGGAGAAGACTTGACTTAAGAAGTCAAGGTGCTGCATTCCTCAAAAGTCTAGGATTGTTAGACTGTTTGAGAAGACTGACTTGAAGGGTCAGTGGTATTGTTGTAATTCAAGGTTTGAATTAGTGAAATCATTCAAGGTGAAAAGACTGGACGTAGCCTCGTTAACGGTGAACCAGTATAAAATTCTGTGTTTTTATTTTTACTTTATATCCGCTGCTAACTGTTTTATTCATACATCAAGTTTTCTTTTTAAAACTGCAAAAACAGAAAAAGTATTCAAGTTAGTCAAACACAATTCAACCCCCCTTATCGTGTTTGCACCTTCAATATGCATTGCATTAGGATGGTTGACATGCAAGTCGTGATGGATATGAGTTGATGTGTGGGAACAATATGTGCAAGTACCTTAAATCCTAAGTTCCTAATAAGCTGTTGTGATTGTTGATTGTACTTGGGCTTGCAACATGATCTGTATTCTAAATCTTTTGTTTCATCGAAAACTTAGATGTCATACATTTTCAACAAATAGGTATACTTATTTTGTCAATGTTGTTATCTTGCTGGAACTGCTATGTATGTATTGTTTTCTTTTGACATAACTGCTAATTGTTAATTGTTATTTTCGGTTGGTGACCCTTTACATTATTGTGGAAAATTGGGCTTCGCCCTCAAATGATACTCGGGTTCGTACCACCGACGGTTACCCTGACGACGGAGACGTCGTTAGATTTCCCTTATCGTCATATGCCGACTGCTTCGGTATACGACCCCATCTCAAGCAGGGCTACTTATACGGGGAGAGTGGTGAGAACCAGTAGGATTGTCGGGACAGTGTCGTATGTGGAGACCGATCCTTTTCTGGCTGATGAGGAGGATGATGTCACGTCGAGGCGAGATACTACGTCAGACGAGACTTGTGGAGAATGTGGTGGAAACTCTTGCTACTGTAGTTGTTAGTGCATGATTAGATTAGTTTCTGTTGTATAGGGCCCTAGTGTTTTTGGTGGTTGTACTTATTTTGCTTTGGGATGATTGTACCTATGACTTACTTTGACAGTGACTATTGTTGGTGGGTCCATGATCCAATTTTTTTGACGTGAACATGAGGGGATATAGCATTCTTGGAGCAGCACTTCTGTGCAGGTGTCTGCCGAGAATACCCCAGGAGTATGAGCGTTGTCTGACTGGTCTCACAGCCCTGGTGTATTTTCTATTTGTATATTTTGAATATTAATTCCCAAAACTATTTTAACTAGTTATATTTATGATGTAATTATTTAATTACTTTTGTCGTTTTGTATTACCACGTATTACTTTATTGACTGGTTTTATTTTATTTCTTTAATTTTATTTATAAAAAAAATACAATCGCGCTGTTAAAAATCGGGGTGTTACAATTGTGGTATCAGAGCTTTGGTTAGATTGTAGGTCGACTTGTAGGTTGAGAGTCGTTATCTGATCATCCGTCGGGGTAAGTGGTTAGAGTGTCAAATCTTGTGTAGTTGTGGTGTGCTGAAGTAATGATGTTGTTAAAGTTATAATTATGGAGTTATTCTAAGTGGTGTGAGATTTCTACTTGATGATTGTTTTGTAGGGAACAATGCCTCCAAGAAGAGATGACACTACAAGAGTCGATGTCAGTCGGGATAATCGAATGGTTGAAGCAATGAATAACATGGTTGCTTTTGTGGTTGCACAGACGGTTGCAAAGACTTTACGGGATCTAGAGAATAGAGAAAGAGAGATTCGTGTTGCTGAATCAAGAGAACTAGAGGATTTTTGTCGTCATAATCCTCCAAAGTTCAAAGGTGATGAGGGTCCAAAAAAAGCCGACCAATGGATTCAGGAAATGGAAAATATTTTTGAAATGATTAATTGTCAAGCAATGGTGAAGGTCAACTATGCTATATATCTGCTACTAGGGGATGCTGAATATTGGTGGAGAAGTACAAGGCTTCTTATGGGATCAGCTCACGAGGAGGTGAACTGGGAGTCATTCAAAAGGAAGTTTTTAGACAAATACTTTCCAATGAGTACCAGGACTAAGTTGGGTGATGACTTTCTTAAATTGCACCAGGGAAATATGACGATGGGTGAATATGCTGCTAAGTTTGAGTCATTGTCAAGACATTTTAGGTTTTTCCGTGAAGAGGTTGATGAACAACTTATGTGTCATCGTTTCCAAAATGGACTGAAGTACGAGATTCAAGACTTTGTCTTACCATTGGGAATTCAAAGTTTCCAAGCCTTAGTGGAGAAATGTAGATAGGTTGAGGACATGAAGAATAAGAGGGCCAACCGAGGAGGGAACTTTAGTTCAGGGGGGCCTAGTCGGATGAACTATCAGAACAACAAAGGAAAGTAGGTTGTTAAGCCATATAACCGACCACAGAACAATAACAGGGGTCATAATCGCCAGGGGAACCAGAACTTTGGAAGATAACTCGGACAAGTGATTCGTTGTTTCCGATGTGGGGAAGAGGGACATTATGCTAATGCTTGTACCACTAAGGGTCCTCCATGCTACAATTGCCAGAAGCCAGGACACTTTGCAAATGATTGTAAGGCTCCGAAGGTGGAACCAACAGTGAATGCAACTAGGGCTACTCGTCCTACTGCTAGGGGACGCGTTTATTGCATGGGTGCTGAGGCTGGAGATCAATCTCATAATTTGATCCAACGACACTGCGAGATTGCAGGTAACACACTAACTGCACTTTTTGATTCGAGGGCAACTCATTCCTTCATTGTTATGGACTGTGTGAATCGTTTGAAGCTATCTATGTCTTCCCTACCTTTTGATTTGGTTGTTTCCACACCTGTTAAGACCTTGACCGTAAATATTGCATGTTTACGTTGTCATGTAACTATTTAGAATAGAGATTTCTTGATTAATTTGATTTGTTTACCCCTACAATCACTCGAGATCATTCTCGGCATGGATTGGATGTCATATCATTATGTAGTCTTGGATTGTGCTCACAAATTAGTTCTTTTCCCCGAACCTATAGTCGTTCGGTATTTAGCTGCTAACAAACTCAGAGTGTCACATAGAGAAGGAACTCAAGAATTTCTATCGTTGGCTAACATGGAGGCAAATATAGATGTGAGCATAGAAAACGTGGTGCTTGTCAAGGAGTACCCAGACGTATTTCCAACAGAAATTCCAGGATTACCCTCAATAAGAGAAGTGGAGTTCTTCGTTGATCTACACCTAGGAACTGGACCTATTTCGATTGCGCCGTATCGGATGTCGCCATTGGAGTTGAACGAGCTCAAGGGCTAAATTGAAGATTTGTTAGAGAAAGGATTTATCAGACCAAGTATGTCACCATGGGGAGCTCCGGTGTTGTTGGTTAAGAAAAAGGACGGAAGCTCGCGCTTATGTGTGGATTATAGGCAACTTAACAAGGCAACTATTAAGAATCGTTATCCATTACCACATATCGACGATTTGATGGATCAATTGAAAAGAATCTTTAGCCCATTTTTGGATAAATTCGTTGTGCCATTTGGAGTTACATGAATAGAATCTTTAGCCCATTTTTGGATAAATTCGTTGTGGTGTTCATCGATTATATATTGATTTATTCAAAGGATGAGGAAGAACATGGAGAGTATTTACGCCAAGTTCTTGAAGTTTTACGCGAGAAGAAATTGTATTCCAATCTGTTGAAGTGCGAGTTTTGGCTAGAAAGAGTGAACTTCTTAGGACATGTGATAACAAAAGAAGAAATCGTTGTGGATCCGGCAAAGATTGAGACAGTCCTTGCTTGGAAACAACCTCATACTATCACAGACATACGAAGTTTTGTCGGACTAGTAAGAGGTTTATTGAAGGATTTTCTAGGATTGTAGCTCCATTGACACAACTCACTAGCAAAAATCAGCCGTTCGCATGGACAGAGAAGTGTGAGGAAAAATTTCAGTTACTTAAGGAAAAGCTGACAACCTGACCAGTATTGGTTTTACCACAACCAGAAGAAACCTACAAAGTTTACTGTGATGCATCACACCAAGGTTTAGGATGTGTTCTAATGCAACACAAGAAAACTGTAGCCTACACCTCAAGACAATTGAGAATTCATGAATGAAACTATCCTACTCATGATTTAGAGCTTGCTGTTGTAGTGTTTGCATTAAAGATCTGGAGGCACTACTTATATGGATGCACGTTCACAATGTTCAGTGACCATAAGAGTTTAAAATATTTGTTTGATAAGAAATAATTGAACATGCGCCAAAGGAGATGGATGGAGACTCTCAAGGATTTTGATTTCACATTGCAGTACCACCCTAGGAAAGCCAATGTGATGGCTGATGCATTGAGTAGAAGAAGTGTGTCAGTATCTTCAACAATAATGGCTAGACAACAAGAGTTGTGGGAAGCATTTAGAGATCTACACTTGGACGTAGAGTTTGCACCGGGAATTTTACAGTATGGAATGATAAAAATTTCAAGTGATCTACTTGAGGACATTGCGAATTCTCAAGATGACGCATTAATCCAAGAGAAGAGGGACCTAATAGTGCAATGAAAAACAACTGAGTTCAGGATTGGACCAGATAATATTTTGAGATGTAATGGGAGGATTTGTGTACCGACAGTTGCAGATTTGAGGAGAACAATTTTAGAAGAGGCTCATAAGAGTAAATTGAGTATCCATCCCGGAGCGACAAAGATGTATCAAGACTTGAGACAAAATTTTTGGTGGCCATGAATGAATAGACGTGTAGCGGAATATGTATCAACTTGTTTAACTTGCCAGAAGGCGAAAGTGGAACATCAGCGCCCTGTTGTAATGCTACAACCTTTAGATATACCTGAATGGAAGTGGGACAGCATTTCCAGGGACTTTATAACTAGATTGCCAAAGACAAGGAGAAAGAATGACTCGATTTGGGTGATAGTGGATCGATTAACTAAATCCGCACATTTCTTACCAGTAAAGACCACCTATAAGGTAGATAAGCTGACAGAGATCTATATTGCTGAAATTGTCAGATTACAAAGAGTACCGTCGAGTATTGTATCGGACCGTGACCCGAAATTCACGTCTCACTTTTGGGGAGCGTTGCATGAAGCTGTGGGAACAAAACTAAGGTTGAGTTCAGTATACCATCCACAAACAGACGGACAGACTGAGAGAACGAATCAATCCTTGGAAGATCTATTGAGAGCATGTGTAATAGATAATAGAGAAAGCTGGGATGATGTATTGCCATTGATTGAGTTTACATATAACAATAGTTTCCATGCAAGTAATGGAATGGCACTATATGAGGCTTTGTATGGACGCAAGTTTCAGACGCCTTTATGCTGGTATAAGGACGGAGAAAGTATGATTGTAGGACCTGAGATGGTGCAACAGACTACAGAGAAGGTCAAAAGGATCAAAGAGAAAATGAAGATCTCGCAAGACCATCAAAGGAGTTATGCAGAAAAGCGTCGTAAACCTTTGGAATTCGAGCAAGGTGATCATGTGTTTCTAAGGGTCACACCTACAACCGGAGTTGCCAGAGCCATTAAATCAAGAAAATTAACTCCAAATTTTATTGGACCATACCAAATTACTGCACGAATTGGACCAGTGGCTTATCGAATAGCTTTACCTCCAATATTGTCCAATATCCACGACGTATTTCACGTGTCGCAATTAAGGAAACACATTTCGGATCCATCACATGTGATCGAACCAGACACAATTCAACTAAAGGATAACCTGTCATTTGAAGTACTACTTGTAAAAATTGAGGACATAAAGATTAAACAATTAAGGAACAGGGAAGTTTCGCTAGTCAAAGTGATTTGGAATCCAACTACTGGAGACGCAACTTGGGAACTAGAGAGTAAGATGAGGGAAAACATCCTAATTTGTTTATCGACACGTAGTTTCAAGGACGAAACTAATTTTAGGGGGGTAGTAATGTAAGACCCTTAATTTTGAATTATTTTATGAATTAAGTATCAAATATATTTTGAGATATTTGTAATACGTTTAATATATAGATATTTGTCCTTATGGCAGGCTTCCCTCTGGTGTTTATCAGATATTCTTCTGATATTGTTTTCGTTTGTTTTGGGCCTCCAAAGTTACCTTCTGATGATGTTTTTCGACTTCCTGGTTTATCCTCTGGTATTTCCAGAATTTATCCTCTGGTTATTTCCAGAATGTATCCTCTGTTAAATTCCATAATGTATCCTCTGGTAATTTCCAGAATGTATCTTTTGGTAATTTACTTCATGAGGTATCTTCTGGAGTCTGATAATTACTGTTTCCAGAACAGTCTGGACAGGCTTGTTTGAGAGTCTTTATCTTTCTCAATTCGAATGTCCTCTTGATTTGAATTGATCATATGTGTTCTCTGCCATGTAGTGATCATATCCATGTAACTTCCAGAGCCAACAACTTCGATTAAGTGATGGAGAAAGTTAGGTTTTTAGGCTGTCATGGACTGGCGAACATTCTCCGTTTTCCAGAATATGTGGAGAATGTTTTCTGCTGCTGTTTTCTTTGATTCTTGCTTTGTTCACTTATGCATTTATGTTCCTTAAACAAACTTAAGTGAAATCATTAGTAGACCACCATTCATAAAACTTAATCATTTAATTTAAAAGGTTTGTTGTCATTAAAACATATATCAAAAAGGTTTTTTCCTTAACAATCTCCCCCTTTTTGATGATGACAAACCTTTTGAATAAATCATACGTTTTATGGATGGATATAAATAAAATGCAAGAATGTTCTTAAATATGTAATTAAACTCCCCCTAAACACATGCAAGAGTTTAATTCTTATCATTCTAATTAAACTCCCCCTAAACATATGCAAGAGGTTAATTCTTAACATTCTTCATTAACTTCTATCATTTTATATCCATCATATATTTCTCTCCCCCTTTTGACATCTATCAAAAAGGTTGGGGAACAGACATAGAAGTAAAAAAATGGAGTAATAGCATGAGTGCACTACACATAGAAATCATGTGGTTAACCAATGCATTCATATATGAAACTAGTCAAGTTTGCATTTAACATTAAAGAACATAGCATATATAATGATCATATCATTGTAGTCAATATTGCAATCAAGATATGGATAATGATAGCAACAATAATATGACATAATTATATGCAAGCATTTTAACTCACTTTGAAAAATAGTCAATGAATATATATTCTTCTCATTTTTTAGAAAGAAAACAATGAGTAAAGTTCAGTTTCAAGAAGAATAATATTTTCTAAAAACTCCCCCTGAATATGATCAAGCTTATTTGTTAGAAATAGATTCATTTATTCATTTTTAAAACTAGAGAGAATAAGCGCATACAATGAAGCGAAATAAAATGAATCAAATATAATTTCTCTCTTTACATAACATTCTTATTCTAAGAATGTTTGTATTTTTCAAAAACTAATTTTTTTAAATGGATAAAAAACATATGCCAAAGGATTTGCTCATATTAAAGAAATGTTTTTCACAAAGTTTTTTGAAACACACAAATAAACAATAACGCATACATTCAAGCATACTTGTTTATCATAAAAAGTGTATGAACAAAGAGTGAAAACATGTTGAATTTAGAATATAAAATAGGCATATGCACATACAAGTAATGTAATCAATTTAAACTTTTAAAGTCATACTTGCATAAAAAATAACATGCATTTTTAATTTTAATAACACACAATCAATCACATGATATAAAAAAATATTCATTCTTATCATGATGCAAATAGCATAAGAATTTTGGATTGAGTGTACCTCCTTTAGTGATCTTAGTTCAACGACAAGAGATCTTTGAATATTTTGGAGCTTCTCTTCATTCTCTTTTATTCATCTTGATTGATGGTTGAAATGAGACAATCTAGCTTTTGTTGTTGAGAGAGTTCCTCCATTACGACATTAATTCAAGATTGCTCTATTTTGGCTTCATTGATCGATTTTTGGCTATGTTTGAGAAATCGTAGCCATGTTGTTATCATATTTTTGTAATATCAATTGAAGTAGCAACGTTGAATGAAGAAGGGAGAATGTTTGTTGGAGGTGAAGAACGTTCGTGAGGGGCAATTGTTGTGGTTGTACAAGATGGAGAACATTCTTGAGCAATAACAATGTTATTCTCAATATCTGAGATTTCTTTTTCACCTCCAGCAACTTTGGGACCAGTAATAAATTCCTCCCAATTAGTTCTTCCAATACCTTGATCATGAGGAGATGCTTTTTGAAGGGAAGGTTAATAGTGAGGTAGGTATAGGAGCAAATGGTTCAAGCTTATTGTTGATATTCTTCAACCATATCATCATGATGTGCAACATTAGTTTTGATTGGATGTTGCATATAAACTGTGGAGAACATTCTGCTCTTGTGGAGAACATTCTGCTCTTTCCTCATGTGGAGAATGTTTTGGTATGAACCCCTTTTCTTTTCCCTTTTTTTTTTTGCTTAAATTGATCATTCTTTTAGATTTTTCTTCATCTAGCTTGTTTCTGAATACCCATCTTGTTCCAATGATAGATTGATCTTGTGGATCTAGAACAAAAATCCAGATTTTTTATCTTTGTCAAATTGTAGAAGTTCTTCCTTCATTACTTCAATCCAAGATTGATCAACTATGACTTCTTTAATTGATTTTGGTTCAATTTGGGAGATCATTGTCATGTTATTGTTGACGACATATGACATTCTTGTTCTAATACCATCAGTTGTATCACCAATTAATTGAGTTTAAGGATGACCACATATCGTTCTCCAACTTTTAGGTGGAGACTGAAACGGAGACTGTTTATCAATCTCGGTTTCCTTCAGTTCATTTTGTTGATGCATACCAAATTCTTCTTCTTCTTCTTCTTCCTCATTTTTCTTACCCATATCCAAATTATCAAATTCATCAAAAAAAATATGCATACTGATTTCATCTATAGTTTGGGCCTTGAGATTTTATATTCTATAATATTTATAGAATGTAGAGTATTCAAAAAATACATTTTGATGGCATTTTAAAACAAATTGCTCATACTTTCTTTATTATGTGAAACATAGTAATGACATTCAAAGTATGATATGTTTTGCAAAAAATGATATGAAGGCACGTCAAAGATATTTTCTACTAAAGCCAAGATTAAGAACATGATAAACAATTTTTGTGGCTTCTCTCCAAAATTATTTTTCACCACTTGATTTATTTAAAATTGTTCTATCATTTCTTGTAACTAATTTCTTGTAACTTCATTTTGTTTGAAAGTTCTTTGACAAACAAATCATGTGAAATATCATTTTCATCAAAGATTTATTTGAAGAATAATATTTCAAATTTCCTTTGATCATTTCTTATAGAAATGACAATTCTTTTTCAAAAGTCTTAAAAACATGATTTGGTTGGAAATTCATCTAAGTATAAAACATAAGGATTTTTTCTTTAAAATGAATCATGAGGATGTTTGTTTTACCTCAACTATGTGGTGTTTAAAAAATAACTTTAAAACCAATTTTACAAAGTTATCTTTCACATATTCAACATCCTTAATCTATGCAAAATTATTTCAACTAATGATACATGTACCTTTGATTTGTTAGTGTTTCCAAAGGTTATAGACACTCCAAATTTTTGTAATGAGAGGAGACATCATACTTTTCCATTCATGTGTATTGAGCATGTCTTGTTCATGTATCAATGTTCTTTCTTGATTGTTGGATGGTGTTCCTGCATCATAAGTTAGTAATGACTTTGGTACCCATATTTGTTTGGGTCCTTGATGGTTAGTATATCTTCTTTTAGAAGATTTTTTAAAACTTGATCTCTTTTTAAAATAGCAATTGGACTCGAAGTGGCCATTCTTGGAACAACGGGAACACTTTGTTGTTGGTCTTGAAGAAGGTTTGAAAATCTGAGTTTTAAAAGTCTTTGAAATTGATTTTGATGAAATTCCAGAACGTTCTCCTTTTTTCAAACTTTCTGGAGAAAGTTCAGCTTTTGTTCCAGAACTTTCTCCGTTTTGAGAACAACCTGGAGAACGTTCTCCTTTCTGCAGATTTTTCAAAACTGGTTCAACTTTATTTGCAGAACACTCTTTCCTTTTAAAAATCCTTTTGTTCTTGATTTTTTCATCTCTTTTCTTAAAATAACATACAAATTCCATATGTCCAATTTTACTACAATATGAACATTTGGTTTTGCATTTCTCCTCTTTTCTTTTAGGAACAAAAAGGTTTTCATAAATCTTTTCTTTTTGAGAAGTTTTGAAACATAAATTATCTTTCTCAAAAATCCTTTCTTCTTTAGTTTCAGAACATTTTGGAAAATGATTTTTTTATGGTTATCTCATTGAGAGTCTTTTGTTGCTCAACCATTTTTAAATGAGTTAGCTGCAAACTTTGAATGACCTTTCTGAGTTCGTCATTCATAGCTTGGGCTTTCTCTTTTTCTTCTTTTTCTTTACGAAATTGTTCTTTTAATAAACCATATTTTAGAGCAAGAAGATTTGAATCACATAAAAGACTATCAAATTCTTTTTCCATTTCTTCACATAAAGGACAGAGTTCAGATATGGTTACCTCATTATTTTCTAGGTTTTCCTTTAAGCACATGTTGGTTTCTGATATTACTTCTTCTTCCTGAATCTTTTCCTCTAACACTTGTTAGGTGCTTAATCTTTAGAGACCAAGCTCTGATGCCAATTGAAGTAGCAATATCGATTTACAAGTAAGGGGGTTTGAATTGTAAATCCGCCCTTTTAAAATTTCTGTTAAAAACTTAAGAAAATAACTCAAGATTGATCTTGGTTGTGAAAATAGAAAACAAAGAACATTCTTGATTTTCACCAGAAAACAGAGAACGTTCTTGGTTAGTTAAAATCAACAGTTCAGGTTATCTATTTAACTTGATAATTAACAGACTGAAAGTAAATAGAGATAAGGGAAGAGATATCACACACAGATATATCCTGGTTCACCCAACCCGGGCTACGTCCAGTCCCCACCACAGTGAGATTTTCCACTAAGTGTTTAAAACAAGAACCTTCTTGGTTTTACAGCACCTAGTTCAGATCAGCCTTGATCTGTTACAGTTTGTCAATCCTTTCCACCTAGAAAGAATTACAATCGGATCACCTATCCACCCTTGATAGGATTTTACAACTTCACCTTTTAACCTTAAAAGGATTTTTCTGAGAATGACTCACTCAAGCTATAAACAAGCATTATAGTCTTGAGTGTTGAATGATAAAGATATGATTTAAGACAGAATCTGTTTTGACTCAACTCTTGTTTGAGTTTAGATTCTTTACAAAGAATTCAGTATAAATGTATCAGAGTAAAAAGAATTTAATCAAACTGATTCTTGTAAGTGATGAGAGATTTTCAAGTTTGTATGTGAGTGATTGATGATATATCTTGGTACTTGAATGTCTTTGATTTTTGGACAGAATCTGAGTATGCTCAACTCGTGTTTGAGATTAGATTCTTGACAAAAGAATTCAGTAGATGATTCTGATATGAAGAGGAAAAACAGAACTGAATCTTTTGTTTATGATTGAGAAGCTTTCAAGTATGAAGATGTATGTGAGTGATGTTTTTCTTTGTACTTGAAGTTGTGTTTCTTCTTGAAAAAATGATCACAGAATGTTGTTGCAGAAAACTATAGTTGCTGGAGATTGATGATCAATCTGGAGCTTTAGCTTTTTGGATATCTTGGAGATTGATAATCAATCTGGACTGTTTTTCTGAACATACTGGAAGCTGTCTTGATGCATTGTATATTGTTAAGATTGTTTATCAATCTTGACAGCAGAACTGGAGTTTTGATTATGTCAAAATAGCTTGGAGAATGATGATGAACTTCTGCAGAATGTTAATGAAAATTCTGGAGATTGATAATCAATCTGGAGGTTCAGTTTTGATCATTCTGGATGTCTTCCTCTGAATGTATTTTCTGGAGATATCCTCTGGTATCGTTTTCTAGATGAAGTAAAATTTGACTGTCATGCTATGTTCTGGTCAGATTATCTTCTGTAATACTTATTACATTTGATTACTTCTGAGCTGGAACAACTCTCCTCATGGCAGTCTTCATCCTGGTGTGGTCCAGGTTTTCATATGATATTTCTTCTTTCTGATCTGGGCCAGCAAACATATCCTCTGATCCATTCTGGATCAAGTCTGGACAGTTTTGATATTTCACTGCCAGGCTATGTTCTGATCAGCATAACTTCTTGATTGCTTCTGATATTTGAATTCTTATGATATGAAGCAATTTTCCTTATGGCAGGCTTCCCTCTGGTGTTTATCAGATATTCTTCTGATATTGTTTTCGTTTGTTCTGGGCCTCCAAAGTTACCTTCTGATGATGTTTTTCGACTTCCTGGTTTATCCCCTGGTATTTCCAGAATTTATCCTCTGGTTATTTCCAGAATGTATCATCTGTTAAATTCCATAATGTATCCTCTGTTAAATTCCATAATGTATCATCTGTTAAATTCCATAATGTATCCTCTGTTAAATTCGATTAAGTGATGGAGAAAGTTAGGTTTTTAGGCTGTCATGGACTAGCAAACATTCTCCGTTTTCCAGAATATGTGGAGAATGTTTTCTGTTGCTATTTTCTTTAATTCTTGCTTTGTTCACTTATGCATTTATGTTCCTTAAACAAACTTAAGTGAAATCATTAGTAGACCACCATTCATAAAACTTAATCATTTAATTTAAAAGGTTTGTTGCCATTAAAACATATATCAAAAAGGTTTTTTCCTCAACAATCTCCAGATTTGATCTAGAACTGATTCAAAACAGAAGGTAAAATGACTAGACTGAAATATTATTTATCTAGATTTAATTTCAGTTCAATCTAGACCAAGTCCAGAATTGGTCCAGATCAGAGGGAAGATATTCAGATCAATGGTTCAGATTTAAGTATTTGGCCCAATGTTGGCTGAGATCAGAAGATCAGACCATGACCCAGTGTTGGCCGAAATCAAAAGGTCAGAAAGTGTGGTCCAGTAGTGGCTGAGATAAGAGGATCACAGCAGATCAGTGTGCTGGACTAGGTTGGCCGAGATCAGAAGATCAGACGGTGTGGTCCAGGGTTGGCTGAAATCAGATGATCACAGCAGATCACTTAGTATGGTCCAGATGTGGACTAGCGCAGAAGATCAAACGGTCCAGATTTAATCATGAGGATTAACGGTGGAGATTTAATTAAATTTGATCAAAGTATTAAAAAGATTTGTTACAAAAATAAAGTGAAGTCTTGTGGAATTCAGAAGTTGTTGGCGGGAAGAAACTAAAGACATGATTGGCGAGTTATTTTTGAAAGAAAATCTGAAGCATAAAAAAGATTTGTTTTTTATTTAAGTGAAGCCCGATTGGTTAAGATATTTTTGCAAGAGAATCCAGCAAGATACAGCTCGAAATTAAGCTTGGAAGAGACCCTAATTCGCATCTATAAAAGGAGGCTTAAGGCAGAATACTTAACATTGAAAATCACAAAAGAGTCATACACTTCAAAAGCAAACACTCAAGTTTTCAGTGAGGTTAATTGTGAGTTCCATCTTTCAAGAAGCAAGCACTCGTGTTATTTTATTTCCCTTGTGTTAGATCTAAGTTGTTGAAGTAGAGTCTACAATTTGAGGGAGTCAGAAGGGGTAGCAGATTACTTGGCAATTAGATTCAAGGCGTTGTAATTCCTTCTACAATCTGGGGTTGTCAGATTGGCAGGAGAAGACTTGACTTAGGAAGTCAAGGTGTTGTATTCCTCAAGAGTCTAGGATTGTTAGACTGTTTGAGAAGACTAACTTGGAGGGTCAGTGGAACTGTTGTAATTCAAGGTTTGAATTAGTGAAATCCTTCAAGGTGAAGGGACTGGATGTAGCCTCGTTAACGGTGAACCAGTATAAAAATTCTGTGTTTTATTTTTTACATTATATCCGCTGCTAGCTCTGTTTTTATTCATACATCAAGTTTTGTTTTAAAAAGTGTAAAAATAGGAAAAGTATTCAAGTTAGTCAAACACAATTCAACCCCCCTTCTCGTGTTTGCACCTTCATATTTGTCAAGGAAAATTTAATTATATTATGAGTAATTTAATACTGGACAATTTATCAATAATTTATCTGTTAGTAGAGTTGCGACGAGATCTAAGCTCCCATTCGAGAAGTGGCAAGAGGGAAAGTTACTCATCTCCTCACTACGGTGCTAGTGAGCTAACTTTGGTAGCGTCGAGTCGACGCGAGCAAGAGTTTCGCCGTATTTGATCGCGGTAACGAAAATGGTTGAGAAAACGTTAACGAAGGTAAAGGGCTCCTTCCAACTTTTTAGTTTGCATATAGGAACTCTATATGTGTGTTTGATGGATGATTAATGTGTTATCTTTGTTGAAAATGTTATGTTGTGTTATTGACAATAAAAATGTCATTGTTGTGATATTGTTGTTGATGGTGTTGCTGCTATGTTGTTGTGTTAAAGATGTTCTTGTTGTTGTTGTTGTGTTGAGAGATTGATTGTTGTTGTGTTTGTTGTTATTCTCAAATAAAAGAGTTTAAGCTGAAGTTGAAATTTATTTGAAAAATTATACACGTTTTCGAAGATGTATTCGAATACGACACTAGCGTATTTGAATACACTTATGCAAAGTTTAGTTTTTATTCAAATTTTGAACCCCGTATTCGAATACGACATCTCATATTCGAATACAAATACATGATTTTTGCTACTGACTTGTCATCTATATTCGGCTACGACTCTTCGTATTCGAATACAGAACTGGAAATTTTGCTACTGACTTAGCATCTGTATTCGACTACGACTTCGTATTCGAATACAGAACTGCATGTTTTGCTTCTGACTTAGCATCTGTATTCGGCTACGACCCCTCGTATTCGAATACAGAACTGCATATTTTGCTACTGACTTAGTATCTGTATTCGGCTACAAGAAGCTGTATTCGAATACAACCTAGATTTTTGTCAAAAATTCTATTTTTAAATATTTGTTTATGCACTTAATTATTTGGAAAACATTTTTAAGGCATATGATAAATTATATGAGGTTCTCTTGAGATTGTTTCTGTAATGATGATGAAGTGTTCGGGTTTCATAGTTGCTTTTACGTACTGATTTCAGTGAAGAGAGTCAAAGTACGCTCATGCATTGCATAGTTAAGCGGTGACCGAGATGGGCCACAGAGTAAGCGGTGACTCTGATGGGCTGTAAAGTTAAATAGTGACCGTGATGGGCTACGGGGTGGTTCCATGTGATTGGTGGTCTATCTTATCCGTACGAGGATTTAACTTATGTGTAGTACCTGTGATAGGCTACACTTTAAGTAAATCGTGCTAGTCTGTGATGCGACTGCACCTCGGTAATTAGTACTAAGGCCTGTGATAGACGGTACAATTATGATTTACGCCCTTTGACGAGGGTTAAGTGGTGACCGTGATAGGCCACAGTGTCAGCAGTGACTGTGATGGGCTGTAAAGTTAAGTAGTGACCGTGATGGGCTACGGGGTGGTTCCACGTGATTAGATGGTCCATCTTATCCTTATGGGGATTTAGCTTATGTGTAGTGCATGTGATAGGCTACACTTTAAGTAAATCGTGCTAGTCCGTGATGCGACTGCACCTCGGTAATTAGTACTAAGGCTTGTAATAGGCGGTACAATAATGATTTACACCCCTCACGTAGGGTTTTGTTTTGAGAATTATGGGATCATGTGCATTGGCATATATGCATTGCATTAGGATGGTTGACATGCGAGTCATGATTGATATGAGCTGATGTGTGGGAACGATTTGTGCAAGTACCTTAACTCCTAAGTTCCTAATAAGCTGTTGTGATTGTTGATTATACTTGGACTTGCAACATGATCTGTATTCTAAATCTTTTGTTTCATCGAAAACTTAGATGTTATACATTTTCAATAAGTGGGTATACTTATTTTGTCAATGTTGTTATCTTGCTGGAACTGCTATGTATGTATTGTTATCTTTCGACATAACTGCTAATTGTTAATTGTTTTTTTTGGTTGGTGACCCTTTACATTATTGTGGAAAATTGGGTTTTGCCCTCAGATGATACCCGGGTTCGTACCACCGACGGTTACCCTGATGACAAAGATGTCGTTAGACTTCCCTGATCGTCATACGCCAACTGCTTAGGTATACGACCCCATCTCAAGCAAGACTACTTATATGAGGAGGGTGGTGAGAACCAGTAGGATTGTCGGGGCAGTGTCGTATGTGGAGCACACTCGCGGGCGAATCGAATTTTCTGTACCTTCAAGATTGGTACTTGAGGCGAATGAGGTGTTTACGGACGTAGAGGGTCCTACAGTTGGAGTTGAGACGGAGGCCACTGTAGGTGTGGTGACTCATACTGTAGTGGCAGAGGATGCGGTGCCTGAACCTAGAACGGTGATAAGGATAAGGGGCCGATGCTAGTGGGAATTGACAACTGAGGTACGTCTAGGCCGGTAAAGGACTTTTTGAGATTCTAGCGCCGCCAAAGCGACCTATATCGTGGGTGGATATGACTTCTGAGGAGACTGATCCTTCTATGGCTGATGAGGAGGAGGATGTCACGTCGAGGCGAGATACTGCGTCGGACAAGACTTGTGGAGAATGTGGTGGAAACTCTTGCTACTGTAGTTGTTAGTGCATGATCAGATTAGTTTTTGTTGTATAAGGCCCTAGTGTTTTTGGTGGTTGTACTTATTTTGCTTTGGGATGATTGTATCTATGACGTACTTTGACAGTGACTATTGTTGGTGGGTCCATGATCCAATTTTTTTGGCGTGACCATGGGGGGAGATAGCATTCTTGGAGCAGCACTTCTGTGCAAGTGTCTGCCGAGAATACCCCAGGGGTATGAGCGTTATCTGACTGGTCTCATAGCCCTGGTGTATTTTCTATTTGTATACTTTGAATAGTAATTCCCAAAACTATTTTAACTGGTTATATTTATGATGTAATTATTTAATTACTTTTTTCGTTTTGTATCACGACGTATTACTTTATTGAGTGGTTTTATTTTATTTCTTTAATTTTACTTTAAAAAAAAAATACACTCGCACTGTTAAAAATCGGGGTGTTACAATGACACTCAATTAAGTATTGATTTATTTGAGGAGAGTAAGAGGTATATGAATTAGATAGTGTGTACATTTTTCGATGTCGGAGACACTACTTTATATAGTTTTGGGTCTCAATGCGGAGGAGACAAAGACATTAAATAGTCATTAATGTGGACGGATTTGACAAAATATCAGTTTTGTGGCGTTACAGTTAGGTTTAGCTGTTAAGGGTTGAGAATTCTAACTATTTGTTGTAGGTTATGTTATTGGATCGAATCAATATGAAAATACGAATTGAGCTATGCTCAGTCCGAAACAAATATGATTGAAGAAACTGTAAGCAAGTAGATCAAATTTGAGCATATAATCGATTAAAAAACAACATTTGATCGGCAATCCATAAGAATGAAGGCTAGCCGAAACCATAATTAAACCACCAACATAAAAGCTTCTAGCTTAATTTTTCAAGGATTCAATTTTTATTAAAAAAAGACAGTTACAACAACAAGCCCCCTTTTGCACCTCCATTATGGAATATTTGTGTAAGATCGTGAATGCAAATTATTAAAAAAAAGAATAGTGGAACTTATCTGGTACTTAATATCATCTATTTCTAATTGAATGAATCTACTAAATTTATGTAGAACTATATGACTTAGTATCGTCATTTGAATTTCAAGTGTATTTGAAAATAATGTGTTAAAAAACGCATTTTTTTTTACAAATAAAATATTAAGTGTATTGTTTGCACTAAGTCATTTTAACATTTAAGAAATCAAAAACAAGACTTCTATAAAATGAAATATACTAATTAACATTTTAATATACTTCTAGGATGGTTTTTCGTCTTGGTGGCCGGCACTTTTTCGTAAATGCCACTAATTAACAAGCGTCATACCTTTTGTTAAAAAAAACAAAAAAACAAGCATCATACAGTAAAAAAAGGCATCATATTTCATACCAAAGAACTTCTTCTTATTATTATTATCATTAAGTTTAAATATGTTTTTTTTTAAATATGAATTTAATCATTGCAAATATAATATCTTTGGTCATTGCAAACATAATTCATTTTACTCTTACTCTTGGTCCTTATTGTTTTATTTTGGTCCATTCATAATTAGTTTTTTTTTTTATGTAATACAAAATTAGGTAATAGTGCAACTAATCTATTGTAATATATGTATAATAATATAATATTTTAGAACAATGTATAATATTGTTTTAGGTTTTATATTTAAGGATTAAAATCAAATATTTTATAGATAATATTTTGATGCAATAATAATATAAAATTTGTATACTATCAATTAATTATAAACCACTATTTGTATGACTTTAAAGTTAAATACAAAAAAAATCAAACCATTTTAAAAACTGTACAACAATGTGAAAAAAAATCTTTACAATATGTGAATTAAATCTTATTTTATATATATATATATTATACAATCAATTGCAATATAAACAAATTTGAAAACAAAATAATAAATATCTACATTTGTCGGGACGAAATACTTTTACAAAGAAAAACAAATAACAATATACTTAAAGGTAGGTATGACAATAAGGTGCGATTTACACACATATATGTTTACTATATATATATATGATGAATAAAGTATATCATTAGTGTCTCATAAGGACAACTCAATTAATACCTACAAAGATATTGATATAAAAGAATTTGAGTTCAATTTATGATTCTCCACTTCACATTAATAAGGATAGTTTGATCAAATAACTAATTTTAAATTATCGAAACACTTTTTTATTCAAACCATTCTTTCTAAATTTTTTTGAAAATAAAAACAATGATTACGCAATAAATAAGAGTTAAATTTTCAATAAAAATATAAATTTTTTTACATCATCAACACATTAAAACTCATTATTTCTATAATTTAAAAAATAATTATAATAAAAAATAAATATTTTTAATGAAATAACCGTTATAAATAATTAAACATGTAAAAACTATTAACTAAGACCACATTATAAAAAATAAAAAAATAAATTTAATAGATTTTTGTGACTTAAAGATAAAGCATTGAATGAAGAGTATTGAAGAGTAAAGCATGAAAATAAAGATAGAGAAAGAGGATCATATTGGTAATGCCATTGTATCTCCCAAAACAGTTGACATTGTGATAGCGTTGAGACAGACACCACAACGAACTAATCTTCATCTTGCAAAACCACTAATTAAACAACACCACCAAAACTAACTCCTCTCTCAAATTCACATTCACATTCACATTTAACTCAAATTCAAACTCAAAACGCAACCAAAACTATGTCGTTAGAGGAAGAAGACGAGGCTTTCGAGCACACGTTACTAGTAGTGCGCGAAGTCTCCGTCTACAAGATCCCGCCGCGCACGACTTCCGGCGGCTACAAGTGCGGCGAATGGCTCCAATCCGACAAGATCTGGTCGGGTCGGATTCGAGTAGTATCGCGTCGTGACCGATGTGAGATCCGGTTAGAGGATCCGAACTCCGGCGATCTCTTCGCCGCGTGTTTCGTTTTCCCTGGTCAGCGTGAGGGTTCTGTAGAACCGGTTCTTGATTCGTCTCGTTACTTTGTTCTCAAGATCGAGGATGGACAAGGTAAGCACGCTTTCATTGGATTAGGGTTTGCGGAGAGGAACGAGGCTTTCGATTTCAATGTTGCACTTTCTGATCACGAAAAGTATGTTCGGCGAGAGCATGATAAGGAATCTGGTAACGCCGATGATGCCGATGATTCTCAGATCGACATTCACCCCGCCGTTAATCACAGGCTCAAGGTCTTGTATCAATCTAATTCTTCAGATTGTGTAGTTGAACTATAATTTAGTGTTGTGGTTATTATTATGATGATGAATTGTTTTCGATTTGAAGTTGAAAAATAGACGCTAATTGAAATCTTAGTGAGATAAGTTTAATTTTAGTATGCTTAGATGATAGATGTAGTTCTTTTGTACTTTTTATTAGTGTTAGTTTTTGAGCTAGAGTCAATGAAGCATGGTTTAATGTTGTAGTTAATTGAATCACTGAGATGCTTGTGTTATGTTTATAATCTATGAAGCACGAATACTAATACAGTCACCAAACACGACACTAACACTGATATGTCGACACCGGTATTAATTTGAGAAAATGAATTAATTGAATGTAATCAAGGTGTCAATGTTGTGTCGGTCTCAGACACCAACACATGTTGGACACCAGGACATGCTTCAATTAGAGGTGTCGGTGTTACGGAGCTCATAATTATTACTTTATGCTATTATTATGATGATGGTGAATTGTGCAAGGGTGGTTTGGTTTGGCCAAAGTCGAATTCTAGAGCAGTTTGTAGTTGTGTTTTTTTTGTTTCTTAAACAATGTTTTAAATCATGGTCGCGGTCGCACCATGATACATGATGTAGCAGATGGCCGTGGTCAAATAGGGCCGATGTGGCCTCAATTGTTGCTGCGGAGACATCAAAAATAAAAAAACTTGATGTTGCAACCCGGATCGCGGACCTTTTTTTTAAACCTTGTTCACAAGCATGGTTTTCCTTGTGGGTATTTTTCTCCCAGTTAACCCTCCCCTTCTCTTCATCATCCAAAATTTAGATGGATTTACTTTGTCTTCTCTTAACAGTGTTTTTATATTTCTCCCTGCGAATCATGGCTTTTCCTGTATTTGATGTATTTGTTAATTGGCCTGTAGGAAGGGGAAACCATCAGGATTAATGTGAAGCACAAGATAGCTGGTGGAACTGGCATGCTTTCAGCTGCTGGCCTAACGGGTGGGCATGCAGCAATACCTAAGCCTAAAATATTAAACCTTGCTCCCCCACCTAGCGGAGCAGGAAAAATCAGATCTCCTCTTCCACCCCCACCAAATGATCCTGTTGCTGCTCGGATTGCTTCTATCAGTCCTGGATCTAGTCTTAAAGGGACACACGAAGTTGTGAGACATTCTACTGATTCTCTATCAGATCTTTCTCAACTGCAGGTATGCTGGTCCTGCTCACTGTCATTTCTTATGTGCACTTTTTTGTTTCCATAATTGAACATTTTAGAGCTTGCAAATTATTGCATGGATTGACAGCAACATCGTTTCTTTTAGATTAATTGAAGATAATTCTGATAAAATCTAATTTTAAAGATTTCGTCTGATCTAATTTTAATACACCGGTTGGAATTTATTACCTTTACCTTTTCATTGTTGCCTTTCTTTACTAGGCAGCATAACAGCATAGTGGTACTCTATTTAATAATATGAATACGGACCACATTTCTTTGTTTATGTATATAAATATAATGCAACAATTCTGGCAGTTTTGTTTATTGGAATGTAGTTTCCAATCGTGGTTATCAATCTAGATTCCGACAAAAAGTGACTGTTCTGGTTTGAATAACAAGCAATTATATTGGTTATCCACATCTGTGATGTTGTGATTTCCAGTTTAATTTCCATATATGATTTGCAGTCCCAGATACCGTCTAAAATAAATCATTTGTAACATATCTCATGTTTGCATTTACAGAAGAATCTTCCCTCATCAGCCACTCCTGGATCAGCAACTGCGTCAGGATGGGCAGCCTTCTGATTATATATACTTGCATATTAACTATGAGGCTTTATTATTCTCTGATTTTTTTTGGGGTTCTTCATTTTAAGAAAAGAAACAGTGGAGGAAACTGAAGAAAGAGGTGTCATAAGTATAGTTAGCAAAAGATACCGAGTAATTCGATACCTTGAGGAGTGTTCTGGAAATATCTGTTTTTTTCCTTGGTTTGTAATAACAGGTTTCTATATCCATATGAAATTAATTTCTCCCCGATTCCTTGATTTCTCCCTATCTTTCTTCATTAAGGTGTACTTATGATTTTCTTGTTCCAATGACTATTCCTGATGCATTGAATCAACCATCAATCGGTTACCAATTTCTTAACATGGTGTGAGGCAGCTTTCTGAATTTATTTGTCCCAACTATAGTAAAAAATTATTGTCAATGTGTTGACTATTATGTTGTCCATACTCCAAATTATGGTAATGGTTTGATAAAAAAGAATTATTCTTGTATTGTTACAAGATAAAAAAAATATAGTTTTTAGACACATACAAAAATTATATTTGTTTTAAATATTACTAAATTTTGATATTGTTACCATTCAAGATTTGTTTCAATAAAAATTCCATTTCGGCAAGTCGTATATGTAGTCGTCACTTCTACTCAGATAATTGCCGGACAAATAACTCTTTAAAAAGCAGTGAAGAAATGGTCAAATTGATTTACAACCGGATATTAAGAACTACATAAATGTTTTACTCTTTTGTTTTAAAAAAATAAGGCACTTACACCTTAAGTATATTTGACAAAAATATGTGTTAAGTAAGCAAATTTCTATGTTCGTTCAATTTTTATTAGGTGTAACTTGATAATTGACATTTATTAAAAAATGAGTGAGTATAAAATGTAAATTAATAAATCTTATATTTATCACAATATTTATATTGAAGTGAACGACATTTATGATTATATAATATTAACATTATATATTTTAAATTATCTCTAATTTAATCAAAGTTTAATTAATAAACCATGAATTAATATCTTTTCCAATCTCGTTATAGAAACATCCGTAAGTCCTGCCTAGAATACCAAATAAGCTCCCTCACAAATTTGCCGTATAAGCAATCGGATTTCGATACACAACGATTTGGCGGATAAAAACAGTTTCCCTCAGAAACAGTAATACGTTAAAAACACCTCTATGTTCCCTCCCCCCTAGTTTCTGTCATGCCCCCCTCTCCCCCCTCTCTAAGAAAGTTCGCATTAAAACCAATACACAAGTTCTCTTTTACGCACACCTTTTTGTCTACATAGAGTTACCCAGACCAGAACCAAATAAATATAAAGAGGCTTTAAAAAACTACTATTTGCAGCACATTTTCTAATACAAAATTGTGATAAGAAACCACCACCAATGGGCGGTACAGGTGCATTCTTATCACCTGTATCCCAAAAAAATTCAAAATCGGTATACAAATACTAATTTACCCCTTAACACAAGGAAAAGCTTCACGTCTCGGAATGAGCATCCCATCAATTTATGTGACTAGGTCTGAGCAGTCAGCTTCGGAGTATATTGGCGAATAGCATACTATACTTGATAGTCTGGCTTGAGAACCCAATAGGAACCATTTGAGCCTTTGTGCAGAGTCGCTATTTCCTTTAACATATTCTTGAACAGGGCAAGATCTTTTGAGGGAATCCTGTCCTTGAAATGCTGAACTATGCTGGATGAACTAGAGTTACCACCATGCTGTTGAAGAAAGGTACAGAGTTTCCGAATCAATACTTCAGGTTGGAATCCAGATGAATTTTCAGGAGCCCTCGAATTTCTAACATCTGTAGATCTAGACTGATTAGTGGAACTTGACGACATACCAAACTGATGCTCAAGCCCGGCACTAATGGCTTTTTCTTGGGTACCTCGAATTTTAGCTAATATTTCGGCAGAAGATAATGCCTTGCCAGAAGATGCCCCGGCAGAATATCCATTGAATTTGTTAGACGCGCTGCTTGGTAATTCATTAGATGCTTTGCTATTAATTAGCAACTGGGGATTCACAGTTGAACCAAACTTCCGCCGAACAGATGACGGTGCACCAGCAGTTCCTGACCTTCCTGTCCATGTAGGAACAGATACGCTTTCATGGCTTCGAAGCATTCGTGACTGACGTAAAGCTTCTGCAGCTCTTTGTGCAACCTGGGAAGCTTGCTCGTCAAGCCTCATCTTCTCCTCATCATGGGCATTCATGATCAAATCATGGTTCATGGCACTCTGCCATCATATAACAAGTTTATCACAGGAAAACAGTACATTGAAAAAGGGAGTACTAAGAGGACAAGAAACAGAGTAACAGACAGGTGTGTGCACTCTAATATAGCCTGAATATGGTAAAGATACCTTGTAATTCTTGTATAAATCAATATAAGCTTGTTTGTTTCATAATTATCTCAATTCATTAATAATTACTTGTATAAAGAATGTAGTTTCCAATAATATTTTCAAAAAAAGTAATGGTGCAAGATAATTTAGATGTAAGCTGAAAGATACTGAAGAAGCTTACATGTATCCCATTGGCATCAAAAAGACTTTTCAATATATTTGCTTCTTCATCAGCCCCATCACTTTTGTCAACTTTCTCTTTCCCCTTTCCTCTTGAAGACCCTTTCCGTGATTTACCATCATTACCAACTTCAGCTTCTTCAGAACCCAGTTCAGCAGTTTGACTATATTTATTCTTATCCTGATTATCTTGGTGTGTCCCAATAATATTTATATCTTCAGATATTTGACTGAAAATGTTTGACGTTTCTGTTGACCCAGTTTCTCCATCCACATTCAATACAAAAAGATCTTTCATGTCTCGAGCTTTAAAGAACCTTTTCTGCTGTGGGTTCTTCAAGATCTTATTGGTAAGAAAATGTTTGTAAATCTGACGATGATACACTTTCTCCTCTATAGTTCCACGCGTGATCAACCTATAGATTGTCACATCCCGTTTCTGACCAATTCGCCACGCACGCTCTCTAGCCTAGAACATTATTCTCCATGAGAATGAAGTTGATACAATTTCACAAACAAAAATTTAATCTGAAAATTATCAGAGGCATTAGACTTCAGAGTGTATTTAGATTGATGGAAAAGAAAGGAAATTGAATGAGGTGATAAAGGAGGACATTTTTCATGTCCCCTTCCATACCCCTCCATTCCTCTCGCTTTTTTTCCCAGTTTTCCCCATTATCATGTCCCCCCTTTATAAAAAACATCCAGGCACAACTGACAAACTGGTCATGAAAAAATGGTGAAGGAAAGCTTTTCAGTCATGTTTCAACCACTTCAAGAGTAAAACGACATTTTAGATACAAACATACCTGCATATCAGTTGAAGGATTCCAATCAGGGTCAAAGATGATAACCCTATCTGCACCAGTAAGATTTGTCCCCAAACCCCCAACTTTGGTTGTTAAAATAAAAACAAAAATCTCACTCGAGGCATTAAATTCGTCCATTAAAGCCATTCTCTGTTTTACAGGAGTGAGACCATCCATTCTCAGGTAATTATGACCAGAAGTGGTCAAAAACTTCTCAAAAATGTCAAGCATTTGTTGGGTTTGAGTAAAAAGAAGAACACGGTGACCCTGCTCCTTCCAAACATTAAGCACTTGAGCTACGACTTTCATTTTCCCACTACGTTCTGGATTTCCATAATCTGGGTTGCTGAAGGCATGTTCCCTTTCAAGGAGGTCGGGGTGGTTGCAGATCTTGCGCATCACATCAATTCCATAAAGAGAATTCCTTTGTCCATCCAATATGTCCTCCACTTCAGTGCTCGCTAAAAATGCTCTATAAGCAGATATTTGCTCTGCTGTAAGGCTGCAAAACAGAACATGCTCGGTTTTCTTTGGAAGTTGGGCATTTACATCAGCCTTCATTCGCCGGAGAAGATAAGGCATAATTAAATCACGCAGTACGACAGCACACCTGCAAAACAACAAAATTATATTCAAATTCTTTGGTATATGGGGGTGACAAGAAATAAACTCATTTCCTAGATGGAAAATGCCAACAGTCTAATTAAAAATATTCATACACAAGTTTGATTTGCTTAAATTTTCCTGTACATCCTAGTATCTCAATAGATAAATATGTTGTTAATTATTTATTTATTTATAACTATTTAAATTTTATGCTCGAAGAATTACAATTTAGAAAATCCTGGGAAAGTATTTCAGTTTATGAACAATAAAGACTGGTGTTTGGACTAACATAGGAAAGTTCCAAACTTATTTTGGTTCCTTAGGAACTCCATAGTTGCTTTGGGGGTTTTCAATAGTTAAGTATAAACCAAACATACACGTTATTGACTAAATTAAAGTATATCATACAGATAACTCTTTTTGAACATGAAATATTTTTATAGGAATTTCTGAGTTGTATTTCTCTTTTTTTTAAAAGTTGGTCAGCTTACACGTGACAATAAAAAGATTAAAAAACAACAAACCAACTTAACCTTGTTTAACTCAACTTTCAATTGGAAGAATTTACACCCACAAACCTATCAAAAAGTGCAATTTATCTCTTCTTCTAGTATTATTACAATTGGTATTGGAATTCTATAGTTGGGGGGACTTGGCAAGGTAAATAAATATACCAAACGGAAAAATGATGGGAGCAAGTTTCTACAATTTTGATATAAATTCTAATTGACTTGTGACAAATGTCTTAATTTGTAAATTTGAGATAGATCATGGGGAAGTTGCTACTTGCTACAATAGAAGATTTAGCACCTAATTCCAAATGTGGTAAGGCTGATTTTTTTTAATTTACCCCCTCCCAAACCAAAATAAAAGAAATACTGGCCCACCTGTATGCTGTGGATACTTGTAATGGAGAAGCATTTGCATATCCACCGACTGCTATAGGAACTGCAAATTCAGCTTCAAATACAGGCAAAACACCCAATTTTCCAGGGAAAACAAAATCAAACAACGACCATAACTCACTCAGTTTGTTCTGAATAGGTGCACCAGTCATTATGATACGGTGTACAGTTTGTAGCTGTTTGCAAGCTAGGGTAATTTCAGCATTTGGATTCCTTATTTTGTGCCCTTCATCAAGAACAGCATAACCCCATTCAATGTCAAGCAGCTGGTCCCCCAATATCCTTAGCTGCTCATAAGTGGTGATAAGTAATCCAGATTCTGATCTCATGACACGATTTATCAGGGTTTCCCATTTTCTTGTGTTTTTAGATGGTACACTTCTCTCACAATCATTATCGCTTGAACTATTGCTTTCATAGTCTGATCCATCGGATTCAGCTCGTTTCTTTTTAGAAGCAAGATCCTGAGCAGAATCGTGTAAAAGTTCTACATGGAACTTGGGATACCACTTTTTAGCTTCCCTTTTCCACTGTCGCAGGAGTGTAACAGGACAGACAATAATGCTGGGTTTGTACATGCCACTAAAATGCAATGCACCCAGAAATGATAACACCTGTATAGTTTTACCAAGACCCATCTCATCACCAATAATTCCACCAGCTCTTTGGCAATGCAATTCCCACAGCCATTGAACACCAACCTTTTGATAGTCAAACAGTGCTTCAAATATGTTATCAGGGAATTTCAGCCCACCTTCTAATGTCACATAAGAAGATTCATGTTCCGAAAGTTCAACATCTTGCACTTCTAAACTTTCACAACTGGAAGTGTCCAAGCCACCATTTGCATTTTCTGCAATAAATTTAACTAGCTGAGTTAATTGAATATGAACAAAAAGAGATATGTATATAATACTACAGCAAGCAAAGCAGTCTAGAGGAGTGGCATGAACTGAAACCAGTGTATAATGGATCATAAGCCAACCTCCTCCCACATGACAGAGGGCTAATACAGTAATACATATCTTACAATTCATCATTACACATCCAACAATAAAAACAGTGAATTATAACAAAAGATGACATGTCCATACAAACAAACACTAATAACAGATAAAAGATATTAATGTTAACCCTTACATTTTTCAAATTATAACCAATTGGAGCTATTAACGGTAAAGGCATTGTAAAGTTTCAGATAAAGTTGATAAATAAATTAAAAATATCAGAATCAGCTTTAGCTCCTCTTAAGAATCCAAATATACCATCAGGCCTCCAAATCTTTTACTAACTACTTACTAGAAAGCCTATTGAAGGTATAGGAACACAGAACACCCACTACCTCAATGTTTCATACTCTTTTAGTATTTTCCTGTGCCCCAGATAAATAAGAACTAGACATACCACTTTGTTCCAGTTGTCTATCCTCACGAGAAACACGCTTGGTCCATTTCCTACCAGGCAAAGGTCGTCTCTTTTTCCTTTTTGAACCTGTATTCAGATCCACTTCACTGTCTATAGGTTTGGATAATATTAGTGGTTTCTTAAGCCTGCGAAAAGGAATAGTGGGTGCATCAAGCTTTGGTATTTCTTCAGGCTCAAGCAGTTTAGAGGTCGGGCGAGCTTTTGCTGCCTCAGAAAATGATCTGGCAGCTCTTTCAACACTGGACAAAGCAAGATCGTCGGTATTTTCTTCTTCAGCTGCATTATGACTAGTTGAGGCTTCAGGTTGTTGAATGCGGCGCTCAAAGCCTTTCAACTTATGAAAAGGGGTTAAAATTCCTTTTCTTACCAATTCATCCCTTTCCTGAATAACAAGCACTAGAAATTAGTTCTTCTATTCACATCCCCGACTACATTCTTCAAAATTGATTCTTTCAAAGCAGCACATTATACGATATATAATATTTATAATATAAACATTATTATAGAACAAGAAATAAGCAGCACGATAGGACAAAAACCTATATTAATAATCATTAACAATAATATCAACTAACAAAGTATTCAAGTAACTCACAGTTTCTACAAAGCCTGCAGAGGCAGCATCCAAAACAGCGTCAAAATCAGCATCATCATCAAACGAGACCTTCTTAAGCCGCTTTCCAGTTTTTTTCTGCAATTTCTTATCTTCTTTAAGCTTCTTCTTAGGTCTTCTGTCTTCCTTAACAAAACTAAACATAAGTTTTTCACGCTCAACACTTTCCGAATCACCATCCTTACACAAACTAGAAAGCTCCTTCTCCAATTGCGCCTTCGTATTCTTGAGACTTCTCAGCCTATCAGCAGCAAGAACACGCTGAAGATTAGAACCATCACCCTCACCAATCCCTTCCTCCAAATTCTCCTCACCAACATCACCGCATTCTCCATCTTTATCAACATCTATTGGCTGTTGAATAGTGGAATAAACAGCGCCAATTTCAAATTCTACCGCCCTCAACTTCTGATGAAGTTCAGCTTTAACACTAAACTTCGGATCAACGATTTCAGGTAAATTAGAACATTCTTTTTCATCAGTGTTACCTTCAGCTTCAGCAACAATCACTGAATCATTCCTAGCCTACACAAGTTAACACTATCTTATAATCCTTAAGGTTTTGATTCAATTCAACTTTCAAGTAAACAAAAACACTACGGTGTATGTTAAAGAAATTTCAATTTTCAACGAAGAGTTTCAAATTAAAGTTCAACATAACATAATCAATGAAGTTAAAATTAAAAATACCTTTTCTATAACGTGGCGTTCAATGTCTTCGGGATTGGCGGATTTAACGCCTAAGCTAGTAAGCAAAATTCGATCCTGTTCTTCTTCCATTGAATAATCGTCACATTAACGAGTTGTGGTTATCATATTGTAGCGAAACTAAAAATAGATTATACAATGTTGATCATTTTCACCGTAAATACTAAAGCCATTGGATTTTCAATTTGAAGGAAAGAAGGTTTTTCGATTCCCAGTTTCCTAAAGAGGAGAGGTTTCTGAGTAATGCCACGTCGATTTTTAATGCTGGAATATTTCTTCTTCTACCCGGTTCATTGCCCTAGAGGCTATCTACGAGGTTTCGGCACAACTATGATCTTTTCACGGTAGATTAAATTATAATTATTTTATAAAAAGATTAAATTATTTTAACATATTGTTCTCTCTGTTCTAAAATAAATGTCACTAAAAAACATTTATCCTAAAATAATAATAATTTTTTATTTTTAATATAATTTTAATAATTTTGTTTTAATTGTGTCTAAGTAATACAATTTATCATATTTTTTAATTTGTATTAAACGGTCAAATATGATAAATATTTTGAAATATAATAAATATATTTAAACATTTAATGTCAAATTATATTAAATAATTTTTAAATCAATTATTGAATGTTTATTCAACGTAACAAATTATTATTAGTTTTTGATTAAATACTCCTTTAAATCCATTATATAATTGATTTTTTACAAAAATCATTAAAAAATTATATTTTTAAAGTTTTATTTTCGATAACTTTTCAAAAACAACATTTTTTATTTAATTTTATAAAAAATAAAATAAAAAATTACTACGACAAACAAATATAAAATAATTTATATTTAAAAAAAACTGAAAATAATCTTTAAATTATTAAATATAAAATCATACTTTCAAAAATCTATATTATGTGTTAGAGGTCATTCCGTTAAATATAAATAAAAGGATCGTAAATCATTTTATATGACACTTTTAAAATATAAAAAACAATTGGCGTGAATATCTTCCACAAAAAATCCCTAAGTTTGTCATGAGGATCTCACGTTATAGATAATAAAACAATCATGTCTCGTTTAAGATTTAATCCTAATACCACTCAAATTATGACATGTCAAAGAAGACTAAAATGAAATCAATATCTCACCATTAGGCATCTCTTGTATACAAAGAACAACTCAACATAAATTTTTAGATGAATCAAATACTTTTGCATCACTAATCAGTCTTTCTCTCTCTTTTGTTATGATTTTTTCTTGGAAATGCTTTTTCATAAATCCTACGGTGCATTTCTACCTCTCTAATTTACCAGTGGAGGATTCTTGTGCATCTACAATTCCACAAACTATGGTGGTTGGAAACTTAACAACCACTTATATTTTTCCTTCTTGTGACATACTTTTTATTTATATATATATATTAGATTCTCGAAAATCACATTTGACTTGTAACTATTGCAAATATCCCATATAGGAGAATATGCTAATACTACTATTAAATATATCATGTAGCCACTGACTCAGTGTTATATGTCACCCGATCAAGAATATGCTAACATTCGACATTTTATTCTAAAGATTGAACGAGGTACATAAAGATTTTGAACAACGAATAATTCATGCGACATCGTGTTTTTTTTTTCCCCTAGATAAAGAGAGATATCATATATCCAAATTAATTTTCAAAAATCACGACCATAATGTATTCACGTCGTTTATGCCAAACGACGCGCGTTTCGACTTTCCATTTCCATTAATAATGGACAAAAGGGTAGGTGAAGAGGGCAACGTGGATTGTCGTTTATTCACATGTTTCGTTTACAACCCACAAGGCGCTAACGTGTAAGTTTTGTATCGGCGCGAAATTGGAACTAAGCAAAGTTATAAACCACCATCACCATCACCATCTCCATCTCCATCTCCATTCCTACTTGTAACAGTTACGGTTATTATTACAGTTGCAACTGCAAAGCACAATGGCGATAGAACAAGAGAATGAATATTCCAAAGGAATCAGAGTCCAAGGCATGCAATTCTCATACGACGGACTACAACAACCACCGCTTTTCCTCGATTTCAACCTCCAAGTCTCTCCTGGATCTCGATGCCTCCTCGTCGGTGCTAACGGATCCGGTAAACTTTTCATTTCGTCACTGTTAATCTCGATTCTGTTTGTGTGCGAAGTCCGTTTCGTAAATCGCGTTTGTGCAGGGAAGACGACTTTGCTGAAGATTCTGGCTGGGAAACATATGGTTGGTGGAAAAGACGTTGTGCGTGTGTTGAATTGTTCAGCTTTTCATGATACTCAACTTGTTTGTAGTGGAGATCTTGCTTATTTGGGTGGATCCTGGAGTAAAAACGTTGGCTCCGCTGTGAGTGTTTCATTTTATATTCTGTTTTTTATTTATTTATTTTATGATTTTCTAAGGTTAGCATTCGCTTTTTTTCTTAATTACTTAGTTAATTGACTAGTGATTTGGATTCGGATACAATCTTTGATTGCCAAAATGTAATGTTGGTGATTTATTATTGTGATGTTACATATTTCATGGTGGTTCTTCACTAGTCTGCATTGCTTCATATACTATGCAGCACCGACATCTCTAAGATTGGAGGTCTGTCGAGTGTCTGACACTTGATACGACACCGACACCAACACACGTAGTTACACTCAAGTACTTTGATTTTTTTTCAAATTTGTCAATGTTTCATAGGCGAGTGTATTCTAGCAAATGTCTATAAGAGTTGCTAATGTACACCCACATATTTTTTAGAAGAAGTTCGTTAGCTAGTTATACCTTGAGGTGTATCTAACCATTTTTCAGTTATAAGTTGCTAAGACACTCCTTTCAAAATAATAGTTGGGTGTATTGTACAATTAGCAAATACATATATGTATTTCGATCACGCTTGCACTCTTTAGGACTTCTTGTATGTTGGGCCTGTGGTTAGTGTTTCAATTCCAACCTGCACTTACTGTATAAGGTTTTAAGCTACGATAGTGCTTTGGGAGAAAGAGCTGGTGTTTTTTTGTTACCCTAGTGCTTTGTAATCTTGTTTCCCTTGAGCCTGTTTCTATTCCTTCTTAATGGAAGTTTTTTTGCTGATAAAATCTTAATTTTGAGGATAAGTTTTAGTTACTGAACTCTCTTCTATCATATTATTTACCTATTATCTATATAATAAAGTGTAACTCTTCCGAAAGTAAGGTGGTTTTCACTTTTCAAATTCTCATGACTAGAAGGTCTTCTGCGATGTGGGTGAATGGTAGGCCCATGTATTTAATTTGAATTGATTATTCTGTCCTCACTATTCCAGGTACATTTACGCCAAATGTTTTGGTTTTTGGTAAATATTATGAGAGGAAGTGTGGGAGTCATGTTTCTGATGTAGTATAGATACACAGACCTTTGTGTTCTCTTAGCCAGAACTATAGATTGATTTCCTCTAATGTTTGTTTTCGTTTTGTACTAGAGCCACACTTGTATTGTCAACGTGTCAGAAGTTGTTTCCATAAGCTCTCTCAAACAGCCTCTGAAATGTTTATACCAGTAGGTAAGCTCAAATAAGTCAATTCAAACAGGCTATAGTGACTCACTTTAGAGCCTTAGATGTCTAGTGGTTTTTTTTTTGACAACTTTTATTTTTCTGATGTTTCTTGTGTAACTTCATTATATTTTGGGTTTGTGGACATAAGAATTGAGCCTAAGACTGCACCTTGGCTCCTCTTGGTAACCTTTGTTATCTATGCTTTGATCAATTCCATTTCAAATATTAATGTTGTTGCCTTTATCCAGGGAGACATTCCACTCCAGGGAGACTTCTCTGCTGAACATATGATATTCGGTGGTGGGTTTTCGAACATGGTTTTCTTTGTTATCAAATGTGGCTGCATCTCCATTTTTGATTACAAAATATAGTAAAATAATGAATACTGAAATAATGCGTACAAGCATTGCATGCACATTCCATATAATGTTTGGCTATTTAAAAAATTGTTCTTTAGTCTTGATGTATCACAAAACTAAGGTGCTCCCTTGCTTTTGGCAGTTGAAGGCGTTGATCCTGACAGGAGAGACAAGTTGATTGAACTGCTTGATATAGATCTGCAGTGGCGAATGCATAAGGTATCTGATGGGCAGCGGCGTCGAGTGCAAATCTGTCTGGGTCTTCTTCATCCGTACAAGGTATTATGGATCGAATAGCCTGGGAATTTTTATATGGTAGTTATACTGTTGTGGATAGTGGGGCTTCTTTATTCTGGCCACCTTTTCCTGAAATAATAATAAAAAAACCCCTGAATTTTTAATAATTCGTTAATGTCTTTTGAATTACACACACTTCGAGAGTAGCTCCTGCCAAAGTCTCCATTTAACAACTCACAATCTACTTAAACTTTATTAATCCTGTAGTTGAATATTGTGACATTATCTTAATGATCATGCACATTACGACTTAGAGGAAATTGAACATTTTTAGCTATACAATCTTGTAGTCCATAGTTGCTTGTAGTTTAAAATATATATTATGCATTAAATTGAAGTTGTTTGATGAAGTATCAAACAGTTTTAAAACTTAATGGAAATTTGTAGACTGGCACCTACTTAAAAACACTTTTAATTTGATGGTTAGATTGATAAAAAACTTATGTATACAAAGAGTTATTAAATATAGTAATTTCGACAAGAATTACTATGGAGTAAGTGCATACATACCCATTATATCTATAAACTGGTTAATGTATATTGATTTACTTATGTGTGTGTGTGTTTTATTTGATTAATTGCAGCAGTTCAAATCAATAGAATCTAATACTGTAACCCTTGATTAACATTTCAGGTTCTTTTGCTGGATGAGGTTACAGTCGATCTGGATGTTGTTACTCGAATGGATTTATTGGAATTCTTCAAGGAAGAATGTGAGCAGGTATTCACTAGCTCTATATTCTATATATTTGCATGCTGAAACGCGCATCATGCAAGTGTGGGAAAATTGCAACATTATATGATAGCTGATCCTGGTTGGAAGTAGTATAAAAGCAACAATAAGTATTTTTCCATCTAATGTGGTTGATTACATGAATTATACGATGCCATAATCTTGTCGTGAATAAAAATCTAATAGCAAGTTTGATCGTTAGTTTCTACAGAGACAGTATATTGTCCCAATATGTATGATAGTATTCGTGGAAACTATAACACCAGAACAAATTAATTATTATCACTTAGCAGATGATGATCCCATCTTGCAAAGGCTGGAAAGTTGGGTTCAGAAAAATAATATATTATGTTTTCTATTTTTTACAGAGACAAGCTACAATTGTATATGCAACTCACATATTTGATGGACTAGAGACATGGGCAACTCATTTGGCATACATACAAGAAGGCGAACTGAGAAGAGCGGAAAAATTATCAGATGTTAACGAGTTGAAATCTTCAATTAATCTGCTGTCTGTTGTTGAGTCCTGGCTCCGTGCTGAAACAAAGCTTGAAAAGAAGAAACCTGTCCTCAATACATCTCAATCTCAAGGGAATTCTTTTGCTAGCTCTCCATTCTTTGCATCCAGACACATGGCATACTATCGATAATCTCTATAGACACCAATTGCTTATGAAAATAATTTGTGAGATAAAAATATGTACTATAAGAATTAATTGTCATTCCATATATGATGATACGACACAGAATAAAATTTAGCTAGGTTTTGCATCTGTCTTAGTCATGATAATCTTCCCTTATTTAGAGCTATGTCATCTTTTCCAAGCACCAATAGAACAGCTTTTAGTGGCTTATTTTGTTTTATTTGGTTTCTCTATTATTTATTTTTATGGAGTTGATATGTTTAAACAAGTATGCAAAATATTCGCCTTTGTACTTATGTTCCCTGGTCTTAAATAATTTGGAGTCATGTTCTAATATTAAAAATGGTGTTTCTAATAAAAAAAACACTAAAAATTAAAAAAAAATTAAAATTATGCTAATTTATAAATGTTTACAATATATAACTAATATTTTGGGACCTTAAAAAAGGGTGCACTATATATATGCTTAATTGAACATATTGATAAATTGGATTGCTCAACACTAAAAAAACTAAACCAATTAACTACATATTCAAAACAAATTATTTAATTAAATTTAATTCAAAAATCAGTTTGATTATTTTAAAATTTTTTAATTTTAATTAAGATTTTTTTCTTAGAAAATATTTGAATTTTTTTTCTCAATAAATTGAAACTTTTTATGTTGATAAAAATAAAAAAAAATTAAATCATTTTTTTCTTAGAAAATCTTTTCAAAAATAATTTTTTTTTCGAAAAATAATCAAAAAATTTGTTTATTGTGAAATTCTTTAGGTATATTTTTCTCAAAACAAAATCGAAAAGTTTTTGTCAAAAAATTTCGAAATTCTTTTCTCGAAATTTTTTTCCGTAAAATAATCGAAACTTTTCATCTTAATTTTTTGACATCTAATTTTCTCGGAAAAAATCAAAAACTTTTTTCTAAAAAAAAATTAAAATTTTTTTTGACAAAGAATTTCAATTTTCTTTTTACGAAAAACTAGTTCAAAATTGATTTTAACTAAAAATTTGTTCGAAATATTAAATTAGTTCGTATTTATAAATCAATTTTAAATTGGTTTATAACTGCACTAAAGTTGATTCGAAAATAGTTTTTAATAACTCACCCAAATCATTAATGTAGTCTAATTCACCTTTTGGGTTGTCTTCTAAATATTTTGCCAAATAAATAAGGATGCTGGAATTTGAGAAGTCAAAGTTTATTTTGTATCTTTATAAAATTAAACCAAAAGTTTTTTTTTTTGTAGTGAAAAATATTTTTAAAAAATAACAATTTTCTTGATTTAAAAAAATAGCACAATAAAATTGGAAAAAAGAAAATAAGAAAATATAGACTTGCAGATGGAATTCCGTGTTATCATTCTTCATAATATGAAATTGTTTGGAGCCTCCTAAATTAAATTGCAACAAACATAATAATGTTATTAACTAATAAAATATGGATTTTAAGGGAGAAAATGGATTAGAGTAGGGAAGAAAATGCATGAACGGAAAGAAAACAATGCAAAATTATAAAAATAAAAAAAAATTAAATCATTTTTTTTCTTAGAAATTTTTTTCGAAAAATAATCAAAAAATTTGTTTATTGTGAAATTCTTTAGGTATATTTTTCTCAAAACAAAATCGAAAAGTTTTTGTCAAAAAATTTCGAAATTCTTTTCTCGAAATTTTTTTCTGTAAAATAATCGAAACTTTTCATCTTAATTTTTTGACATCTAATTTTCTCGGAAAAAATCAAAAACTTTTTTCTAAAAAAAAATTAAAATTTTTTTTGACAAAGAATTTCAATTTTCTTTTTACGAAAAACTAGTTCAAAATTGATTTTAACTAAAAATTTGTTCGAAATATTAAATTAGTTCGTATTTATAAATCAATTTTAAATTCGTTTATAACTGCACTAAAGTTGATTCGAAAATAGTTTTTAATAACTGAACCAAATCATTAATGTAGTCTAATTCAACTTTTGGGTTGTCTTCTAAATATTTTGCCAAATAAATAAGGATGCTGGAATTTGAGAAGTCAAAGTTTATTTTGTATCTTTATAAAATTAAACCAAAAGTTTTTTTTTTTGCAGTGAAAAATATTTTTAAAAAATAACAATTTTCTTGATTTAAAAAAATAGCACAATAAAATTGGAAAAAAGAAAATAAGAAAATATGACTTGCAGATGGAATTCCGTGTTATCATTCTTCACAATATCAAATTGTTTGGAGCCTCCTAAATTAAATTGCAACAAACATAATAATGTTATTAACTAATAAAATATGGATTTTAAGGGAGAAAATGGATTAGAGTAGGGAAGAAAATGCATGAACGGAAAGAAAACAATGCAAAATTATAAAAATAAAAAAAAATTAAATCATTTTTTTTCTTAGAAAATCTTTTCAAAAATAATTTTTTTTTTGAAAAATAATCAAAAAATTTGTTTATTGTGAAATTCTTTAGGTATATTTTTCTCAAAACAAAATCGAAAAGTTTTTGTCAAAAAATTTCGAAATTCTTTTCTCGAAATTTTTTTCCGTAAAATAATCGAAACTTTTCATCTTAATTTTTTGACATCTAATTTTCTCGGAAAAAATCAAAAACTTTTTTCTAAAAAAAAATTAAAATTTTTTTTGACAAAGAATTTCAATTTTCTTTTTACGAAAAACTAGTTCAAAATTGATTTTAACTAAAAATTTGTTCGAAATATTAAATTAGTTCGTATTTATAAATCAATTTTAAATTGGTTTATAACTGCACTAAAGTTGATTCGAAAATAGTTTTTAATAACTCACCCAAATCATTAATGTAGTCTAATTCACCTTTTGGGTTGTCTTCTAAATATTTTGCCAAATAAATAAGGATGCTGGAATTTGAGAAGTCAAAGTTTATTTTGTATCTTTATAAAATTAAACCAAAAGTTTTTTTTTTTGTAGTGAAAAATATTTTTAAAAAATAACAATTTTCTTGATTTAAAAAAATAGCACAATAAAATTGGAAAAAAGAAAATAAGAAAATATAGACTTGCAGATGGAATTCCGTGTTATCATTCTTCATAATATGAAATTGTTTGGAGCCTCCTAAATTAAATTGCAACAAACATAATAATGTTATTAACTAATAAAATATGGATTTTAAGGGAGAAAATGGATTAGAGTAGGGAAGAAAATACATGAACGGAAAGAAAACAATGCAAAATTATAAAAATAAAAAAAAATTAAATCATTTTTTTTCTTAGAAAATTTTTTCGAAAAATAATCAAAAAATTTGTTTATTGTGAAATTCTTTAGGTATATTTTTCTCAAAACAAAATCGAAAAGTTTTTGTCAAAAAATTCGAAATTCTTTTCTCGAAATTTTTTTCCGTAAAATAATCGAAACTTTTCATCTTAATTTTTTGACATCTAATTTTCTCGGAAAAAATCAAAAACTTTTTTCTAAAAAAAAATTAAAATTTTTTTTGACAAAGAATTTCAATTTTCTTTTTACGAAAAACTAGTTCAAAATTGATTTTAACTAAAAATTTGTTCGAAATATTAAATTAGTTCGTATTTATAAATCAATTTTAAATTGGTTTATAACTGCACTAAAGTTGATTCGAAAATAGTTTTTAATAACTGAACCAAATCATTAATGTAGTCTAATTCAGCTTTTGGGTTGTCTTCTAAATATTTTGCCAAATAAATAAGGATGCTGGAATTTGAGAAGTCAAAGTTTATTTTGTATCTTTATAAAATTAAACCAAAAGTTTTTTTTTTTGCAGTGAAAAATATTTTTAAAAAATAACAATTTTCTTGATTTAAAAAAATAGCACAATAAAATTGGAAAAAAGAAAATAAGAAAATATGACTTGCAGATGGAATTCCGTGTTATCATTCTTCGTAATATCAAATTGTTTGGAGCCTCCTAAATTAAATTGCAACAAACATAATAATGTTATTAACTAATAAAATATGGATTTTAAGGGAGAAAATGGATTAGAGTAGGGAAGAAAATGCATGAACGGAAAGAAAACAATGCAAAATTATAAAAATAAAAAAAAATTAAATCATTTTTTTTCTTAGAAAATCTTTTCAAAAATAATTTTTTTTTCGAAAAATAATCAAAAAATTTGTTTATTGTGAAATTCTTTAGGTATATTTTTCTCAAAACAAAATCGAAAAGTTTTTGTCAAAAAATTCGAAATTCTTTTCTCGAAATTTTTTTCCGTAAAATAATCGAAACTTTTCATCTTAATTTTTTGACATCTAATTTTCTCGGAAAAAATCAAAAACTTTTTTCTAAAAAAAAATTAAAATTTTTTTTGACAAAGAATTTCAATTTTCTTTTTACGAAAAACTAGTTCAAAATTGATTTTAACTAAAAATTTGTTCGAAATATTAAATTAGTTCGTATTTATAAATCAATTTTAAATTGGTTTATAACTGCACTAAAGTTGATTCGAAAATAGTTTTTAATAACTGAAGTAAATCATTAATGTAGTCTAATTCAGCTTTTGGGTTGTCTTCTAAATATTTTGTCAAATAAATAAGGATGCTGGAATTTGAGAAGTCAAAGTTTATTTTGTATCTTTATAAAATTAAACCAAAAGTTTTTTTTTTTGCAGTGAAAAATATTTTTAAAAAATAACAATTTTCTTGATTTAAAAAAATAGCACAATAAAATTGGAAAAAAGAAAATATAGACTTGCAGATGGAATTCCGTGTTATCATTCTTCATAATATCAAATTGTTTGGAGCCTCCTAAATTAAATTGCAACAAACATAATAATGTTATTAACTAATAAAATATGGATTTTAAGGGAAAAAATGGATTAGAGTAAGGAAGAAAATACATGAACGGAAAGAAAACAATGCAAAATTATAAAACACCAAGACATTATATAGGAAAGAGAACAAATAATAATAATACAAATAAGAAAATACTCTAGGTTCCTTTTAGCAAATAAGATAGCTTTTTTTTTTTAAACAAATAAGTTAACTTTAAAGCTTCAAAAATAGTGTAGTGTCCAAATCCTGAAAAATTTAATGTTGTTGTTAACCCTCCAGATTTAATTTCTAACATCTTAGTATTATTGGGAGGTGATCCTCCCATTATGTCTTTTTTGTTCTTCAACAACTCATATTTTTAAATTATTGTTGCTCACAATTCAATGTACTACATCACCTAAAACATATTTCTATAAAATACTTATGTCGTTAAAAATTATCCATCCTGATATATGATTTGATTTATTTTCTCATTATTTTGATATATGACTTTATGCAAGACTTTAGTGAAATATTTATGACAAAATATAAAACAAGTCTGAAAGATTTATAGTATAGATTTTTACGAATAATAAATAAATAAAAATTTAAATATTTAATTTTTTTCACGTAAGTTATCTCGTTTCTTTTTTTTTTTTGTAATTTTTTTCTTCTTTTAATTTAAATATTGTAAGTTTAATTTAATTTTAAAATTATCTCTGCGGTTAAATGTTGTTAAAAAAAAACTTATATGACAAATAAATGAGTGACGTGGCAAAATAATAAATTAAATAATTAAAAAATGAAATTGATTAAAAAATAAATAAAAAAAAGAAATGAAGAAAAGTTGATGGTGTTATATTATAGTCCTCTATCCAAAATCAAAAATAAATTTTGAGATTAGAGTTCTCTCATCTTTTTTATGTCATTGCATCACCATTTACAAATCACCATCATCACAATACCATATTCGAAACGACCGAAGAAAAGAACGTTGCGAAGGAGAGACTGAACGTATTATTTCGATACTTTTGTCCCTCTTTGTTTTTAGAGAAGGGTGGAATCTTGTGTTTATTTTTTTAATGGTAATGCAATATTAGTAATCTGATAAGGTGATGATATGATAGAGAAATAAGGAGATCACTCATTTTGGACAGAAAAACTAAATATATCACCATTTTTTTTTCATTTGTTTTTAATTACTTATTTTTTTTTAATTATTTAATTTATTCTTCTATTACGTCAAACTGTCATCTCAGTTTGTTCTATAAACTTTTTTTAACTATAAAGTTAATTGATTTTAAAATTAAATTAAGGTTTAAATTAAAAAAAATTTACTTAGACAAAAATCAAAAATTTACACCATAAGTAAATAAATGATGCCAATAATAAAGGACATGGTTAAATTTTGTTTAAAAAAAACAACAACAGTGTTATGGTTGCAAAGTTGGCATAAAAAAGATGCCATTTCATTTTCATAGAAACAGAGCAGAAAGAAAAAAGAGAAGAACTTCACACAAAAAATCACGCGCATAATCAATCTCATTGGAGACACAGACCCTTTCCTTTCTCAAATCTAATTCGCCACTGCACATCGAAATCCCCACCTCTCTCTCTCTCTTGCTAGGGTTTCATAATCTTCTTCATACGAACACGACTATTTATTAAACGGTAATCCGAATTCTCAGCCTTTTCCCTTCAAACGCCTGATTCCCCCTTCCCAAATGCCCGAAGCAGAAGAATTGAGGTACACGGAAGATTTTTTATTTTTAATAAACTCTTGCATGTGGTTTTTGTGAGGAAATGTAAAAATATCTGTTGTAGAAAATGGGTTGTGTGCAAGTTTTAAAATTGCAGGGAAATGAATCTGATTTTTTATTTAAAAAAATAGAGGTTTTGTTGTCTTTTATTTTCTGCGTAGAAATCATATTTATAGGAGTTACTTGTCTTCTCTCTGATTGACGCAGATTTTTTTTAAATTGGGTTTGTTTTAGGGATTTGAAGCGAATTAATTGAGCATGCATAGAAGGAAAGTTGTTAATCATTGAGGCAACAAGGAAATGGATTCTGCAAGGAGTTGGCTTCAGAAGTTGCAGCCTCGTGATAAAATGAAGGCAAAGAAGAACTATGAGGATGATAACAATGACGGAAATGGAGATTTGGCAACACCTATGGATGAAGCATCTCTTTCTGATGTCACGAAACAGAAGGTTGCGGCGGCAAAGCAGTATATTGAAAATCATTACAAGGAGCAAATGAAGAATCTTCAGGAGAGGAAGGAGCGGTATGGTTCATTTTATCTATGCTTATGATAGATATACTCTCTTTTTAATATATTGAAAGATGATACTCATTTGCCTTCAAAGTTCAAACAACTTACATTCATATTTTCGTGAGGGAAAAAATCTCATTAGAATTGGAGCTTTGGGAACCGATCGATCAGAAAAACTGCAGCAATTTACTTTTTGAGTTTTTGGTAGTCTGTGAAAAGGGCTAACTTTGTGATATTCATTTCATGTTTTGCATCATTTTGGACTGAGTACTATGAAGTACGAACCTTCTGGTATTTGTTTCAGCATTACCATTACACCTTTGCATTACTGCATTATAATTTACATAGATACGAGTCGCACTGCAGTGTTGTTAAATCTGGCACTAGGTTGGAGTTTCTCAGGAACCCTGGATAAATATTCAAATGGAGCTGGAAATCAAAGGATGCTTATGCTGCCTCATATTGAGTTCTGTTTTGTGAGAACATTTTTGCTTGTAACTCAGATGGTTGTTATTATTCCTCCCTTGAGGTTTAGATGTTTTTTTGGATAACTATCCATAGAAAGAGTGAGTTTCTAAGTTATTATTTTTCTAAGAAAAATAAAATCTAGCTGGTCATGTGCATGTGCATATAACACTCTATGCAGTTCTTTAGAGGGAATTGGCTCATCATATAACTAGCTTGTATTATAGAAATTACAAAGTTCTAACATTTTAGTGGATTGTTTTGAAGTTATAGGGGCTGTTTGTTTCATGGATTACAAACTTTTTCCCAGGAATGTGACCTTGGGAATACTATATTTCCAATTTCCCATGTTTGTTTCAAGTTTTAATAAATTATGCCTAGGAACTTTTTATTCCAAGGAATAAAATTTACTCATTTTTTCTCCCCTTCTTATTCCCATGTCATAGGGTGGGAATCTTACATTCCTATGGGAATAAAAAATAACCAACCATTACTTTCCACTCCCACATCATTTTAATACTTTTTTTTTTTTTACTTTTTAAAAATTTCTAATTTTTGAATTAAATGAATTTTAAAAGTATTGCTTGAACTTTTTGATAGGATTTACCCTAACTCCATCTTCCATTGTAGAGTCAATTTATACATTAGCTCTTATATGATAAGGATTTATTGAATAAGTGCATAATTAAGTTGTGAATGCCCCCTAATCCTAGACTCCTAATTCTAGTCAAATAAGGAAATAATCATGAAATAGAAAGAACAATGGAAATCAATCCTAAGAGATAATTTAAGATGTTCTAAACTACCAAGATAGAATCAACAAATTACGAGATACTTTCCATTCGACACTCCTGTTCAAGCTAAAGCTTTCTTAGCTTTAAGCTGGTTAAAAACGAACCCTTAACAAGGGAAGTGTAATAGGGGATCCATAAAACGTGGCTGGAGAAACAACTTAGGGATGTTGAAAATGTTAGAGAGATGAGCATTTTTGGAAAGACAACTCAGCAAGCTGGCTGGAATGATCATTTACCTAAAGAGCTGGTTGGAATGTTGCGTAACCAAGGAAGAAGAGACTCATTGTAATGATCATCAATGGAAATTTCTTAGCAGACAGTTATACACATCAAGAACTAATAGTATTCTAAATCCGCTAACATCATTCGGAAATTTTAAACTACAAGAAAGTTTAGGATAATAAAAAGATAATAATTTGAAATTGAAACTGAGGCTGGTGTGTATCATAGCCAGGGATAGTTCATCACAAAATGGTTCCACCACATTGAGATAGGAGAAATCACCGCTGGTATGACTCTCAATGAGGGACCGTAATGAATTAGCTAATTCATCACACATAGTTGGGGATATTATGGGCCAAACTAAATCTGGGATAGCCGGAATAAAGTTTAATACAGTCTATTTGGAGCTAGACATTGTAATGGATAATCTGGGCCAAACTACATTTGGAAACGGAATAGCTGGGGTCAAGACTGCTAGAAGGACAGGGCAATGAGACAAACTATTCTAAGGCTTTTGAGATAGGTTGAGAAAGCGGCAAACAGAAAAATCCACTCAAAAAGAAACTAAGAGAGAAAGGGAGATTGGACTTTGTGCACACCAACAAGTAAAGAAGAGTAATGGGGATATGACATTTTGGCAATAGAGCTCCAGACTCTAGGGAACTCAACGGTAAAATAGTCACGGAGGATGATATTACTCTAATATGATGTTGATGTTATAGGTTTTTAGATATGAAATGAGGGAATGGAAAGAATAAAGCTTGTGAATTGTGATTATGATTTTTATTACAAAGTCTAAGCACTAATCCTTATTCATATTGATACTAGACTCCGGTTATTAATCAAGAAAATTAATTGTGACAGTTACTAGACTACTAATCCCAATTAAATATGAAAACAGATAATGAGATATAAAGAACTATGGATACCAATCCTATGAGATAATCTAAGATATTCTAAATACTGCAAGTTACAATTGCGCAATCCAAATATTATGTGATATTTTCTGCATATTTTCACAGATTGGAAATGTAGTATTTGAAAGATGGATTCCTCTCTTATTTTTTTGTTGAGGTGCAACCAGAGATGATTATAGTGATAAAAGTTACTGGAACTGTGAATGCCTTTTTTTTTTTTTTAATGTTAATGCGCATTGTGTTAGTTGCTTTGACAAACATGCTAAAATTTTATAACACCTCACTTGCTTGTAACAGTCGAACCATCTTGGAAAAGAAGTTGGCTGATGCAGATGTCTCTGAAGAGGATCAAAACAACCTGCTTAAATTTTTAGAGAAAAAGGAAACTGAATATATGCGCCTTCAGAGGGCCAAGATGGGTGTTGATGATTTTGAGTTATTGACTATGATTGGAAAAGGAGCATTTGGAGAGGTATGTTTATAATTGTATGTGATGAGTAATGTGACATGACTGATTATGCTTTCTTCTTCTGGTATATGATGATTTTCTTTTATGTATAAACTATGAACTGAAATGTAATGGGGATTGTATTATAGTGTCTCTGTTCATCATAATTAAAAATCTATTTTTTTTTTCTGTTTGGTACTTCGGTATATAATATGAATTTTTTTGTTCTCTTGATTCATTATATGCATATACTGATATTACCATTGATGTAATTTTGAAGAGATATGCATAATAAAATACTGTAAATTGTAATCAGTAATGTGGGATACAAAAGAGACTACAGGCTTTCATGATGTTTTTAGTAATAATTTTTTAGGGATCTCAATATTTTCTCTGTACAAGCCATGGATATTATGGTAATTGGTGTTATGAGAATAATTTGGGAGAATCAGTATCACCGCTCAGTAGATGGACAGGACACCAACATCCTAATGCTAGTCATATTTTTCAATTTGATTTCACATTTTAGTCTACAATTGATCTATGAGTCACCCAAATTCTTACAATATATAACCTTGCTGGCTTTGTTGGAATGGAATTAAACTATTGTGAACAAAAGAGTTTTTTTCTCCACTCTCTCACAGAAACTCCTTTACATCTAACTCAGAGTCTGATAGAGCAGAGTTAATAATGAAAGGATGGATGAATATTATTTGATCAATTGGAAGGAATAAAACCAAATACAATATCCAGAGCAAAGCTCCACAGTAAAGAGAACTATTCTCTCACTGCCTAACCGTAAAAAGGTTCTAACAGAATAATGATTGGATGGTTGTGCCAATCCCCATGCTCACTATTCCTAAAATTTGAATTTGTTGCAGGTCAGAGTTTGCAGAGAGAAGACTACTGATCATGTATTCGCCATGAAAAAGCTAAAGAAATCAGAGATGCTTCGCAGAGGCCAGGTTTACAGTCCTTTGTCTTGCTAGATGATGTTATTCAAGAGAGTAGCAACTTTTATGCACGAGTTTTATAAAGTCATCATGATTCATACTTATTCCCTCTTTTGCAAAAAAATATCAGGTTGAACACGTTAAATCAGAAAGGAATCTCCTTGCAGAGGTCGACAGCAATTGCATAGTCAAACTTTATTGTTCTTTCCAGGATGATGAGTATCTTTATCTTATTATGGAGTATCTACCGGGTGGAGATATGATGACTCTACTTATGAGAAAGGATACCTTGACTGAAGATGAAGCCAGATTTTATGTAGGAGAAACTGTTCTGGCTATTGAATCTATACACAAGCACAATTATATACATAGGTATAAATATATATTTTTTAAGGGTTAGCTTCTAATGGAGACAGATATAACTTTTAAGTTAACTTTTAGAACATGCTGGTATAACTCTTATCATGATTGCTAGCAAAGTCATTTCAAAATCATCCAATGCTGGAAAATGTTCTATGTATGAATCCATTTTTATTTGTGTGTTCCCATATGTTTGAAACTAAAGAAAACTTGATCATTGAACAGTTTAAGTGTTGAAAAATCAAGGAAAATCAGATTTGATTCTCTTTTATTTTATATTATTCTGTTTATTTTAATTTTATGATTTTGTCATTATTACTTAGTATTACTATTGTAATTTTTTTCTATATAAACAGCCTAGGGCTGTAGTAATAAAATATGAAAGTATTTTGCCTTTTACTTTCTACATGGTATCAGAGCTCTTGGTTAGGGTTATGTAACCTTGTGGTTAACAGCCACACGCTCTAACCAACTGAGCTAATGACATCAAATTAGACGCTCCAACCAACTGAGCTAATGGCACACAATACCCCATGGAAGGCAGCCCTTATGGGTAGCTGCAGCAACGACGACAGCAACACCGTCAATATTGGTTTAGGCAGCGGCTCAGGCGGCAGTGGCGGCTGGAATGATTTATCTAAAAATGGCTTTTCCAATTTTTTTGGCCATGAGGGTACTTCTAATACCCTCAAGGTTGAAATCCAGAAACTCAGTAGAAAAAATTACGTCGAATGGTCCCAAACCACAAGATTAATACTAGACGGTAAGGGAAAATGTGGTTTCCTCACAGGAGAGGTGCAAATGCCTGCCACAACTGATTCGAATTACAGGTTTTGGAAATCTGAGAACTCTGTTATTATTACTTGGTTGCTTAGTAATATGGAATCAGTGATTACAAAACCTTTTATGTTTTTGCCTACTGCAAAGGAAGTTTGGGAGGTTGTCAAAGTAACATATTCTAATATTCAGAATTCTTCTCAAACTTTTAATCTCAAATCACGATTGTGGCATGCTAAACAAGGAGATAGAGATGTCACCACCTATTATAATGAGTTGATGACACTATGGCAAGAATTGGATATCTGCTATGATGATCATTGGAAGTGCTGTGAGGACAGTGTTTTGTTTCTTAAGAGACAGGAGAACGACCGAGTGTTCATGTTCTTGGTTGGGCTTAATAAGCGGCTTGATGAAGTTCGAGGCAGAATATTGGGAAAGATTCCATTGCCATCACTTCGAGAAGCGTTTTCAGAAGTTAGAAGAGAAGAGTTGAGACAAGGTGTTATGATGGGTAAGTTACCTTCTGTTGTTGAGGTCGAAAGCTCTGCCCTAGTCACTAAGAATGAAGATGGAAATAGAGATGGCAAGAAACCATGGTGCGAACATTGCAAACGTCCATAGCACACACGCGATACATGTTGGAAGCTCCATGGAAAACCTCTAAATTGGAAGAAAAAAGAAGGTAATGAAGGTCATGCCCTCCAAGCTGGTACCTCTGATAAAGAGAAGCAGTCTCCTTCAAGCCCATCTCCTTTCACCAAGGAACAATTAGATCAATTGTACAAACTCCTTGAGTCTCAAACTCCTTATCGCTCTATAGCTCAGAGAGGTAATTTTCCAAATACTGCTCTACTTAGTGTCACTCCCAACTATACTTGGATTATCGATTCTGGTGCTATTGATCATATGACTGGGGAGTCGAGTCTGTTTTCTTCTTATAGTCCTTGTGTAGGTAACCACAAAATTAAAATTGCAGATGGCTTTCTTTCAGCCATTGCAGGGAAATGTTCTGTTATTCTGTCACCTGTGTTAACTTTAAAAGATGTCTTACATGTTCCTAATTTATCATGTAATTTGTTATCCATTACTAAATTAACAAAGGATATAAATTGTCAAGCTAACTTCTTTCATTCTCATTGCACTTTTAAGGATTTGAGCACGGGGAAGATGATTGGCAATGCTAAGGAGAGTGGAGGACTCTATTATCTTGACAATGGGCTCGACTTCAAAGACCAACAAAAAACGAGTACCTGTTTTGAATCTATTTTTGTTTCTTCTAATAATGATGATATTATGTTATGGCATTTACGGTTAGGACATCCTAGTTTTCCGTATTTGAAACATTTGTTTCCTAAATTATTTTCTAAGAAGGATCTGTTTTATTTCATTGTGAAACTTGTGAATTTGCTAAATATCACCGTTCTTCTTTTTCTACACAACCATATAAACAATCAAAACCGTTTGTAGTTATTCATAGTGATGTTTGGGGTCCTAATAGAATAAACACATTTTCGAATAAAAAATGGTTTATAACTTTTATAAATGATCATACTAGAATTTGTTGGGTTTATCTATTGAAAGAAAAATCGAAAGTTGGACAGGTTGTCAAAAAGTTTCTTTAAATGGTGCACACTCAATACCAAACAAATATTCAAGTCTTCAGAAGTGACAATGGTAAAGAATATTTTAATATATTTTTGTCTGATCTTTTCTTGCAAATGGGGTTGTTCATCAAAGTTCTTGTGTTAATACACCCCAATAAAATGGAATTGCAGAGAGAAAGAATAGGCATTTTCTTGAGGTTGCTAGAGCTTTACTATTTGCAAATAAGGTTCCAAAATATTTGTGGGGTGAAGCTGTTTTAACTGCATCATATTTAATTAATCGAATGCCATCTAAAGTATTAAATTTTCATACCCTTCTTGATGTTTTTCGAAATTATTTTCCTTTGACTAGTGTCTACTGATTTGCCACTAAAAGTTTTTGGTTGCACTGCTTTTGTTCATGAACATAAACAACTTGACAAACTCGAGCCACAAGCAATAAAATGTGTGCTTACCGGTTGCTCTCCAACTCAGAAGGGGTATCGGTGTTTTGAACCAAAATCAAAAAGAATTTTTGTAACCATGGATGTTACTTTTCTTGAAAATCAACCATTTTTTACTCACATTCATCTTCAGGGGGGAAATTTTAGGGAAGATTCATCTTTTACTTTTGAAAACATCATTACATTAAGTGAGTTGTCACAAAATTTTGAGACTTATATTGATGCACTAAAAGAAAATGCCCAAGAATCCATATTGGAGCTCAATCCACTTATGAATGAGGTTATGTCACAATGATCAAATTCTTGATCTCAATAATAATGAAGGACCACTTGAAATGCCACAACATAATGACTCAGATAAAGAGACACAAAGCAGGTTTACTACCACTGACCCTACTTGAAAGGGAAATGTCTTTGAAGGAAGAAACCTTAAACAGAGAAATGAAGGACCCATTCTTCGACCCTTCCAAGATTCCGAACCAATAGATAATCCAACACATCATCTTGATACAAGTAAGTCTGCTTCTGTTCTTAAGAGTCATGTCGAGTATCCTGATATAGACCTTTCTATTGCAATTAGAAAACTTGTTAGGTCATGCACTAAATATCCTTTGTCTAACTATGTGTCATACTTAAAATTGTCTTCTTCATTTGCTGCATTTACCTCTAAGTTGTCTGCTGTAGAAATTCCAAAAAATATACAGAAGGCTCTAAAAATTCCAAAGTGGAAGGAAGCTGTTCTTGAGGAGATGAGAGCTCTTGAGAAGAATCAAATTTGGAGAGTCATGACGTTACCTACAGGAAAGAATACCGTTGGCTGTAAATGGGTATTTACTTTGAAATATAATTCTGATAACACAGTTGAAAGATACAAGGCACGCTTGGTTGCTAAAGGGTTTACTCAGACATATGGCATTGATTACTTAGAGACTTTTGCTCCTGTTGCCAAATTAAACACTATAAGAGTTCTCTTGTCCTTGGCGGTGAATTTAGATTGGTCTCTTAACTAACTTGATGTAAAAAATGCTTTCTTGAATGGTGATTTGGAGGAGGAAGTATACATGGATAGTCCACCTGACTTTGAAGATAAGTTTGGTTCAAATGTGTGCAAACTACAAAAATCCCTTTATGGTCTCAAGCAATCCCCAAGGGCTTGGTTTGAAATATTCACTCGGTTTGTCAAAAGGCAAGGATATATGCAGGGTCAATTAGACCATACATTGTTTATGAAGTTCTCTAATGTTGGTAAAATTGCAATTCTAATTGTATATGTAGATGATATTATTCTCACAGGAGATGACATTGTTGAGATGGAAAGATTGAAGAAAAATTTGACAAAAGAATTTGAGATCAAAGATTTAGGCGTGCTTAAATATTTTCTTGGTATGGAAGTTGCTCGCTCAAAGAAGGGAATTATTGTTTCTCAAAGGAAATACATCCTAGATCTCTTAGAAGAAACTGAGATGAGTGGGTGTAGACCAACAGATTCTCCTATGAAATTAAATGCTAAACTTTGGGAGAAAGGCAGTGTTCCTGTTGAGATTGGAAGATACCAGAGGTTGGTTGGCAAACTTATTTATTTACCCACACTAGAACTGACATCGCTTTTTCTGTGAGTGTTGTAAGTCAATTCATGCATTCTCCCTATGAAGAACACTTGGAGGTAGTTTATCGGATCTTAAGGTACTTGAAATCCAATCTTGGAAAGGGTTTGTACTTCAAGAAAACTAATGACAGAGAAGTCTCTATATTTACAAATGCTAATTGGGCAGGATCAATTACTGATAGAAAATCCACTACTGGATATTGTGCCTATGTTTGGGAAAATTTAGTCACTTGGAGAAGTAAGAAACAAGGGGTTGTTGCTCGAAGCAGTGCAGAAGCCGAATTCAGAGCAATGACTCAAGGAATATATGAACTTTTGTGGCTTCGCAAACTATTGGACGAACTGAAAATGAAAGTTGACTCACCCTTAAAATTGTTCTGTGATAGCAAAGCAGCAATAAGTATAGCTCACAAACCCTGTACAACATGACAGAACCAAGCACATTGAGATTGACCGCCATTTCATAAAAGAAAAAATTGATGCTGGAATTATTTGTCTGCCATTTATGACTTCCAATCAGCAAACTGCTGATATCTTGACAAAAGGTTTGGCAAGACCCAATTTTGAACGACTTATAGCCAAGTTGGGCATAACAGATATCTTTGCACCAACTTGAGAGGGGGTGTTGAAGAATCAAGGAAAATCATATTTGATTCTCTTTTATTTTATATTATTCTATTTATTTTTATTTTATGATTTTGTCATTATTACTCAGTATTACTATTGTAATTTTTTTCTATATAAACAGCCTAGGGCTGTAGTAATAAAGCATGAAAGTATTTTGCCTTTTACTTTCTCCATTAAGTTTATCTTTTCAATGCTTTGTATTGCAGGGATATCAAGCCTGACAACTTATTACTTGATAGATATGGACACTTGAGACTGTCTGACTTTGGACTTTGTAAACCATTAGATTGTAGTCAGCTTGAAGAAACGGATTTTTCTATGGGTCAGAATGTGAATGGGTCTACACAGAATGAGGAGCGTTCAGCTCCAAAACGCACACAACAAGAACAACTACAAAACTGGCAAAAGAACAGGAGGACACTTGTAAGTTCACTGCTATTATGTTTTGATCTTGCTTTATTTATTGAAAGTAATCTAATTGCAAAACTTGATGAAAAAAAGAAAAAGAAAATAAAAAAGAAATGAATTCATGTATGGTCTAACAAGTAATGAATTCATGTAATCATAACCTGTACCTGTTAAACCCTCTCTCTCCGCCTGCCCAACCAAAAATGAAAAAAAGGAAAAGAAAATAAAAAACAAATGGCTCCTTTCTACTGTTGAGGGTATCTGTATGGAGATACCTTTCTTTGCTTCACGTGTTTAAAATACCGTTTTTGTACATTTTCCTGTGTGTAATTGTGAATGCATAAATGTTATAGGCTTATTCCACTGTTGGTACACCGGATTATATTGCTCCAGAAGTTCTTTTGAAGAAAGGATATGGAATGGAATGTGATTGGTGAGTTTTCTGCATGGCGCATGTATATCATAGCATATGAGTTAATGAGTTTATTATTTTCATTCATAACTAAGTAATATATTTTCATTTAATTTCAACCTAGTTTGACATTCAAATTTCTTACTTCATTATTTGTTTGGGACTTATTCCTTCTCTTTTTTATATTTGTTTCCTAATCAATTTTTGGAAAAAGTCAAACATATTGGGGTTTTCTCCATTTATATTGGACTTTGTGAATAAACTCCAATAAGATCAAGGTTAAATGTTTTATTATGACAGAACGGTGGTTGTTATAAAATTCACAGGTGGTCACTTGGTGCTATCATGTATGAAATGTTGGTGGGATATCCGCCTTTTTATTCTGATGATCCAATGACAACATGTAGGAAGGTAATCTTTCTAGTACAAATGATTCTTGCGTCTAACGATTGTTCGGCATTTACTTTTGTTTTTATCACCCTCTACAAGGACACTCTTACTATTGATTATGACCTGTGCAGTTATTGCATTTGATTTTTAATTTTCAGTTAAGATATTTGTTTCTCTTTTTATTTGTGGTTTCTTCCAAAGTCTGCCATTCTACATATAATTGATGGCTGGATTGTTTACACTCATTGATAAGTTTTGTTTCATATCTCTTGACATGCTCAGTGTTCTTAACTTCTTTGGACTGGACCTACATGATACCAGGGATCATAATTGAGATTAAAAATTCTCTTATATTGCAATAAATAAAAAAGAAAATGGGTGCCATATCAAATATGATAGTGGTGATGACTGATGAGGCTGAATGCACTTTTCATCTAGTCCTTAATTCCATTGGCATAACTCTTCCTCTAGTCCTTTATTTTGTTGGCTGAGTTTGCAAGATTAATAATATATGTCTTTATTTTTTCTTGCCTCCGAAGCTTCTTTCACTACATCATCTGTTCCACTCCGGATATTTCATATGAACTGCCCAACTCTAATCTATTTTCTTGTTTTACACGGGCTTGATAGTATAGGGGCTTGTGATCAATTCATACTCAGATGAATCCTTAACAGGCTATTGCCTTAACTGATTGATCATTTAGATTTAAAAAGCATTTTATTATTCCAAAGAAATGAAACTTGTATTCTTATGGACTTCAGTATCAAGATTAAGGAAATTGGAAAAGGCTGTTGAAAAGACAACCAGGCTAAAGCTAATTACTTCAATCAAGATTTTCTTTTCACTTACTCCTTCCTTCCCAAATTATAAGTTACTTTGCAAAAATAAAAAAGTGTCCCAAGTTATAAGTCATTTTACAATATCAATGAAACATTAATGTTTTTGTTCCTATCCTACCTTAATTATTTATTACTCTCTCTTCTTCCAATTCTATTAATTTCTCTTTCCCATACCATTAATGAAGAATAATTTTGTAAAGTAACTCATAATTTCTATTTTCCATACAAAATTAACTACATTTCTTAATTTATGTGAAATTGCTATAGCGACTTATGATTTGGGACAGAAGGAGTATTAATGATAGTTACTTTTTTTCCCACTTTTGAGTTGAGCATGGTATTTTTTATATTTCATCTGATGCGTTTTGACAATTGTAATTGTAAACACGAATTAGGCTTCTCTAAAATGCTAGGTGTACACTTTCTGCAATTTGCAGAGTGGACCCTATTGATATTAAAATGACAGTAGTGCATGTTTAGTTTTACGTTGCGATTGGCAAAATCACAGCGAACCACCATGATTTTGCAGAAGCTACACTTTGTAACTTTTGCAAAATCAAGGCGGTTCTCCATGATTTGCTAATCCCACCGCAAAACCAATCATTAATGATTTAGATTCCCAAGTACAAGCAACCTGACAATGCTTTAAAGTTCAAGACCTTCTCTTTAGAGTAGCCAAATTCTATACAAATAATGATTTAGATACTGTTTGGTATTTGTTTCCATTCTCTATTTGCAATTCTTGTTTTTTCTTTTAATTTAGAAAATAACACCATATTTTTACCATATTTAATGTTTTCACAGAACACAAAATGGAAATAGAAATGAAGTGAATACAAAGTGATATTTTTGTAATTAAAAGTAAAACCAAGATATAAAAAATGGAAACAGAAACCTAACAGACTGAGTTTTTTTTTTTTAAATTTTATAGAGCACGATTGTTTTATCTTGGTTTCTCTTTATTGCAGATAGTGAACTGGAAATCTCACTTGAAATTTCCCGAGGAGGCTGGGCTATCGCCACAGGCTAAAGATCTTATTAGTAGACTTTTATGTAATGTCAACCATAGGCTGGGATCAAAAGGTGCACATGAAATAAAGGTGTTGTAGTGTGGTCTTTTCTAAATTATTAGATTTATTATATTACTTACTTGGATATTGAGTTTACCTTTGTGATTGCATTTCTTTTCAGGCTCACCCGTTCTTCAGAGGTGTTGAATGGGATAAACTATATCAAATTGAAGCTGCATTTATACCTGAGGTCAACGATGAATTAGATACTCAGAATTTTGAAAAGTTTGATGAGGTATTTTAGTCTATCATTTTCTTGCTTATTTTGTTTAGCTACTTTTCTGCCGTTTTCCTTGTCCATTTTTTCTCATTTTACCTTTTGCACCTGCAGGCTGATAGCCAAACTCGACCTTCATCAAAAGCTGGTCCATGGAGGAAGGTAATCTTTGATGTCCTCGTCTTCTTGAAATTGTCAGCAAGTTATCTGTTGAGTTAGTGTCTTTTTGTTGGTTGATATGATGATCAAGTAGTATTCTGTTAAGACCCTAATTTTTTGCAATATAAGAAAAAGCGAATAAAATCAATCGGCTATCATTAGTTGTATTTTGAAATACTTACATGTCAACAATGGTATGTCTCTTCTGTTTTATAAATGAATTCCTTTTTGATTTGCATGTCCATGAGTAGGCTGTTGATATGCATTTTAGTTGTTATAAGGTGAATTGGTTGTTGAGAAGGTATAAATCACAGGCAGGGCCGCAACAGTAGGAAATATCTTGCAAACTATTGAACTGGCTTGGGGTTTCCTTATAAGGAACTTTTTTTTTTGCTGTCCTTTTCATTTTTAGGCAGATTCTGGCATTTAAAATCACTTGACTAATTTTAACGTGAACTTGCTCTACTTCAGACTCATGATATGAATAAACTTATCGGTATTGCACTACAACTATTGTACTATACTATAATAAGACATGAGATCAGAATACACTGTTCTTTGAATTCTTAGGAAGCCGAATTTACGATGCTACTAGGGTCTAGGAGTATGTATTGTTGGGCTTGCTAAAATGGTCATGCTAGGTCAGCAATCACCTTCATGATTTAGGGTTGTATCGAGTCTCAAATAATGACATTATATTCAACATAACTCGCTTCAGATTTTACTTAAAAACTTAGTTGTGTTTAACTTGCTTTTAGCATTGGCCAACAAATATATCTTCCTCAAGTTCCGATTGTTGGTTGGTTTGTTTGTAAACTATATTAGACAAAAAAGTATAAGTGTGTCTCACAGAATAGTTCTCAATCTTCAATTTTTTAATTTGTTACCAACAGCTGTTCTCCACGCCCCATTCATTTCCTTTTTCTGATTCTTTTGTTGTTTGACGGGATGTTGCAGATGCTTTCATCTAAGGACTTGAATTTTGTTGGATATACATACAAGAACTTTGAAATTGTCAACGATTATCAAGTTCCTGGGATGGGTACATCTCTTTTTTCTTTTTCCACTCATGTCTATTATTTTATGTAACATGTTTATCACAGAGTTCCAATTTAGCTATGGTCATAGCTATTATGCTTATTTGACAAATATGTCTTTTTATGTTAAGAGAGATATATCAATTTTTTTTGAGAGAATTACTGTTGAGGAACTCTTATTGAATATATTTTCAACTTAGATACATTAACCAAAAGTGTGATCGTTTAAGCCAATGAATGGCAAGTGAAAAGATATCTCCTCTGAAATGTACTTTTGTTTGGGATAGAGTATATTAAAGAGATAAGATCACTGTTAAAGATATAGGTTTATATATATATATATATATATATATATATATATAAAAGAGGATAAGAAATACTTAGAATGACAATTATATCAGTCAATGTAAACATTGTGTTTTCAAAAGACAATGCACCTCCTTATTTATACTGATATCAGAACTTAATTTAATAAGGAAGCAAACCGTTATATGATGAAATATGGGAATTAATCATAAGAGAGAATCTAAGACGCTCTAACATATTTTATGATGAATAATGTCGTGGTGTTATATTTTTCAGATTTTCTAACACCACTCTCAAGATAACGCTAAAAGATTTAAGCTTGTTATAAATTAATCCTTTGAAATTGAAAATATACATAGATTCCAGAAAACAACATAGGAAACAACTTAGACAAAACTCGGGTGTTTATATTCAGGTTGTCACAGCCAAACTTCATCCAGGATAAATGAGGTTGGATTTTATTCAGGGTAGCCAATGCATCCGGGACAATTAGGGCCAAATTGCATGAAACTAGTGACCAAAATGCATCTTGTATAGCATGGGCCATATTGCATGAGATAATTGGAGGCCTCAGGAAAGACATGACAGTCGGATGAATTAATCTAAGCCTTTTGAAACAGGTTTTGAGAGAGAAAAGATGGACAGAATTTGTGCATAGCTAGTGAGAAGAAAAATGAAATCACGATGACACCTTGCAACAAGCTCCATATTTTAGGAAACTCTACAGCATAACAGTGACAAGACTATAGCACCGCTCTAATAACATGTTAAAGTTATCGAGTCTAGTCTATTAGTTATACAGGAGAAAGCGGAACACTCTTAATAATAAAATTATATTGAACTTGATCCTTAGGGATATGGTAAGATATTCTAACAATTACAAAGTTGGAGGATCAGGATTCAGGAGTCCTTCTAACATAACATTGAAAGAAATGGTGTAAAACATTAGTTGGTAAACTGAACATAAATGCAGATAGGGGTACAAGTTAATCTACATGGACAACCATTATATTCAAAGCTTGGTTCAGATGAAGAAATTTGACTGATCTTTCTTACGATTCATTCCATCCATGCATTTTAGGTAGGGACGCGGAAGATAAATTGGTGGGGTTATGTTGAAAAGTAAAAACATTTTTATTTTTGTGTTTGTTCTGGTGTTGATTGCATATTACATTTGAGAATGTTCTAGAAGTTCATGGATACATTGCTCTTTATGTTGACTTTGTCATCCTCTTGGATTGCAGCTGAACTGAAGAAGAAACCCTCCAAATCAAAGAGACCGTCCATTAAGTCACTCTTCGGTGGGCTCTTGCATCTTTGTGACTATTTGATTCTTTCAAACTGTTTTCTTACTTCATGCTCTGTGTATATCATTGTTTCTTGCATGTAACTGTAAATCTTTTCATCTAATCACACTGGCTGACATATATGATAGATTCCGATTCAGAGACGTCAAAGGTGTCTGAAGTTTCTGATAAGTCTGCAAGTGATTGACCTGCTCAAGGAAGCTTTCTAAAGCTCTTGCCACCCAAGTTAGATGCATCTCATAGCGAGAGGAGTCTCCCTGATAAGTTCTAATATGGCAACCGCGTGATCTATCCCGACAAACAGTGTAGGTATCATAACTCATGAATATATTTGACTATTTCCATGTTTTAAATGTCGCTATCAATTCAATTCTGCGTTTGGGTTAGTTATTGGTTGCACTAATTAATGGTTATGAGAAAAGACAAGAAGAAAGTGCTGTGTCTTGAATCAAGTAATTAACCTCAAGCTGGCTTGGACCCTGTCAAGCACAACTTTTAAAATGTAAATCTCTTGATCACTGTCCATTGTCACATATGCTACACTGTAAACAGATACCTGATGTCAAAGAATTCTGGATACTATGTATATTCATGTTCTCTTTTACATTAATGATAACAGATCATTTGTCTGTAACACTGGAGTGTAATGACTTGCAAGTAATTTTGTTGTACAAGACCTGCATTAAATTTATCTGTCTCCATTTTGAAACAAATCTGCATAAACTTCAGTGTTTTTCTGTATTTATTATTTATTTTCTCACTGTACATCTAATAGTATTTTTCAGGTTAGAGAAGGGTTTATATAAGAGGGTGAGAGTGTTATATAATCAAAATTGTATCTGTATTACAATTTTTGACATCATAGAGAATCATAGTTAAATGCTGATACGACTACGACTTAAATTACCATCATAAAGACAAAAAAGCATATGACATCTTGATCCAAATCACACTCATGACCTATTCTTGGAACGCCGTATATACAATATTTTTGGACATTTGGTTTCTTTACACCCTGCACTGATGCTTTCTATTGTATTTTATTGTTTTGCATTGGCACGGTTCTTTGCTTTCACATTTTTTAACTATATATATAGAATTATGGTATTCGTATTCCAGTGAAGCTGTTGCATATGAACCAGCCTTATCTAGAAAATGACAATAATAATAGGACAAGGTAAAATGACATAGGAAGAAGCCCTGGATTCTGATGTTATTTTTTCTTGTGCCGTGTCGTTTAAAGCATACTATATAGTACTGTTGACCAAAAATTTCTAAACTCTGACCTCAGAAGTACATAACAATACAATACAAGTCGGCAAGCTTACAAATCAATCAATAATTGTATAGTATATATGTTTATTGATCAAGTGAGATGCATTTGAATAAAGACTAAGCCATAATGTTTGTATATTAAAGTTTTAAACTGTCCTTGTAGATTGGTAAAATAACATGAACGGTCGTCCATAGTCCCTACAGCCAGAATAAACTAACATATAGACATCACGTTCACCTTAAAGGTAGTTTAATAATAACTAAATTAAGTAAGGTTACCCGTACAGAAGGTAGTAGTTAAAGATGCAATCAACGTCTTAATTACTCGAATGTAAACTTCTTCATCACTCTAATAGTTTTAACTTCAAGATCAAACATGTTCCATGGATTTGGATTCCCTATAGTTATAAAAGTACGTGATTAGTAAGATTGAGTGGTTTAAGTGAAGTAGCTAGCACTAGATGAATATTAGTACAATAAACCCAACATGATTTTTATTTATTATTATTTTTATTTTGCTTTAGATATTCAACAAGAATCAGGATATTAAGGGGAATTCAGTAGTGAAATTCTACCTTAATTCTTAGTTGCACTTGTCTCTCAATTGGGTACACCAATAGGACATATTGGTGTTGAGTTTTGTCTTCTAGATCACAACTTTCCCAAAAAACTGCACCTACCTCGTTCCTAATCACGATCCTGATCAGAGTTAGAAATTGGATACTCATCCCCACTTTCGATAGAGATCAGGTTCTCCCACCCCACCTCATCCATATATATATAATTGAATATATTATGATCAAAATAATAGAACATAAAAATTATTAAAATTGTATTTTATTTTATTGAAGATAGATTAAAATCTAAAATATAAAATATAATAAATATTAAATAAAATAATAAGTATTTATATATAAAAAAATTTAATTATTATGTAAAAAGTATTATACTATCAGCACATTGACTGATACACTATCGGTCGGTGTATATAAATTATCTTATCAAAGAATACAAACCAATTTTTATTAGCATGGTGGGTTCTTTGTTCCTTCTCCAACGTCAATTTTTTTTATAAGCTCCAAAACGTCTTGAAAACAAACTCAAACCGTCAAACCATGTATTGATTAATATTTGTCTTGTTCATCAAGTATAATTATATTAAGTGGATTAATTTTTTCAATTAACCTTAAATTCGAAATATTTTATTTATACTATCGAAATCACAGTCTATGTATTGAATTGGTTAGGGAAAATCTGCATCTATTAACATGGGTAACGAGTCACTTTGATTTGATTTTTGAGAGAAAATAATTTGAATCAATAAAAAATAATTAGTTTGATTTGACTTGATTTTGATAATCTTTATTCACGAAATTCAAACCAAATTAAACCGATAAAAAACAGGTTAGTTTGATTTGATCCGCTCGAATTGATACTTTAAAATTTTATTTTAAAAAATTTAAAATAAGTTAACTTTAATTCAAATACTATAGATTTTTTATACAATTAAATAAGTATATGAGATACAAGGAAAAAATATAATTATAAAAAACTAAATAAATACAACATATTTTTTAAGATAAATATACTAATATAGTGTGAAATACAAGATATAATAATAAAATATAATAGTTTAATTCGAGTTTTGGATAATCAGTTTTGAATGATGTAAAACCGATATCTAAATCGATAAATATTAAATTTGATTGGTTTGGTTTGATTTAAACTCAAATAAAAAAGAAAAAAAATCGAATCAATTTAATTGATTTAATTTAAATTTTCGAATATATCGAATGACTAGTTTGATTCTTATACTTCTATCTATTAAAAGATTATAAATAAACAACAACAAAAAAATAATATCAAATAATAATCAAAGATTTATTTATTTGATATCTCTTGTCGATGTCAACCGAAATATCTCAAGCAAATTGTTCCACTATCTCAAATATGATTAGAGCTTTTAATTAAAAAAATTATTAGAGCTCAATCGAAATTATGTATCGTTTTATAAACTCAACAACTACTCACCTCAAAAGTTAAAAAAATATTCACGGCTTAAGACTCTATCACACAAGTGATATCACGGCTTAATACTTCTAATGTAATGTTTTTGAGCTAACCTCTTCCGTGATTAGCCCACTGAAAAGCGGAGTAGGATGGACTAATTTAACTAGTCGAGTCGATAGTACCATTATGTGGTGGGTTTGCGAGTAGGCATACCTAAAACTACTTATTTTATTTTATTTTAATATTTCACAAAAATAATAAAAACAATCAATCATCGATCAACAAAATCAAATGCCAAAACAAAATCACTGCTAGATAACAAAAAGTCTCAAAATAAATTCATAAACATTAAGCAATTCCAAAGCCACCATAGAACAAAACAAGTTTTAAAAATCGTAGGAGCAATGCCAACTTGGAGGGGCAAGATAGTGGAGTGGGTATCTTGTGTTTGAGTGAAAAAGATGGTAAAAATTAGAAACAAAACTCCAATACTTTAGTTTTATTTTTAGTTTGAGTTGGATTAATTAATGGATCAGTTTTAATCTTTAATTTTGTTGAGTTAATTAAAAAAACTAATTAAAGTAAAAAATAGTATTTTTTAACTTGGTTCGACGGGCCAACTCACTCGCCTCGTGATTGCCCATTTTTTAGCGGATCAAACGAAACAAACCAATTTAGAAAAATTAGATTTTGCACCCCTCAATTAGACTTGTACCCTCAATATGTAAAAAAAATAAAAAAAAAATCATATTTTACCCCTTTCATTTGCATTTATTCCAAGGTAGAAAAATTGTTCAAAAATCGTACCTCCATCACCAAAATTTTGGATACGTATATTTTTTTTCGTAGAAAATCCAGTACACAAATTAATACTACTGAAAATTTTATTTTCAAAAAATCCAGCATACATTTTTTTTTAGATTGTCAAAAGAATCTGGATTTTTGAAAAATCCAAATCTTCGGTGGTGTAATTTATGTACCAGAAAATTTCGTCAACTTTGACGAAATTTTTGATAGTGTAAATTGTATACTGGAAATTTCGTCAACAAAATTTTTGGTAGTTATTTTTACTCCCCAAAAAATTAAGTATTGAAATTTCTAGTAGTTAATTTTAATCTACCGGAAATTTCAAAACATAATTTCTTTTTTTTATTCCGAATTTTTTTTAATTTTTTTCTTCAAAATAGAGATGAAAAAACATCATTATGTATAGATTTGACTGAAGTATTCACAATTGATCAAATTTTTGAGTCACAAGAAGTTGTCATATCATGGGCAAGAGAGGTTGACTGACAAAATCGAGTAGTTGTTATCATTAATCGTTCTGACATAGAGATCAGAAAGAGAGGAAGGAAGTCAAAATTAATTCTCGGTTGTGATAGATGTAGAAAATATAAGTCAAATAAAAGTAACTCAGGGACTTCAACTAAAAAGTGTGGTTGTCCGTTTAAACTTAGATCGAGACATTGAAGTATGGTGAAAGATGGATTATTAGTTTAATGTATGGACTTTACAACCATGAGTTAGTGACTACTTTTGAAAATAATGAATTTGTGGGACACTTAAAACAAGAATATAAGAAACATGTTGACGAGCTGACAAAGTATCACGTTGCACGTATACATATCTTGTCATCTTTGAGAGATCGAGATAAGGAGAACATGACTACTATCTCTCAAATTTATAAGCGACGAACCACATACCAAAAGAATTTGAAAGAGCCTAGAATTGATATACAACATCTGTTGAAGTTACTTGAAGCTAAGAAGTATGTTTGTTGGAGTAGGATCCATGAATACTCTTACGTTGTGAGGAACATATTTTAGATGCACCCAAACTCCATAACTTTGTTGAACATGTTCCCTCCTGTATTGATCATGGATAGCACCTACAAAACCAATTAATATATAATACCGTTGTTTAAAATTGTTGGTGTAACTTCAACTAGGTTGACATTCAATATTGCATTTGTTTACATGGACTATGAGCGTCAAGAAAACTTTTGTTGGATATTGGAGAAAATAAAAGAGATGTTTGTTTCAAATTTCTCATTTTCTCAGTTGATCGTGACTGACAGAGAACTTGCTTTGATGAATGCAATTGAAGTTGTATTTCCATCTTCAACAAATTTACTTTGTTAACTTTATACCAACAAAAACGTTGGAGCTTATTGAAAATAAAATATTGTGTAAATAAATAGAATATATTGTAATTATTCATATCATTATGTGTATTTATTGCTCATAGTCTATATAAAGAACTTCTACTGTGTAGTTAAAATAAACAGATTTTTCAACATGTCTCTCAATTTCCTCTTCTAACTCAATATGATATCCAAAGCCTATTGAAAGACAACTCTAATCTTCAACTACCCAGTGGACCCATTGTCTTTGGTGAGAAATTTTTTCAGTAAACCGTGTTTTCAACTCCGGTTTGCCCCTTATGTGTTGCTATTATATATTCAAGCACTATTTTTTCATTTTTTCCGGCCAACCATGCCCTACTGTTGCCACTCCCTCTGATGACCTTTTCATCAACGACCACTCCAGCAAGTTCATCCTATCCAGACCGGCCCATCCCTCAACGTGCGTCGCCAATAACCTTCTCATGCGCCCAACCGTTCATTGTGTGTCATATTCACGCGCCACCCTTTTTCACCGCACGTGACAGCGCGTCCAACAACCGTTTACGATGTGGCTTCTCTCTTTGCACTCGCCTCAGCTTTCTGATTCCATGTTTGCCCGAAGTTTTCAGTTTCGAGTCACGAATATACGCGTTCTAGTTCAAACTGCCCCTGTTTTCCCAGTTCAGACGCATTTTCTGGTGCCCTTTACCAACCATGGCGTCCCTGTCTGCTACTGAAACAAAGAGCATATTTACCAACTACATCACCTCTCCTTTCTCTGTAGAAAAATTGAATGGATCAAATTATGATAGTTGGGTAACCGACATCAAATTATTGATGCTTGGTCAAGGTTACAAGGACCATCTCACTAAAAATCCTGAAAAGGTGGTTGTGTCTGAAACTTCAAAATGGAAGAAAATTGATGCTCAGTTGTGCAGTGTCATTGAGTCTACACTTCATCCAAGCGTTAAACCAATTTTCCGCCCACATGTCATGTGTGAATCGATTTGGAGTCAAGCAAAGGCACTCTACACTAATGACACTCAACGTCTCTATGGAGTTTGTCACCGCTTGATGAATATCATTACTTTGAAGACGATAAATGGTTCTATTTCTACGTATCTTGGCAATGTTCATAGTGCACTTCATGATTTTAATGGGCTTCTTCCTCTTGCTGCAAGTAATTCAGTTGAACAAAAGAAGGAGTTGGATCAACGCAACACCTTCTTCATGCTTCTTGTACCTTATGGCTTCCCCAGGGGCACTCTGCAAATCGTTATCAAATTTTGGGGTATGTTACTGTTTAGGATATGTCTACTACCTTAACAATCCTTCTTTGAGTACCAACAAACATCCAGCCGAGTCCTTTATTACTTTAACTCCAGGTGACACTATTGCCTTGCATCTCTGGGACATAATTAGAGTCTCTCTCGTGAAGGACCATCCAACTCTAAGCCTCGTCCCAAATGTGAGCATTGTAATCGACTTGGACACACCATTGATCGTTGTTGGAAGTTGTATGGTAAGCCTTCACATTTGATAAATGCAACTCAACTTAATCCTTTTGTCACTATTCAGACCACACTTCCTCCATAGGGCTCCCCTGTAACACTCCAAAATTTATAATAAACTATTTTATTAATGAAATATGATTTTAAATAATTAATTTGGTGTTAAAATAATTTTAGAATATATGTTGATAAATTTTGTGACTAATTTTCGTTATATGGATGTTTTCTATGATGTGTTAGTTTGATACATATTATATTAAATGAGTGATATAAATAATAAATATTTTATTTTATTATTTTATATATTTTTCTAAAAATAATAGTATTTTAGTGTAATATTTTAAAGAATAAGATTCATGTGATTTTATGTGTATATACGCGTACCTAATTAATGTTATATTTTTCTGTGCGTTTGACTCATGTTAAGTATGCACCTAGTTATATTTCAATTATTTAGAACTATTTTCTATTTTTAGTTTTTTATTTTATAAATAATTATCTTGGGATAGTAGTGATATTGTGTTTGATTTCCTTTATTTTTATATATTTGTTATGACATTATGATTTTATATATATTTATTATGATTTAGTAATTAATATAAAGTGTTGATGTTATATTTATTTATTTTATAATTTCGACTATTCTCTAATGATGGTAATATTTTAATTTGAGTATTTGGAAAAATAAGTGTTGTTATAGTGATTATTTGGAATATGAGAATTTTAGTTATTAATTTATTTTAAAGATTAATTACTTTATTTTATAAAATATTAGTTTTGAAATATTAGTAATATTTTAGTAATTAAATTGTGTTTAAAAAAGAAAGTGCTAAAAAAAATAAAGTTAGTTTTGATAATTGTTAGTTTATTTAAAAAATAAATAAAATAAATGAATAAAATGTGTTTTATGGGTTAGATCTATTTAGAATACTAAAATCTAATTAAATAATAATAATAATAATAATAATAATAATAATAATAATAATAAGTATGAGAAAGAGGGGGAGGACAAGAACAGCTGCAGCAGCAGAGAAAAAAACAAGAAAATCGGCATCGGCTATCGATAACTGTTCTTGAAAACTTTCTCTATTTTAGACCAAATTTTAGTATGTAGTTTAACTCATTTAGTTAGTCAACTAAACACATCTTCCGAGATTTTTAACCATCTCAATTTCTCTCTACAATACCCGACTTCTCCGTTTACGGAATTCGTTATTTTGTATCGTTCTTCTTCACCGTAAGTCCGATTTGAGTGAAACCAACGTCAAAGAACAAATGTTGTTTGCTCATTGAATCGTATTTGTGTGTGAAAGCGTCGAAATAATAAGTTAAGAGGTGAGAGAGCGTTTGAATTCGTGAGTATAATATATTGTGAGATGAACGAGAAAACCGTATTTTCCAACGATTCATCTGGGATTCACTACGTACGACAATAGCCCTTTGAGAGATAAATTAATTAATGTGCAAATATGGAAATTGTGAGAATAAAATGTGGAATAGAAATATTTATAAGTTGTTGATTGATTTAATTTTCGTTAAATGTGTGGTATTTGATATTGTTGTGATATTGGGTGTTGAATGAATTTTATGTATATTATCGAATAGACAAGTTTATGTGATGTGATAATAAAAGATGGATGCATTTTGATAAGTGTAAGACCTTTAAATTTAAATATTAACTTTGGAATTAATGTCAAGGGTATTTTGGGAATTTTTGTAAAATATTTAATATATGTATGTTTGAGTGAATATATATATATAAATATTTGTTTTGGAAGAGGAATTAAAATTATTGGATGAAGATTTAATTAATTTAATTTCAAGTAATTAAATTAATCGGACCATTAATTAAGGATTAATGACTAATTGCAAAAGGATTAAGTGCTGAAAAATCCAACTGGAAAATCCAGCATTATTTTATATTATTTTGAGAAGGCAGCACTTGAGTGAGTCTATAAGAACACGTGAGGAGCTGGGCAGAAATCAGAAATTTTACACCCTCCCATTTTGCATGTAATAGTAATTGCATGTAACAGTAACCCTTCTCCCATTTTCTGCCTCCTGTTTTCTGAAAAGCAGTTTCACGATTTCAAAATACAAAAGAGAGAGTTCCTCAAAAGTTCCATTAACTGGAAATACAGACACCAAACCAGAAAACCCCCAGTATTAAAGTTAATCCCCACCCCATTACGGAGCTAAAGAACCCAGTTTCGTAGCAGCAAACGCAAGCTGCAGTTTCACCGGTTTTGGACGCGTAAACGGGAGCAGAATCAGAAACGAGAGGAATAGCAGAACACGCAACAAGGGTAAGGGCACCTTCCAACTTTCTAGTTGCATTAGGGCTGTAAATGCATGTTATTTCAGTTCTGTTTTGAAAGGAAAAACTGCTTTCGAAATGACATCTTGAAAAATGAAGAAAATGCATTTTTGTTGATATGTGATGATTCTGTGATGGCTGTTGTTGGTTGAATGCATTAATGCTGTTTTACTTGTGTGAGAAAACTGAAGATGTTTTGCATGTTATTTTAAAGATGGTTAAAATACATGTTCATAAAACTGTTTTGGAAAATAGTTTTAAAAATGCAAAAAATGCATTCTGTTGGTGTTTTGTTGCTGTGTGATGATTTCTGTTTTGGTTGAAAACATTGGTCATGTTCTGATGATTGTAAAAACTGAAATGCTATGCATGTTATTCTGATGTTTGAGGAAGCTGAAATGCTTTGCATGTTGTTCTGATTGTTTGAAAAGCTGAAATGCTATACACGTTATTCTGTTCTAGTTCTGATGATCCTTGTGTGGATCATTTTGTTTCTGTTTCTGGTTCTGATGATCCTTGTGTGGATCATTCTGTTTCTGTTTCTGGTTCTGATGATCCTTGTGTGGATCATTCTGTTTCTGTTTCTGGTTCTGATGATCCTTGTGTGGATCATTTCGTTTCTGTTCTGGTTCTGATGATCCTTGTGTGGATCATTCTGTTTCTGTTTCTGGTTCTGATGATCCTTGTGTGGATCATTCTGTTTCTGTTTCTGGTTCTGATGATCCTTGTATGGATCATTCTATTTCTGTTTCTGGTTCTGATGATCCTTGTGTGGATCATTTCGTTTCTGTTCTGATTCTGATGATCCTTGTGTGGATCATTCTGTTTCTGTTTCTGGTTCTGATGATCCTTGTGTGGATCATTCTGTTTCTATTTTTGGTTCTGATGATCCTTGTGTGGATCATTCTGTTTCTATTTCTGGTTCTGATGATCCTTGTGTGGATCATTTCGTTTCTGTTTCTGGTTCTGATGATCCTTGTGTGGATCATTCCGTTTCTGTTTCTGGTTCTGATGATCCTTGTGTGGATCATTCTGTTTCTGTTTCTGGTTCTGATGATCCTTGTGTGGATCATTCTATGTCTATTTCTGCTTCTGATGGTTCTGATGTGAACCATTCTATTTCTGCTTCTGATGGTTCTGATATGAAACATTATGTTTCTGCTTCTGATGGTTCTGATGTTAACCATCTTATGATGATTCTGATGCGAATCAGTCTGTTCCTGCTTCTGATGATTCTGATAATCATTCTGTTGTTTCTGCTTCTAGTGATTCTGGCATGAACCATTCTGTGCTTCTTCTGATCAATTCTAGATAAAGTCTGGACGAAGTCTGGGCGAAGTCTGGGTTATTCAAAATTCGATTGTCATACCATGTGCTGGTCAAATTATCTTCTGGATTACTTCTTGATTTTGACAACTTATGGCCTGGAACAACTCTCTACATGGCAGGCTTCACAATGGTATGGTCCAAAGAATCTTATGATATTTATTCCCTCTGATATAATCCATCAAAGATATCTTCTGGTCACTTCTGGACAAGTATGGACTGTGTTGAAATTACACTGCCAGACTATGTTCTGATCAGTATAACTTCTTGATTTCTTCTGATATTTGAATCATTCTTGTTTGGAGCAAGTCATATTATGGCAGGCTTCCCTCTGGTATTTTCCAGATGTTCTTCTGATTTTGTTTCTGTTTGATATAAACCTCTAAAGTTATCTTCTGGTTGGTTTTGGACATTCTGGTTTATCTTCTGATAATTCCAGAAATGCATCTTCTGTAAATTCAGAATGTATCCTCTGATACATTCATCTTCTGATGGTTCTGTGTGAATCATTCTGTTTTACTTCTGATGATTCTGATAATCATCTTGTTTCTGCTTCTGATGATTCTGATAATCATTCTGTTTGTTTTTGATGATTCTGATGTTAATCATCCTGTTTCTGCTTCTGATGATTCTAGTATAAGTCATTCTGTTTTGCTTCTGATGATTCTGGTGAGTCATTCTGTTTTGCTTCTGATGATTCTGCTGTGAGTCATTCTGTTTTGCTTTTGATGATTCTGATTCTGGTTCTGTTTCTGATGTTGATCCTTCTGGTTCTGTTTCTAATGTTGATCATTCTGGTTCTGTTTCTGATGTTGATCATTCTGGTTCTGTTTCTGATGTTGATTATTCTGGTTCTGTTTTCTGATGTTCTAGTGTTGATGATTCTGGTTCTGTTTCTGATGTTCTAGTGTTTATGATTCCGATTCTAATTCTGTTTCTAATGTTCTGATGTTAATCATTCTGATTCTGGTTCTGTTTTCTGATGATCTGATGTTGATCATTCTGGTTTTGTCTTCTGTATTCGACTACAGGCATGCTGTATTCGAATACAGAATGTTAAAATTGCAGATTTTCACTAGTTTCAGCTTCTGTATTCGAATCAAGGGATCTGTATTCGAATACAGATTCGTGTTTTCCAGAAAACTCAGTTTTAAACACTGTTTTGTGAATTTTAAGAGTTTGGGGAAAGACTTGAGATGATTAAGAATGGAATTTGTGAGATAATGTGAATTGTTAATGATTGCTTGACTGTTTAATCATTGATGTGTTGATGATGATATCGATTATGTTGAGATGTTTTGAAATATGGTGGGATGGCATGAATTTTTATGATTTTGCATACTGTTTTCAGTGAAGAGAAAACATTGCATGTTCATGCATTGCATAGTCAAGTGATGACCGCGATGGGCCACAGAGTTGATGCAGTGACCGTGATGGGCCGCGAAGTTAAGTAGTAACCGTGGGTTATAGAATAGTTCCGCGTGTATTAGACAGTCTGTTCTATCCGGGGTCAGAGTAGTTCCGTGTGTATTAGACAGTCCATTCTATCCATGCGAGGATTTAACTTCTATGTATTTGGCCTGTGAGAGGCTAATACATGTAATTGTAGCGACCATGATGGTTATAGAATAGTTCCGCGTGTATTAGACGGTCTGTTCTATCAGGGTTTAGAGTAGTTCCACGAGTATTAGACGGTCTATTCTATCCGGGCTACGGAATGGTTCCGCGTGTATTAGACGGTCCATTCCATGTGTGAAATTGTGCTGGTCTGTTGAGCGACTGCACTGGTGCTGATCTGTGAGAGATTGCACCCTGGTCTTGAGGGTCGTTAAAGTCTGACATATATAAATCGTGTTGGTCTGTGAGAGACTGGACGTGTGCTGGTCTGTGAGCGACTGCACCTTGGTGATTCCAAGAAAAGTGTATACATGAGCATATACATATTGCATTGGGGGATTGACCGGTGGGTCACGATTGGATTATGATGATGAGTGGAAATTGAATGCGTGTGAGTACTGTTCAGAATCTGAATTTCTGATTTAATGATTGTGATTTGCTGAGGTGTTGTTTGTACTTACCACATAATTCATAATAATTGGCTGCTGTTTTGAAAAGGCATATATGTCATTAAATTTCAAATGAGCATTATTATTTTCCTCATCATTGTCATATATTATGCCATGAATATATGTGTTGTTGTGAGATATATGCTATGTGCTTATTTGTTAATTTCGGTCGGTGACCCTTGCTATTATATTGTGGACTTTGGGCTTTGCCCTCAGATGTTACCCGAACTCGTCCTACCGACGGATACACTAACGACGGAAGCGTCGTTAGTTTCCCCTGATCTTTACGTACAAAGTCTACGTGGACCACGCAGAGGGACGGATGGTTGGCTGAAGACGAGACTTATAGAGGATACGGTGGAGACCGTGCTACTGTAACTTAGTGCATGATCAGTCTAGACTTTTGTATAGGGTCTTGAGTTTTGGGAAATGTAATTTTATTTTGGGAATTAATGTATTACTTTTTCCGCTGTATTATTCTGCAGTCTGACACTGATTGGGTGATAACCTTTGAAATGAACTGATTTTATTTTAATTCCCTTGATATTAATATTGGAAAACTCATTTTAATTATTTATTCATTTAAAAAAAAAATGCACCTGCGCTGTGTTTTAAACTCGGGGTGTTACAATAAGTTTATATGATTATGATGATGTATAATTAATAATAATGATGTTATAAATTTGTGATAAGTTTATGTGATGATGTATGATTAATGATAGTGATGCTATAAAATTGTGATGAGTTTATGTGATGAGATATGATTAACGATAGTGACGTTATGAATTTGTGATGAAATTATTGAAGTACCCCATAATTGATGAAATAGTAATGATTCCAATCTGTGCTAAAGATGATGCTCTTAATAGAGCAGTCTAGGTTAACGAGGGGAGAAAATAGATGTTTGGAATATTTGAAGTTGATATGAATTTTTGAAGTGGAGATTATTTTGTCATCATATAGGTAGGGCATGACAAGCCTAGTAATTCCGGGAAAGTACAACTGAATGAGCCTGATCGTGGCGGTCTGCTGTTGAGCCTTAGGGCAAGATTGTTAGACATTGGAGGTATTCGGGTTAGGAATTCCTAGGTGACTTAGAGGTAGCACTCCAAATGCCGGGAGCTACCATGCAACACACGTTTACCTCGACTGTCGCGTATATGTGTCTCAGATTGAGTTGAGGGGATCTATGAGGACATGGCCAATTTGAATTGTCCGTCCACCGGAATGGTGGCATAGTATCAAGTCTCCTAACCAAGTACTTCAGATTAGAATGATACTACATTGTGAAGTAGAGTCTAAGCTCATGCATAGCATTGCATCTTCTTGTGATTGTTTTGTTGTGATTAAAATGTATTGTGTGAGATAATAATTTCTCTCAGATGATTTGATGTTATAGTGAATTATATTGATTTCTCTTTAGTGATTTTGACTTTATGTTGTGATGTTTTTTATTCTTGAAGAATGTTTGTATAATGATATAGTTTATTATGATTGATTGCGTGTTCTTCTTACTTATATTATACTACCAACATGATTTCGAAACTCACCTCCTTCGTTGTTTGACTGGTTTGGCCCCCAACAAGTTATGAAGATTTCCTTCGGTGGGTTCAGAGTCATTCGAACTCTGGTTCTACTACTTCAGTTGTACACCCTAGTAATTCATCTATTTACCTCTCTCACTCATCTTTTCTCGACCCATGGGTTCTTGATTCTAGTGCGTATGATCATGTCACTGGTAATAACGGTATATTATTTTCTCTTTCTACATTAGATTTTTTACCTACTATAACTTCTGCCAATGGCTCCAAAACCCGATCCCAAGGGGTTGACACTGTCCAAATTTTTCCTTCTATTTTTTTGCATTTTTTCTCTGTGTACCTAGATGCCATTTTAAGTTACTTTCAGATAGTCGATTAACTCAGTCCTATGACTGTATTGTTTATTTTACTAATGGTAATGATACCCTCTAGACCAGAGTTTAGGATTGACGATTGGCGTCAGATGTGAGTCTCGAGGCCTCTATTACCTTTCTATATCATCCAAGACATGCTCTGCCTTATATTCCCCTCACAATATCCATGCTCATCTATGTAACACCCCGAGTTTAAAACACAGTGCGGGTGCATTTTTTTTTAATGAATAAATATTTAAAATGAATCTTCCAATTTAATTCGAAAAGAATTAAAATAATTACTTAATTCTGGAAATTTAATGATTAACAATAAAACATTTTTGAAAGATAATAATATCATAATATTCCCAAAAGGTCAATATCAGAGTGCGGAATTAAATAGTACAACAATTGTTTTTCAAAATAAAAACAAAATACATATCCAGCTCAAGCCTAATACATCAAGTCTAACTGATCATGCGCTAAAGCTACAATAGCACGGGTTCCCCCCGCATCCCAAGCAAGTCCTCTCCGAATCTGCCGCTCGCCTCGACGTAACCTCCTCCTCCTCATCATACAGTGAGGGGTCGGTCTCCTCAGAAGTCAGCTCAATACATAGTCTCGGCCGCTTCGGCGGAGCCGGAATCTCATAACAATCGTCGGAGATCTTAGACGGACCCAGAATCTCAGCTGCTGCTAGCTTCGACTCATCAGTCTTCCCTTCTGCCTCGGACTCATGTACAACTCCTCCAGTCACCGGGTTGGGAGTCACCACTCCTACGGTGGCCTCCGTCTCAACCCTCCTAACGGACTCCTCAGCATCGTCGAAAATTCCGTGTGCCTCCAACACCAGACGGGAAGGCACAGGAAAGTCTATACTCGCATGAGTGCGCTCTACAAAGTCCTCAACGCCGTCGGTCCTGCTCGTCCGTTCCAACCACCCCGTGTAAGTCGCTCTGCTTGAGATGGGGTCAAATACCCAAGCAGTGCGCGAGTAGCGGTCAAGGAAGTTCAACGACGTTTCCGTCGTTCGGGTACCCACGGGTGGCATGGGTTTGGGTAACATCTGAGGGCAAAGCCCAAAGTCCACAATATAATAGCAAGGGTCACCGACCGAAATTAACAATAAGCACATAGCATATATTTCACAACAACACATGTATTCATGGCATAATAATATATGATGACAATAAAAATGCTCATTGGAAATTGCATAACATATATGTCTTTTCAAAAACAGCAGCCAATTATTATGATATATGTGGTAAGTACAGACAACACGTCAACAAAACACAACCATTAATTCAGAATTTCAGATTCTGGACAGCAATCACACACATTAATTTCCAACATTCATCATATAAACAATCGTGACCCACCGGTCAAATCCCTCAATGTAATGCATATATGCTCATGCATAATTTTCTTGGAATCACCAAGGTGCAGTCACTCACAGACCAGCACAATTTAACGGCCCTCATGACCAGGGTGCAATCGCTCACAGATCAGCACCAGTGCAGTCGCTCACAGACCAGCACTCGTGCAGTCGCTCACAGACCAGCACGTTTGACATAAACCAAGGTACAATCGCTCACAGATCAGTACCTAGTGCAGTCGCTCACAGACCAGCACTCGTGCAATCGCTCACAGATCAGCACGTGGTTGCGCATTTCAGGGTACAGACGCTCACAATCCAGTACCAGTGCAGTCGCTCACAGACCAGCACTTATATACCAAGGTACAATCGCTCACAGATCAGTACCTAGTGCAGTCACTCACAGACCAGCACTCGTGCAATCGCTCACAGATCAGCACGTGGTTGCGCATTACTCCGTGGCCCATCGCAGGTACCACTTGACTATGCAATGCATGAATATGCAGTGTTTCACTTCTCTAGAAACAGAATGCAAAATCAGACAATTCATGCTCTTCATCATGTTTAAATATTTCAGCACAGTCATAAATAACAACATCACAATCATGATTAAACAGTCCATTAATCATTAACACTTTGAAAAGTTTTCCCAGACTCTTAGAATTCAATTATAGAGTTTAAAACTGGGATTTCTGGAATTTTACGAATCTGTATTCGAATACAGCTTCTCTGTTTTCGAATACAGAAGCCAAAAACAGTGCAGATTCACACCCTGTATTCGAATACAGCCCTCTGGTATTCGAATACAGGGGCAGTCTCAGTGCACAAAACAACATCTTTCAATACATCAGTAAAGTTTCAAAAAACTTCATCACCACAACTTCAAAATATCACCAAAAGTTCCATTTGAATTCCCCACAACAGTCCCAACATTCCCCAAACACTCAGGGTTTTACAAAACACTCTTAAAACTTGGAAATTCTGGAAACTCGAATCTGTATTCGAATACAGACCCCTTGTATTCGAGTACAGAAGCATGAACTGCGGTTTTAACACTCTGTATTCGAATACAGTATGTCTGTAGTCGAATACAGAAGATCAAACCTTGAAAAGTTTCAGCATTTCTCCCATGTTCTTAAAGGTTTTCAAAACATCATCCCTTCCCCTTTAAAATCATTTCACAGATTCCATTTTTAATCATTTAAACCTTCCCAGAGTTTTCTCAACATTTTAAAATCCACCTGACAGAGTTTAAAATTTGATTTTCTGGAAAACACGAATTTGTATTCGAATACAGCTTCCTTGTATTCGAATACAGAAGCTAAAAACAGTGCTTCTGGAAAAAACACGAATCTGTATTCGAATACAGATTCCTTGTATTCGAATACAGAAACTGAAACCATTGAAAAACAGCATTCTGTATTTGAATACAGCATGCCTGTAGTCGAATACAGATGCGAATATAGTGTTAAAATTTCACTTATGTATTCGAATACGACATGATCGAAGTCGAATATAGATGCGAATACAGAAGCAAAAATCTTTCCTCTGTATTCGAATACAGGGGCTCGTATTCGAATACAGGTTTGAAACTTTAAATAAAACAGAACCCTGGAAGGTTGTATTCGAATACACAGATGTTGTAGTCGAATACACCTTCGAAAACCAGTGAAAGTTCAACCCTTTTCAAACTGTTTTCTTTAAAAAAAAAGACAACCAAATATCGAACAGATTCTGCACTTTTTCAAAAAAAAAACCCTTTCCTCATTTAAAATCCCTTTTTCCTTTAAAATCATCAACACCACCAGAATCACACAAAACAACCAGAATCAGAATCATCAATATCACCAGAATCACACGAGACACAACAGAATCAGAATCATCCAGTTTTTTTCAAACCATCAGCACATCATGCAACATTTCAGATTTCTCACTCACCAGAACAAACATGCAAGTGCTCAGTTTTTCTCAAACATCCGAAACATGCAAATACTCAGTTTTCACAACACATCAGAATAACAAGCACGCATCACAGAGCAACAAAACACCAACGGAATGCATTTTTGCATTTTAAGACCATTTTCAAAAGAGTTTTATGACATGCATTTTAATCATAATTAAAATAACATGCAAACATTTTCAGCTTTCACACGTAAGCAAAACAACATGTTTTATTAGAAAAACAGCCAGCAACAACCATCAGAATAATCACATATCAACATAATGCATTTTCTTTCAAAATGTCATTTTCGAAAAACAGTTTTTCTTTTAAACACAGAACTGAAATAACACACATTCGTGGTCCTAATGCAGCTAAAAGATGGAAGGTGCCCTTACTCTTGTAGCGTGTTCTGCTTCTGCTCTTGTTTCAGCCGTCGTTCCCCTTTTTGCGTCCAAAAACAGGTGGAAGCTGCTGCCTGAGTGTGCTGCTACCAAACTAGGTTCTTTGGCTTCGTAATGAAGTGGGGATTAACTTTACTATTGTGGGTTTTCTGGTTTGAGGTTTGGATTTTTAATTTTATGGTGTTTTGAGGAATTCCCTCTTTGAATTTGAAAACCGTGAAGCTGTTTTTCAGAAAACAGGGGCAGAAATGGGAGGAAAGTTACTGTTACATGCAATCACTCATTACATGCAAAATAGGGAGATGTGAGTTCTGGTCTTAACTTATAGAACTACTTGAGTGCATTCCTTCTTAAAAATACTAATAAAATAATGATGTATCATTTCAGCACTTAATCCTTTAATTAACCACTAATCCTTAATTAATGGTCCAATTAATTTAATTACTCGAAATTAAATTAATTTAATTCTTCATCCAATAATTTTAATTCCTCTTCCAAAATAAATATTTATATATATATATATATTCACTTAAAACATACATATATTGAATATTTTACAAAAATTCCCAAAATACCCTTGACAAGAATTCCAAAATTAACATTACATATTAAGGGTCTTACAATCTAGGACACCCAAGTCTTGCCAAACTTCAAAAGTTGTTGTCGAGTTTGTCCAAATTGTCCACTTTACATTGTGAGTCGTGTCAGTTAAGGAAACACACTCGTAGTCATTTTTCTGATTGAGTCAATAAAAGGGTTTCGTCCCCCTTTGCTTTAGTTCACTTTGACGTTTAAGGTCTTTCTCGTATTGTGTCTACTTTACAGTCTAAATTTTTGTTACTTTTATTGATGATTATTCTCGTTGTTTGTGGTTATTTTTAATGAAAAATAGATTTGAACTGTTTTCTATTTTTGAGCAATTTTATCAAGAAATTAAAACTCAATTTCGTGTCTTATCCCCAGGTACCGAGTTCGGTTTCCAATGGAAGGCAAAAACTGAAGTAGCAATGTCGATTTACAAGAAAAGGGGGATTAAATTGTAAATTCGCCCTTTGAAAATTCCTGTTAAAAACTTAAGAAAATAACTCAAGATTGATCTTGGTTGTGAAAACAGAAAACGGAGAACGTTCTTGGTTTTCACCAGAAAACAGAGAACGTTCTTGGTTAGTTAAACTCAACAGTTCAGTTTATCTATTTAACTTGATAATTAACAGACTGAAAGTAAATAGAGACAAGGGAAGAGATATCACACACAGATATATCCTGGTTCACCCAACCCGGGCTACGTCCAGTCCTCACAACGGTGAGATTTTCCACTGAGTGTTTAAAACAAAGAACCTTCTTGGTTTTACAGCACCTAGCTTAGATGAACCTTGATCTTTGTTACAGACTTTAATCTAATTCCACCTAGAAAGAGATTAATCAAATCACCTACCAACCTTGATAGGATTTCTTACAATCTACCCCAAACTATACTTAACTCTTATAGTTTGAGTTTTACAATAATGATGAGATTGTTTTGTTAGAATCTGAGATGTCTCAACTCTTTTTTGAGATTCGATTCTTTACAAAGAATTCAGTACAAATGTATCAGAGTATATAAGAACTTGACCAGACTGAATCTTTTAAGTGATGAAAGAGTTTCAAGTATGTATGTGAGTGATTGATGATATATCTTGGCACTTGAATGTCTTTGATTTTTGGACAGAATCTGTGTATGCTCAACTCGTGTTTGAGATTAGATTCTTGACAAAAGAATTCAGTAGAATGATTCTGATATGAAGAAGAAAAACAGAACTGAATCTTTTGTTTGTGATTGAGAAGCTTTCAAGTATGTAAGTGTACGTGAGTGATGTTTTTCTTTGTACTTGAAGTTGTTATTTCTTCCTGAGCTTTGGCATTCCTTTTATAGGTGTGAGAGCATTTAATGATGGTCAAATAGAGCCGTTGATAGTGCTCTTGTCAGGCTTGACCAAAGGCAATATTTCTGATTAAAAATAATTCAGCTTTTGACTATTTTTAATTTCTATTTTGACTGGGCTGAAACCTTTGATTCTTGATCGGATTTCCTTTGTTTAATGATCCTTTGTACTTCAAATATATTTGTTAATATATTTGATTTGATCTGGAGTTTTGATTATGTCAAAACAACTTGGAGAATGATGATGAACTTCTGCAGAATGTTAATGAAAATTCTGGAGATTGATAATCAATTTGGAGTCCTAGTATCTGAACTTTCTGGAGATTGATAATCAATCTGGAGATTCAGTTTTGATCATTCAGGATGTTTTCCTGATCTTTTCTTGGATCTACTTTGATGTAAATATACTTCAAGATCGTTCAACATTCTTGGCAGTCAAGCTGGAGAATGATTGTATCATTCTGGACTAATGATACACTGTTGGAGAATGATGTTAAACATGCTGGAGATTGATGTTTGATCATTCTGAAGATAGTTGTTAATCATGCTGGAGAATGATAATCATTCTGGAGATTGATTATCATTTCTTGAGACTGATGATTATTCCTAGAGACTGATGATCATTCTTGATAGAAGATCATTCTAGAGACTAATCTGATCATTCTGGACATTCTGATGTTCAAGAACAGACATGGTTCTTCCTCTGAATGTATTTTCTAGAGGTATCCTCTGAATGTATTTTCTGGAGATATCCTCTGATATCGTTTTTTGGAGGTATCCTCTGATTGTATTTTCTGGAGGTATCCTCTGATAGTATTCTGGAGATATCGTCTTCTGGAGGTATCCTCTAGTATCCTCTGGTGACGTCTTTTGGAGGTATCCTCTGGCGATTTCTTCTAGAGGTATCCTTTGGTGACGTCTTCTGGAGGTATCCTCTGGTGACGTCTTCTTGAGGTATCCTCTAGTGACATCATCATCTGGTGATGTCATCATCTTATGGTGACGTCATCATCTTCTGGTGATGTCATCATCCTCTAGTGACGTCGTCATCCTCTGGTGATGACTTCGGGTAACATCTTCTGTTTTTCCAGATTGTGTCAAGAGTGTTCTTTATGCTGATTTCTTGGCTTTCCTTGAATCATTAACATGCTGGAGATTGATTGTTAATTCTGGACATTCTGGAGACTGTTTAGTCTTACTTGGGCAGCTTTGATTCATGGCCTTTTTTCTTTGTGATTCGAATGACTTCTTTTGATTGTAATTGATCGCATTTGTGCATTTTGATGAAGTGAATGGACTCTTGCTTTGTTCACTTATGCATTCATGTTCCTTAAACAAAACTTAAGTGAAATCATTAGTAGACCACTATTCATAAAACTTAATCATTTAATTCAAAAGGTTTGTTTTCATTAAAACATATATCAAAAAGGTTTTTTCCTCAACAAAAACTCGTTATTTCCAATGGGTTGAAAGGGGGGCGAGAAGGTCGTGACTAACAGTGTCGATAACGGTAAGGGTCGGGCTGTTACATTGGCCTTGTTGGTAAGATTGATTGATTTAAGGCTCGCTTGGTGGGTAAGCGATATAATCATATTTTTGAGTTGGATTATTGTGATACCTTCTCACCTGTAGCCAAAATGGCATCTATCAGACTATTTTTCTCCATTGCAACAATTCGACGTCTCTACATTAACTTGACATTAAAAATGCCTTTTTGCACGATGATCTTGAAGAGGAAGTTTATATGGAGCAACCACTAGGGTTTTTTGCTAAGAGGGAGTCTTCCACCATGGCTTGTCGGCTACACATGTCCCTTTATGGTCTTCAATAGTCTTCTAGAGCTTGGTTTGGCAGATTCAGCACGATAGTACAAGAGTTTGGTATGATTCCTAGTGAAGCTAATCACTCTGTATTTTATCATCACTCAACCCAATGGTGCATCTATCTTATTGGTTATGTGGATAAAATTGTCATAATTGATAGTGATCAGCAAGGAATACTCCAGTTGAAGCAACATATTTCAAATCATTTTCAAACTAAAGAACTCGATAAACTCCGTTATTTTTCGGTATTGAGGGAGCCCTATGCAAGGGTGGCCTTCTAATTTCACAAAGGAAATATGCTATGGATATTCTTGAAGAAACATGTCTATTAAATGTCAAGCTATTTGATACTCCTATGGATCCAAATGTCAAACTCCTACCTAATCAGGGGGAGCCTCTGTTAGATTCAAGAAGATATAAGAGATTGGTTGGAAAATTAAACTATTTCACAGTCACCTATCTTGACATTTCCTTTGTTGTCAGTGTGGTAAGCCAGCTCTTAAATTATTCTTGCCAAGAACATATGGATAATGTAATCCAGTTTCTTAAATACATCAAAATGCTCTTGGAAAAAAGTCTCATTTATAAAGATAGAGGGCATACTTAAATAGTTGGTTACTCGTATGCTGATTGGGCAAGCTCACCCATTGATAGACGATCCACTTCTTGGTATTGTGTACTTGTCAGAGGAAATTTAATATCTTGAAAGAGTAAGAACCAAAATGTTGTTGTAAGATCCTGCACTGGCAGAGGATAGGGGCATGACACTAGTAACACGTGAGCTCATCTGGCTGAAATAATTACTAAAAGAACTTCAATTTTAAGAGGCCAGCCCAATGACACTAATATGTGATAATCAAGATGCATTGCACATCGCCTCGAATTTTGTTTTTCATGAGAAAACGAAGCATATTTAGATAGACTGTCATTTTGTTAGAGAAAAGATCGAATCAAGCGACATCATCACTAGCTTTGTCAATCCAATAGTCAGTTGGCAGATGTGTTTACAAAGTCATTGTGAGGTCGTAGAATTAGTTATATATGTAGCAAGCTTGGTGCATTTGATTTATATGCTCCAGCTTAAAGGGGAGTGTTGAAAATAAAATGCCATTATCTAAATAAATAGAATATCTTGTAATTATTTCTACCATTATGTGTATTTATTGCTCATACAAAAGACAAAAGACCCCTAACATCGTCAAGCGTAATAGTTATTTTGCCAAATGACAGGTGAAATGAGCTAGTCTCTGCGTGCCATCTCTCAGCAAAAGCATATATGAGATTATCATCGATCATATGGAAACTACATTGTTGCAACGGATGTAACTCAAATGTAGTAATCCATTGATCTATCTGTGTAGGTAATACATATCTGATATCAATGAGTTTATTTTGGTTTTTGTCATTTGAAACAAATTTCAAGGCACGTCTATCCTGTTTAATTCAAATAGCACACAATAAATTATACAATTAATTAGTTTACTATATATATACTAAACAATATAATATTATACATATATTAAACTATACTATACTATACATATAATAAACTATACTATAAATATATAAAACTATACATATTGTGCTATACTATATTATATTATGTAATAAAATACATTTTTTACCAATCTGTTGATAACTCTTCATCATATGCATATTTTTCACTGTTTTTTAGTTTTATTTATCTGGGATTATTAGTTAATTTGAGAAATTAACTGATATATTTCGTTGATTCTAGTCGTTGAGTTAATAAAATATTTATGTTTTTATTTCCTTGATTAAGTAAAGATTTTTCGTAGTTTTGCGTTAATATTTTTGTTTTAGTGCAGTGCTAAATTTTAGTGAAAAATCAACATGACCTATGTGGAGTATTTTAACCATATCTGGAGTTGTAGATGTACAATTGGAGTCAAACCAAGTGCAAATGAAGGCTAAGATCCACAGCTACAACTTTCATGAAGACACTGGAACCCAATTCGGACTCAAAAGAGGAGAAAATGCACTAAACGCCAAACTCAAGATGTTGTGCGCTTAAAGCGCATCTGGGGCGCATTTATGCATATATGAATCTGTCATAATGCGCTTGAAGCGCGAATGAGGCGCCTAGCGCACATCAAAATACATTAAAACGCATTTTTCTCACTCTATAGGATTTTTTTTCGTTTATTGGGAAGTTTGGAGACTTGTGCCCTAGCAGAGAAACTCAGAGACGACTGTTTCTAACACAGTTGAAGGAGTTTTTATCAAGAATCATTCATTAATCTTTCTTGTAATTCTTTTTTAATCTCTATCTCTTTTATCTCTGTCATGAGTAACTAAACTCTATTTGTTATGGATGAGTGAAACAAGATGAAACTCTTATTTGTTTGATTTGATTTCTGGTTATATGAATAAGTATTGAATTATTTTTCTCATCTTTGTGCTTAATGCTTTTTATTGCTTGATCAACTTTAAAATGTTTTACGATTCGCATTTTGAAACGGAAGTGGACTTTACAAATGCTTGAGATGAGAAATTCATGAGATTGTAGTCTATGGATAGATGCAGGTCATGAAACCAATTGAATTAGTTGCAGAGACAACAGTTTAATAAAATAATTTTTGTACTGTAAAGCTTAATTTTAATCTTAAATCCACTAAAGAATTAGGGGTTACTTTGGAATTGAAGGTTCTATCACTAAGACATTGGGGCAAGAATACTAAAGAGATTCGGTAATAATTCAATAAAGAAATTCAGTAACTAAGATCAAATTAGAAACCAAGGTTGGACTCGTAGTGAAACTCATCCCTGACATATTTCTCATTTTAAAAGTTCAATTCTATTACTTTTGTTATTTCAATTATTATTCCAATCAATTCATAAACTTTTTGTTCAATTTTAGCAATTAAACATAATTCAATAGTAAAACACAATCCTTGAGTTCGACATTCGGTACAACCGTTTTAATTATTACTTGCAACGATTCAGTACACTTACTGAAACGTTATCACCTGTTCATTCCAAACTCTAGCTACAATGTGGTGCTCATAGTCTTTAAGGATGAAAAAATCGAAAGGACCTCCAAGAAACATAGGTTGGTCGGGTTGCTGATGCATATAATCCTACTGCTGCTCCTGCTCATGTTGTGTATGATCCTCAAACGCAAGATCCTACTCCTCCTCCTACTCAAACTTAGGCTGAACATAATAATCCTTCTCTTGTTGCATCTTTTAATTCTTCTTTCTCCTTTTTCAAAAGCGGCTCTCATATTAGATTGTGTAGGACGTCGAACTCGAGAATGTTCCACATGTTTTTCGCTCCTATGGTCCTCACCGACAAAAAATTGAATGAAAAAAATGTAAACAAAAAAAAAATTAATGCAACAAAAAAACTAACTCGAAAATTTCATTTTTAATGAAATTTCATGTAGTTAAATTGTGTATTGGAAATTTAAAAAATGAAATTTATGATAGTTATTTTCAACTAGAAATTTCAGTTTTTGAAATTTCTATTACACAATTTAACTATTGAAAATTTTAAAATGCTGAAATTCCTCGTTGAAAATAATTACCGAAAATTTATTTTTTGAAAAAAAATTACTTTTTCGAAAGTTTAAAAATATAGTGGTATACTTAAAATATCCAAATTTATTTTAATTTTTACTGTTTACTTATAAATATTTTAGTAAATTAAATTATAAAAATTATAGACGTGAATACAAGTCTAATTAAAGGAATACAAGATCCAAACTTTTCAATTTAAATAATTAAACTTAAACTAACCAATATAACGGGACAGATTAAACAACCCGTCCCTACTTTCGCTTCCCGAGAGTTCTTAATAAATCAATATATTCGTCTTTCCACTTCAAGCTTTATTTATACCATTTCCACTATTTGCATTAATATTTATTACTGTTCAAAAGTTATAATTGATTTGCTAACAACGTATTGTCACGGGAGAATAGTAAATACAATACACAAATAACTAGGTAAGTTTTGCAGTAGTATTGTCAAAGAAAAGTTGATAAAAAATTGTCAAAAAAAAGTTTGTTATATTAAAAGCTTGCTAAATTAGTCCTCGACAAAAAAGAAACATTTTTAGCTCCTGACAAAAAATAATATGGGATATATGTTAGTTCTTTGGTCAAATTTTTTTTGAATTGGTTTCAATATTCGTTTTTAAACCGTGATAATCACATCGTTATTACGAAAAAAAATAAAATTATTATAAAATAGAAAGAAATTATAAGTTGAAAACGAAAATACAAAACGAAAAATGAAAATAGACAATAGAAATACCTTAAATAAAAATTGATATTATGTTCAACATCATTCTTTGTTGTCGTTGGAAACTGTCCTTGTAAATTTTTTGTTAAAAGTCGTAGAAAGATTATAAACATTGTTAATGATTTTAATACACATCATCAATATAAAATTCAATAATAAATTATGGTTCAATGATTAAATTGTCTTAGTTCAACAATAACCTTAAAAAAATCATCTTTTATTTTCAGAAACCATTATGTCTCACGTTTTATTGTGGCTCACAAATTTTCAGAAACTAATAAAATAATAGAAATCACTGCCAAACCAACGTGTAATGATTAGCTTCTAGTGACTTGTCTTTTTCCAAATGGCTTGATTATGCCGGCCATCAACAGGAATTAGCAATGACAACGCCTTAATTTTATTTAATTTAATTTGATTATTTAATCATGAACTTCACCCTTTAAAAGTAACATAATCCTCTTCTTGAAAACCCTCTCTCACATTCCCACCCCAACTCCTCCCTACTTTGTATTTAATTTTGCTTAATATTTTGATTTATTTCCCTCTCATATTAAATTTCTTAAATATAGTACCTAGATTAATTTTAAGCAATTTGATATATAATCTTTCTTTGATGAAAGTTGGATTTGAAGTACTTCATGCAAATCCAACTATGATTCATCCTCACATGCATGAAACTTGGGATTACACAATCATTACAAATGACTTATTTCCACCGCCAATCCAAACAAATCCTTATCCAAAGTCATTAACAGAAAACCACTCCCTAAACTTAGAACAAAATGAGGTATGTGATTGGATGGAAAATATTACTAATAAGCACTTTATTGAAGACTTACCACAAAACAACAATCATATTTACAATCTTCACATTCAAACAAACACTTTAGATTTAGTTCACAATAACCATAATGATCATATTCATCATTATGAATGTGATAAAGAGTTGAATTTGATAACCCTTTTGATGGAATGTGCAGTAGCAATCTCTGTTGAAAATCTTAGTGAAGCTCACAAAATGTTACTAGAGTTAACACAAGTTGCTTCACCTTACAAAACATCATGTGGTGAACGAGTTGTTGCTTATTTTGCAAAAGCAATGATAAGTAGGGTGATGAATTCATGGATTGGAGTATGTTCCCCTTTGATTGATCACAAAACAATTCACTCATCATTCCAAGTTTTCAACAATGTTTCACCTTTCATCAAATTTGCACACTTCACTTCAAACCAAGCCATACTCGAAGCGGTTAGCCGTTGCAACAACATTCACATAATTGATTTGGACATCATGCAAGGTCTTCAATGGCCGGCTTTTTTCCACATACTCGCGACTCGAATCGAGGGTCGGCCCTCTATTCGAATGACGGGTCTGGGTGCATCAATGGAACTTCTCGTCGAGACGGGAAAACAACTCTCCAATTTTGCAAGAAGGCTTGGTTTGTGCTTAGAATTTTATCCTATTGCAAGAAAATTTGGTGAAATTGTCGATTTTTCGATTTTGCAAATTAGGCCTAATGAAACACTAGCTGTGCATTGGTTACAACATTCTTTGTATGATGCAATTGGACCTGATTGGAAAAGTTTGAAACTTCTTGAGGAATTGGAACCAAAAATCATAACTTTAGTAGAACAAGATGTTAACATTGGAGGGTCATTCTTAGACCGTTTTGTTGGTTCATTGCATTACTACTCTACACTTTTTGATTCTCTTGGAGCTTATTTGCATAGTGATGATGCAAATAGGAACAATATTGAACATGGTATTCTATCTAAAGAGATCAATAATATTTTGGCTATAGGTGGACCTAAGAGGAGTGGTGAAGAAAAGTTTAGGCTTTGGAGAAATGAACTTGCAAGAAATATTTTTGAGCAAGTTCCAATGAGTGATAATTCAATGGCACAAGCACAATTGATATTGAACATGTTTTCACCAAGTCATGGTTATAGTGTTGCTCAAGTTGATGGTACATTAAGGCTTGGTTGGAATGATACTAGTTTGTATACAGCTTCTGCTTGGACTTCTAGACGTTCTAGGTAGCTTTGTTTAAGGTTCCATGTTTTTTGAGTTTTTATTTATTTATTTTTAATTATAAATTATTATTGCTTGTTGGAATCAAGTGATCAACTACTTATTAATTAGGTTGAGAATTAAGTTGTAAATTTAGAAAATTGATTTATGTAAACATGATTTATATATATCTCTTTAGGCAACTACCTGTCAAATTTTACTCTTTGTGGTTTGTGGCTTCTGTAAATATTAAAATATATAATGTAACCCTTGGCAATAAAAAACTATAAAACTTAATTTAAACAGTAATTAGGCATAACTTTTGTAGATAAACAAAATTGGTTGTTAAATTCATACATATAAATACCTAAAATTGTCTTTGATTTTTTATAATTGTATCAACTCAATCTCTGGTTTTCTCATAATTCTAAAATAGTCATTAATATTTTTCAACATTAATTAATATTGTCCTTCCTTTAATTAGTCTAAGTCAACTAACAAAATTAACATTGCTGATTTGTCACGTTTAATATCACATAAACGAAATATTGGAGACTACTTCAAAACATTGTAGATATTTTTCAACATTTAGTATAATCCACTCACACTCCTTCATTCCTTTCATACACTTCTTGTTTATGTCTGTCATCTTCGTTAATTAGTGTCTAAAAAGATAACACTACGGGACCACAACTTTTACACTATCATATGCAGCTAATATGACAATCTCACAAAAATAAATACCCTCCATGGGTTATATCAATTATACCTTGGTATTAGTGAAAAAACTAACTCAATTATTACACTCCACACAATTATAATCTCCATTTGCTCCACACCATGTCAAACTTATTTCCTCAATTACTTCCATTGTGTATTTTGTATGTAGGAAATGTAGTGATAAAGGTATACATTTATTGTCTGAATCATCCATGTTCTAGTTCTTTTAAATTAAACTTAGGTTTATCGCCCAAAACATTCAAAAAAAGTCTAACATTCATGAAGACTACACATATGATGAAATATTGCAAATGGAGAGGCTAAAAAAACTAAAGAAATGCAACATCAATTTAAAGAAGTACATGATATAGAGAATAATGGGTCATAGTAATTACAATATTGGAAGACCCTTAATTTTTAAATTAAAATTATGGAATTAATATTAAGTGTATTTTGGGGATATTAGTAAAATATTTAATATATGTATGTTTTGAGTAAATATATATATATATGTAAATATTTATTTTGGAAGATGAATTAAGATTATTGGATGAAGAATAAATTAATTTAATTACGAGTAATTAAATTAACGGACAGTTAATTAAAGGATTATCGGCTAATTGCGACGAGACTGGTTAAGTGCTGAGGATCAGACAAGTGTCGGGTGAGGTGGCACCCACACAAGCCTATATATAAGAGTGAGAAGGAGGGGTGAAATCAGAACACCATTCCTCCTCCCTTACTGCTCATACTGCATGTAACAGTATCATCTTCTCCTTCCCTCCCATTCTGTTTTCTGTTCAGTTCGTTCAAAAAAAAAAAGAGGGAGTTTCTCAAAAGTGACATTACTTGAAAATCCAAGCACCAAACCAGAAAACCTCCAGTACAAAAGTTGTTCCCCTCGTCATTCCGAAGCTAGAGAACCTATTTTCGTAGCAGCAAATGCAAGCGGGAGTTTCGCCGATTTTTTACGCGTAAACGAGAACGAAAACAGAAACGTGAGAAGTAGCAGAAACATAACAAGGGTAAGGGCACCTTCCACTTTCTAGTTGCATTAGGGCTGTAAGTGCATAACTGTCATGGCATTACTGGTGTTTTCATTATTGTTTTTGAAGAAAAATTGTTTTGCCTGTTGATTGGAAGAAATGAAAAATGCATTCTGTGATGTTTTAAAAGTTCTGTGATGATTGTTGTTTGGACTGAATACATTAAAGTTGTTTTGTTTATGTGGGAAGGTGGAAAAATGTCTTGCATGTTATTTTGAATATGATTAAAATGCATGCTCATAAAACTGTTTTGAAAGTTGTTTTAAAATGCGAAAATGCATTCTGTTGGTGTTTTGCTGCTATGTGATGGTTGTTGTTTGGCTGAATGAACTAATGTTGTTTTGCTTGTGTGAGAAAGCTGAAAATGCTTTGCAAGTTGTGATTGGTTATATAAGAATGCTGGAAATACTCTGCATGTTGTTTTGAGAATGCTCAAAATGTAAACATTTGGAAATGCATGTTCTGTTTTGAGTTTGATATTCTGTTTGGGGGATTTAAGCAAACTGTGATGTTGCTTTTGGTGTTGATGATTATGTTTCTGTTATGTTGATGAAAATCTGGTGTTGCTGATGTTTTCAAAAAGAGAAGGATTTAAAATGATGAAAGTGTTTTTCTGAAAAAGTTGTTAGTGATGAAAAATGTCTGAGTTTTGTGGTTCAAAAGAGTGCTGAATTTGTTTTGGTGTTTTGTTGATTTTTCAAAGTAAACAGTTTGAAAATGTGTTGAAATCTCAAAAAAATTTCATTGATTTCGAAGGTGTATTCGAATACAACAGGAGTGTATTCGAATACAACCTGCCAAGCTTCTGTTTTACTCAAGTTTTCAAACTTGTATTCGAATACGGGCCCCTGTATTCGAATACAGAGGAAGGATTTTTGCTTCTGACTTAGCATCTGTATTCGACTACGACTCTGCTGTATTCGAATACAGAAGTGAAATTTTAACACTGTATTTGCATCTATATTCGACTACGATTGTCTCGTATTCAAATACAAGATGCTGACTTTCACAATTTTTGCTTCTGTATTCGAATACAAGGGAGCTGTATTCGAATACAGATTCAGGTTTTTCCAGAAACTCAAGTTTTAGTTTCTGTATTCGAATACAAGGAAGCTGTATTCGAATATAGATTCGTGTTTTCCAGAAAATCAAGTTTTAAACACTATCATATGAATCTTAAAGTGTTGGGGAACATTGAGAGAGGTTAAAATGATTTAAAATGGAGTTTTGAAATAGTTTTAAAGAGGAGAGGATGATGTTTTGGAAACCTTTAATGACCTGAGAGAAAATGCTGAATTTTACAATGTTTTGTCTTCTATTTCGACTACAGGCATGCTGTATTCGAATACAGAATGGTGAATTTGCAGTTTCATGCTTCTGTATTCGAATACAAGGGGGTCGTATTCGAATATAGATTCGTGTTTTCAAAAATCCAGAGTTTTAAACATTGCTTTATAAACCTTAAGTGTTGGGGATCATTTGGGAAGGTTTGTGAATAATTAAAATGGAATTTTTGTGATAGTTTGAAGTGGTAATGATGAAGCTTTTGAGACTTCTACTGAAGTTGTGAAAATACTGACTTTTTCCACTGTGACAGCCTCTGTATTCGAATACAAGAAGGTTGTATTCGAATACAGAGTGTTGATTCTGCACTGATTTGGCTTCTGTATTCGAATACAAGGAAGCTGTATTCGAATACAGATTCATATTTTCCAGAAATCTCTGTTTTAAACACTGTTGTATGAATTTTAAGAGTTGGGGAAAAACTTATGATAACTAAGAATGGAATTGTGAGATAATGTAAAGTGTTAATGATTGCTTGACTGTTTAATCATGGTTGTGATGATGATGATATTGATTGTGTTGAGATGTTTTGAAAATGATGGAAAGGTTAAAATTTCCTGATAATGCATAATGTTTCAGTGAAGAGAAAACACTGCATATTCATGCATTTGCATATTCAAGTGGTACCCGCGATGGGCCACAGAGTAATGCGTAAACGTGCTGATCTGTTGAGCGATTGCACGAGTGCTGGTCTGTTGAGCAACTGCACTGGTACTGATCTGTTGAGCGATTGTACCCTGAAATGCGCAAAAACGTGCTGATCTGTTGAGCGATTGCACGAGTGCTGGTCTGTTGAGCGACTGCACTGGTACTGATCTGTTGACCGATTGTACATGAGTATATGTCAAACGTGTTGGTCTGTTGAGCGACTACACGAGTGCTGGTCTGTTGAGCGACTGCACTGGTGCTGATCTGTTGAGCGATTGCACCCTAGTCTAGAGGGCCGTTAAAGTCAAACATATTTAAATTGTGTTGGTCTGTTGAGTGACTGCACCTTGGTAATTCCAAGAAATTGTATACATGAGCATATACATATTGCATCGGGGGATTGACCGGTGGGTCACGAAATTGGTTATGTGATGATTGATTGGAAAATGATGTGTGTGAGTATTTTATGAAATCTAAATTTCTGATAAATGATTGTGATTGCTGAAGTGTTGGCTGTACTTACAACATATTTCTCATATTAATTGGTTGCTGTTTTGAAAAGGCATACATGTCATGAAAATTCAAAATGATCATCTTTATTTTTCATCATTGTCATATTTTATACCATGGGTGTATTTGTTCTGTGATATAAATGCTATGTGTTTATTTGTTAATTTCGGTCGGTGACCCTTTACTATTATATGTGGAATTTGGGCTTTGTCCTCAGATGCTCCCCAAACCCATGACACCCGTGGGTCCCGAGACGACGGAAACGTCGCTCGACTTCATTGATCGTTCCGTGCCTACTGCTTGGGTATACGACCCCATCTCAAGCAGGGCTACGTACACGGGGAGATTGAAGAGGACATGTAGGACCAATAGAGTGGTGCACTATGTGGAGCACAGCTATGCGATGATCGACTTTCCTGTGCCTTCCTGTTTGGTATTGGAGGCGCACGGAATTTTTGATGATGCGGAGGAGCCAGCTAGATGGGTTGAGACTAAGGCCACCGTAGGAGTGGTGACTCCTAACCCGGTGATTGGTGGGGGATGTACGTGATTCTGAGGCGGAAGAGAAGAACGAAGAGCCGACTCCAGTAGCAGCTGATATTCCGGGTCCATCTAGGATAGCCGATGATTGTTATGAGATTCTGGCACCGCCGAAGCGATCTAGACTGTGCATTGATCTGACTTCGGAGGAAACTGATCCCTCTCTGTATGATGAGGAAGATGAGGTTACATCGAGGCGAGCGACGGAGTCGGATGAGACTTGTTTGGAATGCGGAGGAAATCCGTGCTACTGTAGTTTTAATGCATCATCGGTTAGATTTGATGTATAGGATTTTGAGCTGGAAAATGTAATTTGTTTTATTTTAGAAATTATTGTACTACTTTTCCGCTAAACTATTCCGTACTCTGATATTTTCCTTTGGTATGATATGACAGTGATCTTTTGAAATGTATTAAGGTTTATTATTAATTTCCAAAGATAAGTACTTAGTGATATTTATGATGAAACTAATTAATTACGTTCATCGATAAATAAATAAAAAATTACGACGTACCATTTTATGAAATGAATTAAAGAAAATATTATTTCAATTCCTTTGAAGTAATAATTTGGAAAATCATTTTAATTATTTATTTTGAAAAAAAAAATACACTCACGCTGTCTTTTAAACTCGGGGTGTTACAAATATGATGCCGAATGATTTTTGATATATCAAATAATTTTAAATTTGTAAAAAACTTTACATGCATGATCAATAAATATAAACTTTTAATCAACCAAAATAAATTAAAAAAATAAATAAAATTAAAATAAATATAAATAATTTACAGAAATTGAAATATGTTTGGATTGAGAGCATCCAAACTCAGTTGGTTGCATAACATGTTACAACAACTATGCAATGTGTTATTTCATTATGTACCATAAGTGTAGCAAGGGCTAGATTACATTATAACACACTCAATCTCTCACAATTATTAATTTCAAATGTGTGTTACTACTTATTTGTGACCAAAAACACTCAAATCAATACTCTAAACTTACTCAAGAGAGAATAAGTGAAACGTAAAAGAAGAAGACTAAGCAACTACTATCAAAGGAAGAAACATTGAAAGAGAGAGGTTGGAGAAAAAGATATAGTAAAGCTAATGCAACATCTCTTAAAATAGGAAAAGTAAAAAGCACAAAACTAATAATGAGTTTAGTGATTCAAACTATTCAATACAACTTCAAATGACTAATAAAAACGCAGAGAATATGAAGGGAATTAATGAGTGTGAGGATGAAGAGACAAAGTCATAAAAATCTTAATGTGTAAACTAAATGTAGAAAATTATTCATTTAAATTGTTTCAAAATACTACCTATTCGCTTATATGACGTTTAATATGAGAAATCAACAAAGCTAACACTGTGAATTGATTGAGAGTGACAAAAAGACTAAGTTGATTAATGTTTGATAGTTTGAGAGACTATTTTAAAATTGTGATAAAATGAAGTACCGAAATGATACAAATATCAAAAGTTAAAGAAGAGTCTGAGTGTTTACTTAATTAATAGTATGAAAATAAAGATTGAAAAAAATGCAAATTAAAAGGACAGGAACTAGGTATTTGTTATGATTAAAATTACATGTTATTTAAGTGACTATATTTGAAGTTATTTCCTCCAATCTTAATCTATAGATATTTGTTTGGTGTATACTCATCAAATAATAATAATTAAATATATTTTGAACTAAAATATTTTTATTTGATTTCATAAGCCCTCCATTTCTTTTTTACTTTTCATTTTATAGATGAATTTTATTTTTATTTATTTGTCATTTTTGAAGTTCAATGTGATATTAACTAGTGTTTAGTTAATAATATCTTTAATTATTTATTGCAAATAGAGAAATAAGCAGAATAAGATAATGAATAATTAAAAGATAAATAATTTTATAAAAAAAATAACAAAATTTATTAGTTTTAGAATGTGATAATAATTTTTATACAATAATTTTAAAGGAAGAGATGAAGTATTTCTATCATTAAATGTTAGGGAAAAAAAAACTTAAGTCCCACGTAGAAAAGAGATAAAATCTTAATATATTTTATAAATATAGATATTTCTCATCTTACAAGATAATTTTATAAAAATGATATAGACTAAATATAAAAAACTTAATATGCTATAAGAGCATATGGATTCATGTCACTCACCATTTATACAGACACATCAAGCCTAAGAGTGTGTTTGGATGAAATAATTGAAAATTCTAAGCAATTCAAATGTTTCAATTGCATTTTTTTCATTTACAAATTTTGTTGTGTGGATTGAATAATTGTTTATTGGCTCAATTACAATTTTAGTCCCTATATTTTTACAAATTCACAAAATCGATTCTCTTATTTTAAAATCTAATTATTTTGGCCCCTTATTTTGATTTATTAACTAAAAATAACGATGTGACATGTTTTAAATAAAAAAAATGCATACGATACAATGATGTAAAATGATTAACACCATGAAATTGCAATAAAACCCTCTAAAAACTTAATGTTCTACTTCAAAAACTTTTCATTTTTGTAATTTAATTAATGACATATGAATAATTAATACATCTAGATAATTCTATATTATGAAACTGTATGCAACATTATTTAAAATATGTCAATCATCATTTTTTTAATTCAAAAATCTGAATGAGAGACCAAAACTGTCGTCCTTTAAAATAGGAGGACCAATTTCGTGAATTGGTAAAAATAGATGGATTAAAACATCAATTAAGTCTTGTATCAAAATTAATTTTGGGCCAAAATTGGAATTTTTGAAAGACAATTTTTGCAAATTTTTTAGGGACCAAATTGCAAAAAAAAAAAAAGAGAAGCAAAATTATAAGTACTAATGTGCAAAGTTTTAAACATTTAAGGAACAATTGTAAATGTAAAAATATTATATTGACACTTTTGTGATTCATATATTAAAAAGTAAAGAAAAAATTTTAAATTCTTTGTTTTTAGGTGGTATTTAAAATTTTCTAAATTTAACTTTGATAAAATACCTCATAAAATCTCATTATTTTGAAATTTTTTTAAATTTATTATCTAAAAAGATAAATTATATGAAATAATTTAATTATCTTAAAAAATAACATATCATCCTACAAATCTCACTCAAACACACTCAAATAGTATTAGCGTAACGAAGTATATATTAAACAACTCAATTTTCACTTAGAATAGAGAACAAAACTTAAACATAATTTATAAAATAAAACATTCTTCACCTTTTATAAATCGATTTTATAAAGAAAAATTATACCTAAAACAACAAAATCTAATATTAAATACATGCTAAAATTTCTAAATTTACCAATTTCTGTATGTTGTTTATTTATTTATTTATTTGAAGAACGTATAATAAGACAGAACTAAACATGCGGTTTGCTTTTAAAACAATAGACACGTTTGAATCAAATGTCTTACGTTCACAGTAATAATTACTAACATGAACATTGATTTTTTTTTTAAAAAAGTATAAATATATATATATATATATATATATATATATTAAAATTGACGTTTGAAAAAAATATTAAGTAAAAGTTGCAAATAGGTAGCGCCCCAAACAAATTATATTGGCATAAATTAATTTTTTTTTAACATGCTTTAGTTTTCTATAAAAAAAAGTGTTGTTAATTTACAAAAGGAGATTATGAATTTATATGAATCTCTATATAAGTCAATCATATTTGTTTAGAGGAATGAAAGTCGGTGACTTCTTTGATGTATTATTTTTATAAGTCTTTCATAGTGTTATTTTAAATATTTTAGAGGTTTTGCTATAAATTTTTTATTCATAAAAATTGAGTCTTTAATAAAAAAATACTAAAATTAAAAATAACAATTTTTTATTTAAATTGTAAATAATATAATAACATAATAATAGATAAATAAATAATTTATAAATAATATTAATAACATTCAAAATGATTCATTTTTTTCTTTCTTTGTTTGTCAGAAACTATGGACTTTTTTTTTTCTTAAAATCTGATTTTGTTTTTTGTTTTCTTCTTAAAATCTGATTTTGTTTCTAAATTCTGAGTGTTTTTTTTCTAAATCTTATTAATGCAAATGAACTTTTATCTTTTAATAGTATTGTTTTGAGCTCTTTGAGTTCTACGGTACTTTAAAAAAAATTTGAGCCATGTGTTGTTGTCTTTCACAATAGTCCCACGGTCGTTCCTAGTCTTTCACTATGGCAATACTTAAAAAATTATCAAAAACTGTAACATTGATAATTTTTAGAAATAATAGTTCATAATCCTATGTATTTATGAATAAAATGACAATTTGATTAATGTAGATTTAATATCAGAAACATATTTGTGGCTTAATTATAGGTTTAATTTCATTATTTTTGCTGACTTGTAGAATTGGTTCTTCTATTTTAAAAGTTGATAATTTTGATCTCTCTCATATTTTTGAATTAAAAAAAAAAGACTATTTGACATATTCTAAATGATATAGCATACGATTTCAAATACATTAATTATTTTATATGTTATTAATTAAATTCTAAAATGAAAAATTTATGAAGTTGAAAATTAAATTTTTAAATGGTTTTATTACAATTTCATATGTGTTAATTATTCGATATCATCGTATCATATGTTAATGTCATGTTATTTAAAGTATCTACATTGTTATTTTTAGTCAAAAAAATTATAATAAAATACCAAAATTATTATATTTTATAATAGAAGAAGCGATTTTATAGATCAATTAAAATAAATAAAAATAAAACTACAATTAAACATTTGTTTATACTATCATTAAAGTGTCCATTTTTATTATAAAAACAAATATCGCGATTAATATATATTTGTAAGAGATATCCTGTATAAGTGTTAGAATTACACTCATTTCCCAAAAGTACTGAACAACGGCATTATATATTAGGATTTCCATAAAGTTGAATCTAATAGAATGAGCCAATTTTTTATAACATAACATGATGATAAGCCAAAGTACAATTCCGTTGAGACTTGAGAGACATTAGTATTTAGGATCTGGCAATACCTCAGAACAAAATGATTTATATGAGATAAAAAAAGAAAACAATCAAATTTGCTCCAAAAGAATAAAATAACAACAATCGTATATTTTTTGAAACATAACTATATCCAACGTTCCCTCGAAAAAAAAAACTATATACCAATAATTCTGTCAAAAAAATAAGCTATATCCCAATAATTTATTTCCTTGCAACATAATAATGCTCAAGTATAAAGCCTAGTAAATTTCATAAACAATTATTGTAAACAGTATAGTGTATTATCAATGTGATCATAAAAAGCCTTAATTGTTAATGATGGGATGGGATGCATTAATTACGGGTGGGCTTTTCTGGAGTGGGCTCAGCAGGATTTATAATTGATAATGGCATGTTTCACTCATGAATATTATTGTTACTTTTAAATTTATATTTAGTATTTTAGATTTTAGATTTTAGATTGTATGCACGCGTCATATTCATTGCAAAATCATTTTTTTTTACTTAAACAATTTAATGAATTTGATAATAAATTGAATCATCGATTAACAAGGTACTTCAGTCGAAATTTAAAAGACTAATTATTAGAGATATAGAAATTTATTTAAAGAATTAATTTCTTTTAACAAACTTTCGTCTATTAAGATTGAATTTATGGTCACATACTCAATTATTTATAAGTTTTGTACTACATTATATTGGTATTTATTGCCACGTATGAAAACTTAGTCACCCTTGCAAACTTATAAGGAACTATATTTATTTGTTTATCAAGAATCGTGATATATAATTATGGACGAATTCATAAATTTTGACTAATGGAGAACAAGATCATATATTATACATACTTATGTAAAAATACTTTGATGGATTAGTGATATAGGGTGAAATGAAATGAGATATTTAGTTTATACTAATTAGTTTATTCCATTATATATTACTGAATTTCATCGTATACCACATGTTTTAGAATGGCAAAAAAATTGGCACAGGTCCAGTACTACTTTATTATGGTAATATAAGCTTACTTTATTATTTATTATTTATTAAAGTATGTCTTATTTTAACCTCTCGATCACCTTAAATATTTAAATATTGTACTAAGGCACTCTTTAATAATGTTAATAGTTTATAACTTATTAAATTAACTTATAAGTTTGTTGGATTAAAAGAAATGTATTTAGTAAACAAGTTTTTTTCACCAGCTTATAGCTTATTCTAATACGCTATTTCAAGTAGAGTTTAAGTTAATAACTTATAGTTTTTTACATTTTCTTTCATTTATTACTTTATTATTTTATTTTTATTATCCTTATATATTACAAAATAATTACCTCAGTCACTCACCACTCTCTTATCCACTAATTCACAGCTTCATGTATATCTTATTCTCGGTGAACAAAGTTGTACTCAGTTTATTTAATTCCTTGACAAAATAACTCGAAAAAAAAAGTTTATGTTGTTCATCTTACAAGAAATTGATTAAGGTATGTATTGCTATATTTATTATTATTTCTTTATCTTCTAATTTATCATTGTCATAAAGTTAAATTCATTTTTTAAGTAAAATTATAAACAATAAATGAATTGTAGAGATAAGAATATGGAAAAGAAGAAAGAAAGAAAAAAGTAAAGTAGGAAAGTTGATTAAAAAAAGGAAAATAGAGTAAAACAATACCTATGAGAGATTGAATAAAAATGTCACATTTTATGTTATTTTACATTAAATAATTATGTTATTTTATATTGCTAAAAGTTAAATTTATCAAACACTTTAATTTTAATCAATTAGCTTTTCAGCTATAAGTCATCAATTAGCAGCTATCAACCAGCTTTTCAACTATCAGCTAACTTATAGCTTAATTTCACCAAACGGAGCCTAAGTTGAGCTTTAGACTATGTTGGTACACTACATGTCCTCTCTTGTGTGGATTCAGACCAAAGCACCACCATCTAAGATAATTTCTTCCACTGAAACATCCATATTGAGATTTCTATCTTTCTCAATAAATTCGAGTATCAATCGGAACACCATCAATTCAAGCATATTCAAAAACTTGATGACTCCTCAACATCTATTATAATTCTCTACATAATACATAAGCTGTCATTGAATTCCATATAATAACATTTTAGTCTTGTTTACATCCAAAAAATAAGTAGTCAAATAATGTATTGTCAATTAAGCTAAAGTGAAATGATTTGACTATCAGTTGCATCACAATCAATTGACTAACAACTAAATCAGTTGCCGATTGATGGTGGACTTGGATGTTGTTATTAGGTCTTGTTAGGGTTGTGATTTTGTTTAAATGAGACTGCAAGAGGTTGCAATATATTTGACAAAGTCAAAATGTCATATAACCATTTTTCCTACGCATGTGGCAAGATAAAGGAACTAGTTAAAGAGAAATAAAAGAAGATAAAATTGACTCCAATGTCGGTTTGAATGAGACAAACCTCAATCAAACATTCACTTCCTTAAAAATAAGAATGCAAAGAACTTGTAGATGACATTCGAACCTACAAGTAAAATTTTGTTATCTAGTCAACTATGAACAAAATATTAGTTAACTAAATTCAAAACGTGCATGAAGATCTATTCCCTTAATAATTGAATATGGACAACATGATTGGTTGATACCGAAATAAACACTTTGTCAAAAAAGTTTAGTTTAGAGTATATTAAACTTAATTTCAAATTTAAATTTCAAATTTAATTAATTTAAGCGTTATTTTTTAAAAATATTAAATTATTATTTGCGAATAATATTGAATCAAAACAGTTTATTAACGATCATATAAATTTTTTACATTCCATACATTTTGTGAAAAAAAACAAAGTTTTTTGTTGAAATAAAAAATAAAAAATTATTTAAATAAAAAATAAAGAACAAAATTCACCAAAAAAAGATAAAGTAGAAAAGCAATCCCCACTCAAGTCTTTATCCTTTACTAAAAGTCACGACCATCAAATGCTTTGACAAATAAAAAGAAGCAAATTGACTTGTGAGAAACAAATACTACAAAAAGTGGATAAAGAAAAAATATATTAAAAAAACAAGAAAAATTATGAAAACAGCTTTTGTCTACCATTGACAGCACAAATGTGGAGAAGGAAACGGGTAACCCCTATAAGCTTACTTGTTTTGAAAAATCTAAACGTGAAAAAAATCAAACTGTTTAATTCAACGCGTTAAAAAAGTAGGAAATAAACAAACAAAGTTAAATTACAGTTTTATTTCTTAAATTATTTTTTAGTTTTTTTTCTATATTAACATTCTAAATTATTTTAGATTTTATTTTAATCTTTTTATTTTTACTTTTTTAGATTCTCTCATTTTTTGTTTGAGTTGACTATTTTTTTTTCATACTAAATCAGACGCATGATCACCAACAAATAATGTTAAAATAGAAAATATTTAATAAACTCAAATGTAAAATTGACAAAAAACCAAAATATTTTACTTGCTTAATTTAAAGAGTCAAAATAAATAAAATAAAATGAACCTTTTTTGATCGGAAAACAAAAATAAATAAATATATTTCTAACTTCTACAACCCCTGACTTACCAAAATGGAAACAAAAATTAAGTAATAAAGTAAAATTTAAAAATAATGTGGAGTATTTGATAGTATATTTATTGAAGAACTTTCCATTTAAAGTAGGTTTATTTGTCATATTCTTTTCAATTTTTTGTCTTTATATTTTTTATTGTAAAAAAGGTGAGTTGTAACAATTTTTTGATTTGAAATCATTCAATTTAGATGGTTTTTATTTTCATATTTTTATCTAAATAAAGAATTTTTATATAATTTAATTTTTTTTCTTATTTTTCTAATATCTCGTTAACTAATTGTGATGTTTGAATTTTTAATTTCGTTGCAATATTCATTTTGTTTATATTTATATATTTATTTTGATATAATATATACAAATTTAATAAATTATTTCAGTATCACCAACGAAGACATTAATATTTTAATCATTTTAATTTGTTAAATTTACATACATTTTACCTTTTATGTTATTAATATGTGAATTTGTTAGTAATTCATCATTTTTATTTTAATAAAACTGTATGTATCTATCAATATACTTTTTTAATTTGAATATTATTTTTTTTATATAAAAAAAAGTATATTTACTGTTTCATATGGAGAAAAAAGAAATCTAAAAATAATTTAAAGAATTAAAAAAGTAGTAATTAAATTTATTTATGTAGGGAAAAAAGACAGCCGAGAAAACAGAGCATCTATAATCGCACATATGCTTTATTTCTGTTGTCATTCTTGTCTTTAACTTTCTCTCTCCTCTTCCTCTCTCTTCAAACCAAACCAGACCCACTACCTCCGTTCATCTCCAAACTTTGTGATTTGTGAAACTACTTTTGTCTTTTCCTCTTTGATCCAGCACAACTCCTCCTCATTTTTGTTACCTTAATCTGTTTTGCCAAAAAAAACTTCATTTCATTTTTTTTGTGTCTCCCTTTTATTTCCCTTTGTTGTTCTTGTCTTTGAACATTTAGGATGATTTGTTTGTGTTTTTTAGGGTGAAGGAATGTAGTTGTAGAAGATGATTCTTCTGAACAAATCCTCATTGATGGGGATGTTTCAACAAATTTCATAATTTTGATTCATTTTGATCACCCCCAATTTACTAGATTGTGAAATCTTGTTGGGTTTGGTGGAATTTAGAAGAAAGTTGGGATTTTTTTTTTTATTCAGGTGAATCTGTGGAGAATCAATTTGCTCTTTTTTTCCCCTTACTCTGTTTGGATTTTTCCACAATCAAGGGTTGAATTGTGCTTAAATTTGAAAGGTAAATTTCATAGTATTGAAAGGTGATTTTATCATGGATCATGTGATTGGTGGAAAGTTTAAACTTGGAAGAAAAATTGGGAGTGGCTCTTTTGGGGAGCTCTATTTAGGTTTGTTCATCTTTATTCTCTTTGCTGTTGTTGATGTTTTTTTATTAAAAAAAAAATTTATTTATTTATTTGGGTACATTGTATCGTATTGTGTTGTTATTATTAAAATTATCATTCTATTATTTTTCTTATATCAGCTGTTAATATACAAACTGGAGAGGAGGTGGCTGTTAAGCTGGTATGTGAATTTTTCATCAAGCATTTGACTTCTTTTCATTGTTGAGTTCCCTCATGAATTTCTTGAGTTAGGTGTTTTTTATTCTGGTGGTTCTGGATGTATTTGTAACATTATTATGATATTATCTTTAACTATTTACGCCAATAATGATGCATGAGATTGGGCATGAGATATCATTTTTCGCTGGATAAAATACCGAAAGAAATGGTATGAGATGTAATTTAAATGTTAGCTTTTGGACATTAGCTCTCTTTATGTATTGAAGTGAGTGTGAAAGGGCGCATTATGTTTATCATCACGAGTCTGTTTTGCAGCTGCTGGATGCTCATTTCGTTTCATATTGTTTTTACAATACATTTTATGTTGCATTGTTGTTGATCAAGTTTTGCTGGTTTTTGAGAGGATTTTTGTGTTACCAGTTAATGGTACCATCTTCCTGTGATACTCTATGTTTCCCAATTTCTAATTGTCCCCACGTTCTTCGAAAAATTCCAGGAATCTGTGAAGACTAGGCATCCACAGCTTCACTATGAATCAAAATTGTATATGCTTCTTCAAGGAGGAAGTAAGTTTGCATCCCTCTTTCTTTTTAGTATTTATTATTTAGGGTTCTAAAACTAAAACTATTATAGAACCTAATGCTAGAAGTTTCACATGGAAAATGTGTCTGAATCATTGAATAATTAAATAATTTATACATTTGTCTTTGTTGTTTTCTTGATCCTGGAGTAATGGATCTTGTTCAAAATCTGAAATCAGAACCATTAGTCTCAAACCATGCCCTCAAAGTAAAATGTTACTAAACAATGTATATGTTTTTCTTACAAGTAAATATGGTTTTTTACTTTATGAAGCTGGGGTTCCCCACCTCAAATGGTTTGGAGTTGAGGGAGAGTACAATGTCATGGCTATCGATCTTCTTGGACCAAGTTTGGAAGACTTATTCAATTATTGTAACCGGAAATTAACATTGAAGTCGGTGTTGATGCTTGCTGATCAATTGGTAAGTCCGTCTGTCAAAATAAGGTTCATTATATAGTGATACTAATGGTGTATTTGCCTCACACTTTTGTTTGTTTTCAGATTAACAGAGTTGAATACATGCATTCAAGAGGTTTTCTTCACCGCGACATAAAGCCGGACAATTTTCTGATGGGCCTAGGACGTAAAGCAAATCAAGTATGTTAAGCAATATGCCTTTTTTGAAGTTTTATAGAGAGGTGTGGGAAAAGGATTATGATAGGGTGTGCATAGACAAATATCTCTACGCACATGATAGGGCCTATTTTGAGCTATTATCTTTTTACTTCGGTATTGAATGTCCTTTCTAGCATACCCAGGAGCCAATACTTTCTTATATATTTTCTTTAGTAGATTATACACTCATAGTGGAAAAGTCTAACTAGGAATAAATGGTAAACTAGAGTTGTGAATAGAAGCTTAAAACAAATATTAAGAACATTGCATGCATGTTTAGCAAGCTTGGTTTAATAACATTAGAATTGGCATTTCCCGGGTTTACATACGTGTTTGTTCTTGAGTTTCTCAAGAGAATACTCGCTTCTTCCTGAGCCTTTCTTTTATAATCCTGAGTTCACCTTTGAATTTTTCTTATTCAATGCCCCACATCTATTGCTTTACTTAATATAATATGTAATGTTATTTTCATTATTTCATTTTATGGTTTGTTTGGCCATCTTTTATTTTGATTTATATTAATGATTCCTATTCTTTTGTCCAAAATTAAATATAAATAAATGATTGATAGATTCTGATAAGAAATATTTTAACTGAACTTGGAAATTTCAGTATTCATCATTCTCGGTATCTAATTTCAGGTGTACATCATTGACTATGGCCTTGCGAAAAAATTTAGGGATCTTAAAACTCATAAGCACATACCATACAGGTTGGTTTTGTCTTCATTATTTCATATCAGGAGGGTGCAATATTTAGTTAAGCCAAACACTTAGGCAAACCAAACCTTATATTGCCTAAATAATGGTATAGATTTTTTATATCTTTTTTGTTTCTATGCATTTGCATCACTTTAATAGGCTATTATGCTATTTTTGTAACGGAAATCATTAATTTAATGTAGATAATATTAGTATATGTTAACAATAACAATATCAAACTTGGTCCTACGAATTCCCATTGACTCTGGTAGAATAGTGCATGGTACCAATCCAAACCTAACTCGAGGCATCGAAACGCCTGATTTGAAAGACATCCTCCTTGATCTCAATATTTTTTGTAAGTGATATTTCTCTTCTTTCCATAGGGAGAACAAGAACCTTACAGGCACAGCGCGCTATGCAAGTGTCAACACTCATCTTGGAATCGGTGAGTAATATTTTATGCTGGTTTTTTCCTTTCTCGGTTAGGAACTCATAGTTTGAAATCGAATCAAATGTGTTTTCGATATAATAATTGTGTGATTGTGCCGGCAGAACAAAGCAGAAGGGATGATCTGGAATCTCTAGGTTATGTGCTCATGTATTTCTTAAAAGGAAGGTTGGTTAATTGACAAATGCATATACTTCATTACAATTTTATTCACTCTATCAACTTTCTTTCATACATTTTCCTTTTTCAGTCTTCCCTGGCAGGGACTAAAGGCTGGAACAAAGAAACAAAAATATGACAGAATCAGCGAGACGAAGGTGTCAACTCCTGTAGAGGTATTATGACTGACTACCTGGATATGTCAAATCTTAATCTTAATTCCCTCTTCTGTCTCAGATCAAATCTTAATTTTATTATGTGCTTTTGTGAGAACAGGTGCTCTGCAAATCATATCCTTCTGAGTTTGTATCATACTTCCACTATTGCCGATCGTTGAGGTTCGAGGACAAGCCAGATTATTCATATTTGAAGAGACTTTTCCGAGATCTATTTATTCGAGAAGGTAGGTTACCCAAAATATCTAATAAGAAAAATGTATTCAGAATATTTTGCTGGAAACTCGTAAGCGTGTTTAGTGGTTGTGAATTGATGTGGACATTTTTCATGCAGGCTATCAATTTGACTATGTTTTCGACTGGACTGTATTGAAGTATCCACAGGTCAGTGGCAGTGGCAGCTCTGGAGGACGGGTTAGTATCATATATATATATATATATATATATTTATCTTGTTTGGATTTTTCCGTATATTGTTGGTCGGGATGCTTACTGTAGTTGTTGCAACAGTATGTCACTGGCAAGGCAGCTATGCATACAGTTCCACCGGCACAAAAACCAGAAAAGATCCCAGGTGTGTTTTCTTTCAGCGGAATAAGAATGAAATTTGGTATCGTTTTCGTCACTCTCAACGATAGCAAAACTAATGTACTTGTTTGTTCAATATCTTTCAGTTGGGAGGGAGATTCGAGAGAAATTATCTGGTGGTGTTGAAGCATTCTCCCAGAGGAACCGCCCAGGTTCTAGTCCTCTTGGTGAACACACCAGACATAGGACTTTTGAGGATGTGCCAATGCATAAGGATATGGTAATACTGTTTTTTAACTAAAAGAATACACAACGATCTCATCTGAACTTTTCAAATGTGAAAATTGAGTTCTTCTTTAGTTTAACAAAATGTTGTCTATTTCCATTTCATGTTTTCACCAATTATTACAAATATATCACCTTGTTTTCACTTTGTTTTCTGTTTACAAATGTTTGTACAAGAATTGATAACACTAAAATATTGCCTTCACCATTTTATATACATATCTTAAAACAAGAAATAAAGTGAAAACAAGGGTTTTTATAACAGCACTATGTATTTGGTTATTGAGTTATAGTCTTATGTTTAACATTATCTTGTATTAACAGCACTATGCGCAACACAATGCTACTCGATATGGCAGCACTTCAAGAAGAGCCATGGCCTCATCAAACAAGCCAAATACTTCAGGTGACCATACTGGCAGGATGACCTCAAGTGGGAACCGTCCATCTGCCGCACATAGAATTCAACCTATGTATGAGACCAAACAAGCAACTTTCGCACGCAATGGGTCACTGAGAGGCAACCGCGATGATCCTCTGAGGAGCTTTGAACTTCTCACTATCAGGAAGTAATCTCAAGGGTGTGTCAGTTTGTTGTCATTTCTAAATTTCGACACACCTGAGATTTCAAGAAGCCTTGTGGAAAGAATCAAACTTATGGATATTATTACTGAATTAACATTGAGGTCACGATGGCATGACCTCCTGATACCATTTTTGGACTCCCCCAGCAATTCTCAGTAACTGTAATGTGTTCTATAAAGTGTCAAAGATGTAATTCAACGAAAAGATTCCTTTTATAAATAAAGTATTATGCTGGATGAAACTTGAATTGTAGTAAGTTTTGTGGTATACAACGTTATTTCCTGTCGACAATGAATCGTTTAAATTTAATGTAGTTGATATATGGAGCAATGAATGATATGGTGCTGTAGGATTATAAAACTGGAGTTATCATACTCATCATAACAATAAAATAAAATAAACTAATTGTCACATTGATGAATTTAAAAAAGTTGTCAAAACAATCACCTTGAACAGATGATTAGTTTAGGGTTCCATGGATTTTTGCTGATTTGATTACAGACTAACTCTCAGCAGCCCACATTATCTTATTATATGACTAGCAAATCCACACAAGCATCAACTTAGTACTTTGTTACGTATAGCAACAAGCTTGGTTATTTGCTCTATATGTAGTGCTCTTTTTTCTTTCCATCCCTAATTACTGGCACTATCCATCATGGTATGGAATCCACTCCACTAGATTGCCCTAGCCGAACACATGAAAATTTAAAATGAAATACATTAATAACTCCAAGGAGGATATACACATTGAACTTCTGAAATCCCAAGAAAACATCCCTAGTTTAGGAGTTCCGAAAAGAGTTCTCTAGTTTAGAGTTTGAGAATCACAAACCCTTACAAAGAAGTTATGGGTTTCTGAGGGCAGCCAAACGCTTCTCAATGACGTCAATATCCAAGCTGCACCGGTATCAAATTTCAAAGGTCAAACAAACTGACAGAAAAAGCAACAGCTAAAGAAGTTGCACAAGAAATTAAGCTAAACAGAGATGTATGTGGATTTGGAACTTCAAATGCACAAGTTCAAGTAAACTCTTCACAACTTTTAAGTTTCGTAAAAGAAATTCATATCATTCTCTCTATTTTAACTTTCTGTAGGACACAGAGGGGGAAAATATGTGATGAATGGGAAAAATAAAAGTACTGTTAGATACTTGGATGGCAGATACCTACTGACATTTTAAGTATTCACATCGTCGTCGGAACTTTTTTGAAGAGTAAGGATGGAGGAAAACTGGTGATGCCATGGTAAAAAAGAATGTAATATGATATATACCTGCTGACATTTTCAGTATTCTTTGTTTTGATTCTCCCTTGTGGAGCTGCTGATAACTGCCATGAGTTCAATCAAATAAAACACAAGTTAACTTGAGAAAAAAACATAAAGATTTAAGACAGGTGATATGACAGAAGAGATTAATAACAACTAATTCCAACCTGTGAAGCAACATCCACGCCGATTTCATCGAGGACCTGCCAAAAGGAAAAGGAAAAGTAAATGAAATTTTAACCAATTCTTTTTTGTAATTTCAAAAGCAAAGGTTACCTCCATACAATCAATGAATCAAATGCTTAACTTCTGTCCATCTTTACTCGTTACTTTCTATGAATTCAAAATTATTCTTTCTAAAGCCTTGTAAATTTAGCTATAAGACATCCAGAATTTTTAAAGTATTTTAAGGTGCATTTGAGGAGGTCCTTAGTACCTGATTTGTCAGATCTTCTGTCTCCTCTTCAGCTTCATCATTATCCAAGACATCATCTATGGCATCTGACATCATTTCAGTCTGCACATAAATTACAGAGTCTAGACAATTTAAGCCTGCGGTGTCATTAGATGCGAAAACACAAACATTTTTTCAAAATTTATTCCCACTTTGAAATTTACAACATCTTACAGTTATATCCATTTGCGTTGCTTGTTTCTGGAAATCTTGAATAATTTTGGCTTGCTTTGCAGGTGCCATTTGCTGCAAACAATTTCTTTGAATTCAGCACAAGGGCAAAAGATTGAAAAATATGACGTAACTAGAGAGTAATTGTGGACTCCAATGTCAAATTTATGTTGCGTTAGGTGAAAGTTACAAGAACAGCTAGTATCGATTCTGCATTTCTGCCTTCCCAATGAATTATTTTTCCTTTAAGCAAAAGAACAACCTCATCCTTTGGGATCATTCATTCGAAATTTTGCAGTCTTAAAAAGCTAACAATAACCTATAAATATCAACTTTATCCCCCAACCCTCAACCTTGCACACTATTTCCATGAATAAAATGCATTAATGCACACAATAACATGTCAAAAATAAAAAAGATCTTCATGAAAACAAAAGCCATTTATTCTATCTTTTTTGTCGCAAGGTATCCAAATAAGTTGAATAATATCTTGCTATCACGGAAATATATGATAAACTATTGTACCTTATTCATAGCTGCCATTGCCTTACTGGCACCTTTCAAGCCAACAGCAACAGAAGACTGAGCATGCAATGCCTGCATGAAATAATAATAATAATATCACCCACCAAACACGCCCTAATAACCAAGTACCGAAATTAACATGAGAAGAACCACCAGGACCACTTGAGCAATGTACCTGTGTGTGAGTTGCTATGCCTCTCATCTGAGCTTGACTACTTTGAAGATTCGCAATTTGTTGCCTTAGCCTGACCAATTGACGCGCTAGAATTTTAGTCGCAGCCTACAAAAGGTGCATTATACTAATAACTGATAAACAAAGAAAATATCAACAAACTCATAGTAATACTAATAGTTTGTCAATTTTGGTTTTCCTGCAGGAAGATAAAAAAAAAAAGATAAACGTTTATACCTCATTTCCTGTTTTAGCAGTTTTCTTTATCTCAGCAACTAGCTTCTTTTCCTAATTATATAATCAGAAACATATATATAAGAAATTTAAAAAAGAGGATATATAAGTAATTCAATGGTAATAGTAACAGTAATAGTAATAGTAAAGTAAGGCATACTTCAAGTTGTAAGGCTCCAATTTCCTTTTCTATACCTGTGGAATTTATATAAATGAATATATTATAATTGGAAATGTAACACGAATAAAAAACGCAAATGTAATAATTGAGTGATGAAGTGAAAAGTGAGAAGAAGGTTATACCTCTAGTGGCGTTTGCCATTTCTCGTTTACTTTCTCGACGAACCTCTGCATCGTGAAAAGAAGAAGGGTTGTTTTAATGAAATCATGAAGCGAAATTGAATAAAATTGAGTGTAGAAATTATGAGAAACCTTTTGCCTTTGGTTTCTTGGAGAAGATATTCATCGTATTGCTTTGGTTGTTTTCTCCGGAGTAAGCAAATGTTCCAAATGCTTTTCACAATTCTTCACACTATTTTTCCACTAAAATCTCACCCGGTACATTAACCCTAACATAAATGGAAGACAAATAAAGATCAAGAAGTCTGGATTAACTCTTAGATTATTTTTACTCCTTTATTTTATATTTTAACTCACAAATTCATGGTCATTATCTCTAAACAAATAATATTTTTTTCTACGTTTATTTTTTAAAGACTCAGGCTTATAATTTTAAACTTAAAGTGTTGACTTTTTAAGATTTCATTTCTGCATTTTTTTTAATTTGTGTTGTGTTTAGAATAGATGGAAACTAATTATAAACAAACTTTTTAATCATACTATTAACTAAATTAATTTTGTAAACAATTAACGTTACTTAGTTGGTTATTTTGAGGCTCAAAAAAATATTTGTGTTTTACTATTTTGTGACATATGTTAGGATCAACTCAATTTTGTCTTTATATCGTCTCATTTTTATTTGAAATTCATACTTCTTTAGGGTTTAATCGAATTAAGGGTTGGGTTTAGATAAAAAAGTTGAACTCACTAATATTAGGACGGGATAAAGGACACACAAACCCTGTACACCTCCAATTATGTTTTTTATTTTTATTTCCACTTAATTGTATTTATTTGTGGAATTTTAATAATTATATCCTCTTTTTTTTTTTTTATTCTCAAAATGTTTTTCTTTGAAAACTATTTCTCAGAATGCCCTACTTTTTGGGCCAAGTACATCATCGCTAGGTCAGGATGCGATGAGCTGAAGGAATTTTTTTTCTGGCCCAGTTGCTCATCGCACCCTTTGCAATGATCTTTGACTTTTTTTTTCATTTATTTAATAATTAAAATATTTAATATATAATTATAATAAATTATAAATATTTAAAATAATTCATAAATCAAATAAAATGATTATTAAGTGAAATAAAATAAAATAAAATAAAAAATTTTCATAAATAATAATAATAATAATTTTAATAATATTAATAATTACAAATTAAATAATAATAATAATAATTTTAATAATATTAATAATTACAAATTAAATAATAATAATAATTAAAAAAAGAAAATTGTAATAATAATAAACATAATAAAAAAATAAAATTATAAATATAATAATAAACATAATAACAATAATAATAATAAAAGAAAATTATATTAATAAAATTTAAAAAAATACATTAATTTGAAAGGAAAAAAATACATCAAATTTGAATAGATGTGCCTGTAGAGTATGGACAATGTTTTCTAGTATGACCAGAGACCCGACATAATCCGCATTTTCTTGGCACTCTTTCTTTAGTGTCCATTTCTGTTCTAATGCGTTTGTTTTGTGGGCGACATTTCTTGACTCTCCGCATTAGAGGATTGTGATAGACCTTAACACCTTTATATTCTGGCCAATATCCTTTGTTTGGTATAGGTCTGAACGTTTTGTCGTACACTTTTAGTAACGTTTCCACCTTGTACACATCAGGTATAAGGCTCCAATAATCATATTTGATACTAGAACATATTACTATCACATGTGAACAAGGCATGTGTTTAGCTTGATATTTCCCACAGTCGCACCAATTGTTAGGAAGGTTTACACTGTAATGACCAATTTCCCGTCCTTCTATTGGATTTACCGTCTCGTGGACCATGAAAGTATGGTTGATCCGATCAAAACTATCAACTCTATGACTATTGGATTTACTTATTTCAGATTTCATAAAATTCAAGCATGTTTCTGTGAATATCTGACCAGAAGCTAAAATTGATGCGTGTAGTTTTTCCATGGTTGGAAACAGTGTCCCTGTTTTATAATATGTTGATTGGACCAAAGCAATGATAGGAAGGTTCCACGGTGCTTTTAATACTCTGTTGATTAACTCCACAGGGTTGGTGGTCATCTGACCCCAACGGCTACCTCCATCAAATGCTTGAATCCAATCTTGTCGCGGTATATTATCTAACCATTTCAAAGCCTCCGGGTTTAATATGTCGATTTCTTTGCGTAGTGTCGATATGTAGGTTCATTAATTGAGTAACCTATATTGAAATAGTAGACAATGCATTGTTAACTAATTATAAAAATTAACAATTAAGTTATTAAAAATTACACTAATTATAAGAAATAAGAATGAAATTATTACTCATGCAAACAACTTTTTTCTTCAAAGCATTATCCTTAAATTCCCTTGCAAAATTTTGTGCAATATGTCGGACGCAAAACACATGCTTTGACGGAGGATCTTGCCACCCATTATTCGGATTGTTATAAGCACTCTTAATGGATTCGTGTCTATCCGAAATCAAACAAACGTTGGCTTGTGGAGTGACGTATTTTCTTAAATTTCTCAAAAAGAAACTCCAACCCTCTTTTGTCTCACCTTCCACAAGAGCATAGGCAATAGGAATTACATTGTCGTTCTCATCCTGTGAAACTACTACTAATAGAGTTCCTTTGTACTTGTCGTACAACCAAGTCCCATCAACTTGTACAATTGGTTTGCAGAATTTGAACACAGATATGCACAGAAGGTAAGCCCAAAATAGTCTATGAAATATCCTTATCCCACTTATCAAACTATTCTTATGATAAGTTGGGATTGTTTCCATTTCAATTTTGGTTCCTGGAGCAAACGTTTGCATAACCAATAACCATTGTGGGAGTTGATTGTAAGATTCTTCCCAATTGCCATAAATTTTTTCGATCGCTTTATTTTTTCCCATCCAAGCCTTTTTATAACCAATTATGTAGTTGTGTAAGGCTTGAATCTGAGCAATAATGACCTTCACTTTGATTGAAGGATCCACTTTCAAAACTTGCATTACACTTGCACATATCATGTTAGAATCGAGCTTCGTATGAACTTATGACAATGCGGAATTTGTACATGTATGAGGCAAATTCAATTTACCAATCACCCACAAATCACTTTTTTTGCATTTTGAAGCTCTACATCTAAACAAACAATTTGGAGATGAACAACAAATAATGTACCTTTCTAAATCTGATTTCTGTACCACAAAATTCAACGATTGTTTTAAATGGTACCGTTTGATTGCATGTATGCATTCATCCTTGTTTTGAAACTTCATTCCAACAGCAAGAGTTACATCTCTTGTTGGGTCTTCGTTAACGAACATGTCATCAAATTCACTTGATTGTTCTACATTATCTAAATTGACGTTCTTCATGTATGATGGTGGATCGAATTCTGCCTCCATATCTTCGTCAACAACAATGTCATCGTCAGAATCATCAAATGATTCATCAAAGTATATCTCATCATCTTCACTATAATCACTCAATTCTTCCTCGTTGATATCATATAAGACACTAAGGGGAATATCACATTGTGGACTTATTAGAAGAGATTCATGATGGAGTTGAAAACTTTTTGGATGAGTTTGTTTTAGTTGGTTAGAGTATGGTTCATAGTGTTGTGATTGTTCATATTGTGATGGTTCATAGTGTTGTGATGGAGAATATAAGTTGGGTTGATAAGGGTTGCTTTGATGAAAATATGGGATGTAGTCGGGATTGGGTATGTATGAGGACGATGGTTGATCAATGTTTGAGTATGTTTGAGGACCATCTTCAAAGTTAACATATAACTCAATGGTGTCAAGTTGTGACCACTATGCATAAACATCAAACATGAGCTGAACATCTTCGTCGTCACTGTAAGACCCTTAATTTTTAAATTAAAATTATGGAATTAATATTAAGTGTATTTTGAGGATATTGTAAAATATTTAATATATGTATATATATATATAAATATTTATTTTGGAAGATAAATTAAGATTATTGGATTAAGAATAAATTAATTTAATTACGAGTAATTAAATTAACGGACAATTAATTAAGGGATTATCGGCTAATTGCGACGAGACGGGTAAAGTGCTGAAAATCAAACAAGTGTCGGGTGAGGTGGCACCCACACAAGCCTATATATAGGAGTGAGAAGGATGGTGAAATCAGAACACCATTCCTCCTCCCTCACTGCCCATACTGCATGTAACAGTATCCATTCCCTCCCATTCTGTTTTTCCATTTCCAGTCCGTTCAAAAGAAGAAAAAAAAAGAGTTCCTCAAAAGTGACATTAATTGGAAATCTAAGCACCAAACCAGAAAACCCCCAGTACAACAGTTGTTCCCCTCATCATTCCGAAGCTAGAGAACCCAGTTTCGTAGCAGCAAACGCAAGCGAGAGTCTCGTCGATTTTTGACGCGTAAACAAGAACGAAAACAGAAACGAGAGAAGTAGCAGAAACGCAACAAGGGTAAGGGCACCTTCCCACTTTCTAGTTGCATTTTAGGACTGTAAACGTATGTTTGAGGTGTGATCATATTTGAGTTTCTGTTTTGAAAAAGAAACTGTTTTGCATGACATTTTGAAAGATGAAAGAAAATGCATTCTGTTGAGATTTTAAAAATATGTGATGTGCTGTTTTGGGTGGTTATATCATTGCTGTTTTGTTTATGTGGGGAAGTTGAAAAATGTCTTGCATGTTATTTTGAAGATGATCAAAATGCATATTTGTAAAACTGTTGTGCAGGTTGTTATAAAATGTGAAAATACATTATATTAATGTGTTTTGCTGCTATATGATGGTTGCTGTTTGGCTGAATGTATGAATGTTGTTCTGCTTGTGTGAGGAAGCTGAAAATGCTTTGCATGTTGTGAATGGTGGTGTAAGAATGCTGGAAATACCTTGCATGTTGTTTTGAGAAATGATCAACAATGTAAACATTAAAAAAGGTCTGTTCTATGTGATTAACATTCTGTTTTTGAGTGATTCTGGTGATGCTGATGTTTCAAAAGAAAAGGGATTTTAAAATGATGAAAGTGTTTCTTCTGGAAAATCTGTATTGATAAAAAAATGCTAGAGTTTTGTGGTTCAAAAGAGTGATGAAACTGTTTTGGGGTTGTGCTGGTTTTTCAAAGGTAAAAGTTTGAAAATGTGTTGTAGTTTTCAGGAAAAGTTCACTGAGTTCGAAGGTGTATTCGAATACAACATGAGTGTATTTGAATACAACCTGCCAAGCTTCTGTTTTACTCAAAGTTTTCAAACTTGTATTCGAATACGAGCCTATGTATTCGAATACAGAGGAAGGATTTTTGCTTCTGACTTAGCATCTGTATTCGACTACGACTCTGTCGTATTCGAGTCGTATTCGAATACAAAAGTGAAATTTTAACACTGTATTCGCATCTGTATTCGACTACGATAGTCTCGTATTCAAATACAGGATGTTAACTTTCACAATGAAACTCAAGTTTTAGCTTCTGTATTCGAATACAAGGAAGTTGTATTCGAATACAGATTCGTGTTTTCCAGAAAATCAAGTATTAAGCACTGTCATGTGAACTTTAAAGTGTTGGGGAAGGTTTGAAACAATTTAAAATGAAGTTTTTAAATGGTTTTGAAGAAGAGACGATGAGTTTAATAAAAACTTCAATGATGGTGGGAAAATGCTGAATATACACTGTTTTTGTCTTCTGTATTCGACTACAGGCATGCTGTATTCGAATACAGAATGTTGAAATCACAGTTTCAGCTTCTGTATTCAAATACAAGGGATCTGTATTCGAATACACATTCGTGTTTTTCAGAAATCTAGAGTTTTAAACATAGTTTTATAAACCTTAAGTGTTGGGAGCATTTGGGAAGGTTTGTGACAAATTAAAATAGAGTTTTGTGATAATTTGAAGAGGTAATGATAAGGCTTTTGAGATTTCTACTGAAGTTGTGAAAATACTGATTTTTACATTGTGACAGCCTCTGTATTCGAATACAAGAAGGCTGTATTCGAATACAGAGTGTTGATTCTGCACTAATTTGGCTTCTGTATTCGAATACAAGGAAGCTGTATTCGAATACAGATTCGTATCTTTTAGAAATCTCAGTTTTAAACACTGTTGTGTGAATTTTAAGAGTTGGGGGAAAGATTTATGATAATTAAGAATGGAATTGTGAGATAATGTAAAGTGTTAATGATTGCTTGACTGTTTAATCATGATTGTGATGATGATGATATTGATTGTGTTGAGATATTCTGAAAAATGATGGAAAGGTTGAAATTTCCTGATAATGCATACTGTTTTAGTGAAGAGAAAACACTACATATTCATGCATTTGCATAATCAAGTGGTACCCACGATGGGCCACAGAGTAATGCGTAGTGTTGATCTGTTGAGCGATTGCACGAGTGCTGGTCTGTTGAGCGACTGCACTGGTATTGATATGTTGAGCGATTGTACCCTGAAATGCGCAAAAACGTGCTGATCTGTTGAGCGATTGCACGAGTGCTGGTCTGTTGAGCGACTGCACTGGTACTGATCTGTTGAGCGATTGTACCTGAGTATATGTCAAATGTGCTGGTCTGTTGAGCGACTGCACGAGTGCTGGTCTGTTGAGCGACTGCACTGGTGCTAATCTGTTGAGCGATTGCACCCTGGTCTTGAGGGCCATTAAAGTCAAACATATTGTGCTGGTCTGTTGAGCGACTGCACCTTGGTAATTCCAAGAAATTGTATACATGAGCATATACATATTGCATTGGGGGATTGACCGGTGGGTCACGATTTGGTTATATGATGATGGTTGGAAATTGATGTGTGTGAGTACTTTAAGAAATCTGACTTTCTGATAAATGCTTGTGATTGCTGAAGTGTTGGCTGTACTTACCACATATTTTTCATAATAATAGGTTTCTGTTTTGAAAAGGTATATATGTCATGAGATTTCAAATGAGCATCTTTTATTTTTCATCATTGTCATATGTTATACCATGGGTGTATTTGTTATGTGACATAAATGCTATGTGTTTATTATATTTAATTTCGGTCGGTGACCCTTTACTATTATATGTGGAATTTGGGCTTTGCCCTCAGATGCCCCCCAAACCCATGACACCCGTGGGTCCCGAGACGACGGAAACGTCGCTCGACTTCATTGATCGTTATGTGCCTACTGCTTGGGTATACGACCCCATCTCAGGCAGGGCTACGTACACGGGGAGATTAAAGAGGACCTGTAGGACCAATGGAGTGGTGTACTACGTGGAGCACAGCTATGCGAGGATTGACTTTCCCGTGCCTTCTCGTTTGATATTGGAGGCGCACATAATTTTTGATGATGCGGAGGAGCTAGCTAGAGGGGTTGAGACGGAGGCCACCGTAGGAGTGGTGATTCCTAACCCGGTGATTGGTGGGGATGTACGTGGTTCTGAGGCGGAAGAGAAGAACGAAGAGCCGAAGCCAGTAGCAGCTGATATTCCGGGTCCGTCTAGGATATCCGATGATTGTTATGAGATTCCGGCACCGCCGAAGCGACCGAGACTGTACATTGATCTGAATTCGGAGGAGACTGATCCTTCTCTGTATGATGAGGAGGAGGTTACATCGAGGCGAGCGGCGGAGTCAGATGAGACTTGTTTGGGATGCGGAGGAAATCCGTGCTACTGTAGCTTTAGTGCATGATCAGATAGATTTAATGTATAGGACTTTGAGCTGGAAAATGTAATTTTTTTTATTTTGGAAATTATTGTACTATTTTTCCGCTAACCTATTCCGCACTCTGATATTTACTTTTGAGATGTTATGACCCCAATATTTTGAAATATATTAATGTTTATTATTAAATTTCCAGAATTAAGTACTTAGTGATATTACGATAAAGTTATTTTATTACGTTCATCGATTAAATTACGACGTACCTTTTTATGAAATGAATTAAAGGAAAATTTTATTTCAATTCTTTTGAAGTAATGAATTGGAAAATCATTTTAATTATTTATTTTAAAAATAAAAAAATACACTCGCGATGTGTTTTAAACTCGGGCTGTTACAGTCACAAACCTTCAGTAGTTCAAACATTGTTGTATTTTCACCAAAGAAAACAAGGTGCCGATAAACCATATCAATTATCGTCACTTTGTCATCGAGTTGTAACTTTTTTTTTAATGACATTCTTTAGACGAGCAAGATTGCTTCCAGAGTGTATTTTGAACGCCTTTTTGTAATCACTTACAAATGTTTTACCTTCAACTTCGTCGACTATTGTACCATTGTAATAAACAATACAAATTACTTGTTGAGAATCCATGATAAATTTTTTTTGAGTAAGTATGAAATGCTAGAAGGTATAATGAGATAGAAGGTGTGGTAAGATAGTGAGATTTATTTTTTATCTAGATCATCCACAACCGTTTATAAAAAATTGAAAGACCAAGATTAAATAGGATTGATATTTTTCATCCGGATCATCCACAACCGTTGATAAAAAAAATTGTAAGGCCAAGATTAAATAGGAGTTAGACCAATTTCATTAGTCCAAATCAAATAACTAGGATCCATCATCACAACCGTTGATAAAAAAAAATTTGGAAGGCCAAGATTTAATACAAGTTGGACCAATTTCATTGGTTCAAATCAAATAACTTGGATCCATCATCCACAGTCGTTGATAAAAAAATTGGAAGGCCAAAATTTAATACAAGGTGGACTAATTTGATTGGTCCAAATCAAATAACTTGGATCCATCATCGACAACCGTTGATACCATTAGATGAACGGACGAGATTAAAGCTGTCAGGCAGCGCATCCTGGGGATGCGACGATTAGAAGGACCAGATTAAAGCTGACAGGCAGCGCATCGTGGGGATACAACGATCAGAAGGAATCGTACGGTGGGGATGCGATTATATAATGGTATCAACATTGATCATTTTCATTCACATCTTCAACCTTCTCAATCTCAATTTGTTTTCAACCTTCTCAATCAAAATTTCTTTAACATTCTCAATCAAAATTTTCACACATGGAATTATCTACTAATCACCGAGCTGAATTTCGATATATTAATGCATTTGTAAGTATATTTATTATTAATATTAATTTTATATATTATTAATATTAATTTCTTATGATATTATAATAATATATTATTATTATTTTCATTAATTTCATAATATTATTTTCATATATTTCATACTATTATTTTCATTAATTTCATAAAATTATTTTCATATATTTCACAATATTATTTTCATATATTTTATTTACAGATACCATCCACGGACAAGTTGAAATGTCATGGTCACGTGAACAAAAAACCAAATGTGGCGATATTACCATATTTGCAACAGGCAGGATTTGGTGAAGTGATCAAACTTGGAAACTACAAAATAGATGTGGGACTAATTACCGCGATGGTTGAAAGATGGAGACCAGAAACTCATATATTTAATCTTCCAATAGGTGAGTGCACGATATCTTTAGAAGAAGATGTGTATTACCTTTTAGGATTAAATGTTTCTGGTTCAAATTTTGTGAAAGTTAGAAGTGTCTGTGAAGAATATTTAGGAGTTATCTGAGGGGGCAACCATAGGTAATTTTATTAAATTGAAATGGCTTAAAGATACTTTTGACGATGTTGGTGAAGATGCATCCGAAGTACAAAAACAAGCATCGTGTCGGGCATACATTCTACATATGATTGGTGGATTGTTGATGCCAAACAAATCCAACAACCGTGTACGTTTGAAATATCTTTCGCTAGTAGGAGATTTAAATAAAGCATCCCAATATAGTTGGGGTTCAACAGTTTTAGCTACGTTGTATAGAGAATTATGCGTTGCTACGAAACTCGACGTCGAGTCTATTGGAGGATGTGCTCTGTTGTTACAAAATTGGGCATGGTATCGTTTGTCTTGTTCGCTCGAGAATCACTTAGTGCATGGATATTTCCACTTGCACAAAGGTAAATATTGAAAATAATTTTTATATATTTTTCTTTTTTTAAAACTAACTACTTACTATATTACTAATATTATTATATTTTTTATGTTTGATATATTCGACAGATTTAATTCTAGTGGTCTAAATTTTAGTAGAGTTCCTCATAACGACATAGAAGGCTACCAGAATACAATCGATCACATAGTGGTTCAGGAAGTAATATTAATATTCATTCACATTTAGTTGAACTTTTTTAATTATATATTTTTATATATCTTAATATTTACTTAACCTATTTTTAACATATCAGTTTATGTGGAGGCCGTATCTCGGGTTCCAACACGAGGTACCCGAACAAGAGATGAACACTTGGACTGCATGTACATATCTATATTGTTATCATATTGTCTAAAAACATCATGTAGATAGAGTCACACTTCAGTTCAGCTTCCATCAACCAATTCCGCAACCACCAGAGGATATGACAATCTACCACGAGGTCGACATGAGGCGTGGCATTGATGAAAATTGGAGGGTGGTTTGGAAAGATGAGATTCAACATTGGAATGAACGTCAGAATTACGTACTGCACGGTCAATTCATAGAAGGTTTTTTATGCCACAGTAACAAATATATGAATTGGTTCAGACATCACACCAAATTATATATATAAATATGTATATGTGGAAATATATTTGTGTGATCCACGTTTGCAACCTTCAATGTATTCTGATGTTCACTCAACCCCTCAATCAATCCCACAACAACATACCATGCACCAAACACAATCTTTATCGTCACCGCCACATCTACATGAATCTACATATATACCGACTCAGGACTACGTTCCTTCAGTGTCAATAATGCCAACACCCGTTCATCCGACAGATAGCGGAATTTTCTATAATTTGTTTGGTACTCATTGCACAGCTCCTGAGTCGACTTATGCTGTTTTTGATTCGATGTATAACATAGATACTCAAAATTATACGGAGGCAGGTGGTAGTGGTTCTAATCTACATACAAATTATAACGAGGATAATGATCAAAATGAGGATCAACCACAACAACCTGAACTCGTACAAAGAGCTAGGCACGTTCGACGACCACGTAGATGTGGAACTGGAGGACATTTAGATGGAAATAATTAATTTCAAATTGATGTAATTTTTTCTTTCAATTTGATATGTTTTTTCCTTTTCAAATTAATGTATTTTTTGTAATTTTATTAATATAATTTTCTTTTATTATTATTATTATTATTGTTGTTATTATGTTTATAATTTTATTTTTTTATTATGTTTATTATTATTACAATTTACTTTTTTTAATTATTATTATTATTATTTAATATGTAATTATTAATATTATTATTATTTATGAAAGTTTTTTATTTTATTTTATTTTATTTTATTTCACTTAATAATCATTTTATTTGATTTATTAATTATTTTAAATATTTATAATTTATTATAATTATATATTAAATATTTTAATTATTAAATAAATGAAAGAAAAAAAAAGTCAATAAATCATCGCAACAACTGGGTCAAAAAAAAAATTTCTTCAGCTAGTCGCATCCTAATCCAGCGTGATGTACTTGATCCAAAAAGTAGGACATTATAAGAAATAGTTCTCAAAAAAGGATATTTTAAAAGAAAAAAAAAAGAGAATATAATTATAAAAATTTCTTTTTTGTGTCCCTTACAATTTTTTAGTGCACTTTTTTCTTTTCATATAGCCTAGTTGTCAAGTCCACGCACTTTAAGTGTAGAGAAATAAAAATTTCTGAGTTCAAAATAAAACTAAAACATAATAATATTTTTGCAACTGTTAATTGAGTAGTACGTACAAAACAAACATCGTATATCACATTTTGGTACATCCCATCCCATATCCAAAAGCTGTATTGTTGTTGCATATTTTAATGACATTGAAAATGTTGATGTCACGAAATTACAAGTGAATTTATATTTATATACTACATTGGATTTCATTATAATATATAATAACAAAATATTTTCAAAAATTAAAAATAAATCATGAAAATATGAAATTAGAAAAATAAATAAATATTTTTTCATTTATTTTAAAATTTTGAAAATATTTTTATCATTTTATAAATGTATTATATCAATATTTAATGAAGTGGATAAATATAAATTAATTTATATTTTGTCGAGTCGTCGTGTTTAATACTATATCATCTAAAAATATGTGTCATCATCTTTACTTTTAACACGTGAGTGAATTATAGTGAGTCTCGACATTATTTATGTGATTTATTTTAAAGCAATGGAATAAACATCAATTTCAACTAATAAAAGATTAAGTATTGGTCTCTTAAGTACATCTCACGAATAGTAAAAAACTACAAGGATATTTAATATATTAGGGCAAATTCAAATGTGCAATACCCTTATTTCTCTATATTTAGTTTATGTGAATTTTACAATTAATTATTTAGAAAAAGGTAAAGCATTAGAAAAATGGTGTTAAAGCCCCATATTTTTTACAATAATGTTTTTAATGTTGATCAAGAAAATATGTGATTATAGAACTTTTATAAATTAATAAAGTTTAGGTGAGATAAATTATAGTACTTTTTATTAATTTAAGAATATAATGCATCGATGAAAATTCAAATTTCTCCTCACTTAATTGCTTACTATCAATTTATTTGAGGGTAAATAATTAATCGAGGGTAAACAATGAATAAAATTTAAAAGTTGTATTTTTTCCTTAAAAATAGGATAAAAAATATCTTACAAAATTTCTGTTATAAATAGGACCATATAAGGTTTTAAAAAGATATTTCATTAATTACTGGCAAAAATTCCATGTATTTGCAAGTATCACGCGTCGTTGATAAAATATTTTTATTTCAATAATAAGTGGTTATCATATTAAAATAAGAATTATAGTACTGAAATATTTAATAAATTATTATAAAGTATTTTCAAATTATAAGTGAAACTATTCAAACATAACACTTTCTTTTATCCTTTCAAGTAAAATGTTCATGCATATGGTCTAATTATTTGTAAAAATAGTACCGTTAATATATAGATAGATATTAGCGTATAAGAAGACAACTTTATTTAATATAAAATATTTTCTAAATTTACAAAATCTAACCGGGGAAAATTATGTATTATTTGTATAATAAATTATAATTAGTATAATATAAATATTTTAAAATAAAAAATCATATACAGTTAAAAGAGAAATCTATACCGCATATGTGCAAGTAAGGCTAGGGCTATAGACCTCAAGCCTCTAAATTAGGCATCGAAAATTTGTTATACTATCAATTTTATTTATTGACAAGGAAATAGTTGTGGTTGTGTTGGTTTTATTTATTTATTAAACTACTATTAAAATAAAATAAAATAAAAACTGAAAATGTTTTGTTTTTGTTTTTTATTAAATTACTTTTTAAAATCAATCATGTACGTAATAACTCTATGCCAATATATTTAATTATTTATGAGTCATACATTATAAATATTGTTAAATTATTGCACTTATGTCTATTTTTTCTTTGTTATTAATTCGCCGAACTCCTCCATTTTTTTGTTGGATTGATTTTGATGTAGGAGACATGCATCCCTCCAAATATGGGTAAGAATATGTATATTGATGAAAATGAATTATATGCCAAAAGTGGCAACCAAAAGCAATAAGCAATAAGCAATGTAAGTCTTAAAAATGTAAATACAACCGTTAAGAAAAAAAGCATATATATAGCATAGTGTATGTTACGTATAAATTCTCTTCAAACAGCAAAATCAATCTCAATCATTGTTTCATTTCGCGTGTTATTCTATTCAACACTCATTACCTTCTCTCTCCTTTCTCGCCATCTGCTCCCTTTCCTGCGACACTTTCCACATTCATCATTCTTCCGATTCAATTCAATCTCTCCCCACCGTTTTCCAAATCGCCAAGGTACTTCTTCCTTTTTTCCTCACAATTTCATATTACCTTCATAAACACTACGCATTTTCAGAAGCTTATTATTACAGATTCAGAATCAGATTAATAATCCCAATTTTTTGTATAATTATCGATATTTCCAAAATGAGATTAAATTGATCCATTTGTTTCCCTTTTATTAAAGAAAATAAAATTAATTAATTAATTGTTTTCCTCAATGAGCAGCAATTGATTGTGATGGGTCTATAGCAAGTAGCACAACCGAATTGGGATTGAAGTGAGTAGATGATTGGTTGTGGGGGACTGTGGAGGGTTCTTATGAAGAGTTCTGGAACTACTGAGTTAAATTCTTTCTACCCTATTCGACCTGAATGCCTAGCTGATGCTCCAACAACTCGTTTTAAACCAAGGGTCAGCTTTTTATCGTCCCTTTATTCAATGCTTTTCTTTTGATCACAAATGCATTTCTTTATGGAATGTTTGATTGTATTTATCAAGCACAGACACCAGACACTGATACATACAAGTATATAATTTGATAAAATAAAAGTCATTGTATATAACTACGCATGCCAGTGTTGTGTCGGTGACACCAACACATGTCAGACACTCAAACACGTGTTCAATCTAAAGTAGTCAGTTGGTGGTTTTATTTTTTCTCTATTTTTACTCTTCTTTGTTTGGGAAAAAAGTCTTATGATTTATACACTGTTCTTTATCATCACAGTCTGGCAAGACTTTAAGTGCAAGAAGATGGCAAGCATCATTTGATGCAGATGGTCGTTTGGATATTGCAAAAGTGCTGAGACGAATACAACGAGGGGTAACTTTTATTGTTTACTCGTATATTGTTTATCCTTGCATTACTGGTCTATTTGTGTGTTTATCTGTATGTTTGTGGGTTCATAATCACTCTGATAACTATTGTTCAATTGTATGATGACTCTTTCCCAATAGTTTGTAGGCTGTAGTGATTTTATGTAAGCTTTACTCCCTCCTTCAACTTGCATCAGACATTTTTCTATGTGAAAGAGACAGTATATAGTCATAACCACTTGACGTGCTGTGTATTTTTCCGACAACATATATCGAAAAAGTTACAATCAATCAACAGGGTAGTATAGGATTTCTGTTATTATTCAAATTTCCATTCCTTCTATTATGTGCTTATCGGTGTGTTTATTTATATATATTATTTAGGGTGTTCATCCTTCAATCAAAGGGGTGGTATGGGAGTTCTTACTAGGTTGTTATGATCCTAACAGTACATTTGAAGAACGGAATGAGCTCATGCAACGCCGGAGGTATATTTTCAATTAAATGTGCTTTTGTAGGATTAGAAAATCAGGTCAACAGGATTAAAAAATGTTGAGAACATCATTAGTACCATGAATTTCTTAGGTCCTCTGAATTCAGGTGTCTTTTTATTAGGGAATTAAAATGGGACGGGTTCTAGGATCATTGATATTATTCGTTTAGTTTCACACGTTGTCTTGTATAATATAGGAAAATGGCCAAGTTATTACTTTTCTTAGAAGATAATGAGGTGATGAGATAAAATATACCAAACAAGTGGACCATATATAATTCATCTGCCAATTTCTCCGTCATTCAGAAGTCACTGCCAGATCTGCCAATTTCATCTTCTTTATTTTGATTGAAAACAAACTAATCATGAAATCATTTTGTAAATTTATTATTCAGGGGGCAGTATGATATGTGGAAAGCTGAATGTCAAAAAATGGTCTCAGCCATTGGTAGTGGGAAATTTGTTACAACACCCCTCATTGGTGATGATGGCCAGCCAACAGATCCATCTTTGGTAGGCGTCAAACCTTCAGATAATAAAGTTTTGCAGTGGATGCAGTTATTACATCAGATTGGTATGTACATGCTGCTGCAAAAAACTGGATAATTTTTATATTATGTTCGATTTTAGTTTTTCGACTACTTTTGCCTCTTGGGCTTCGGTAAAGAGAAAAGCCAGTGCCACAATTTTGCAGATACAAGAAAAGAGAACTGTTTTTTCGTACTTACAAATTGTCTCATAGTATAGAGAAACAGAGTTGTGTTCTTTTGCGGGTGCGAAGTTTTGATTTTCACTCAGTTGGCAAGTGGATTTTCTCCATAAGAAGGAAAACTATAGTGTAAAGAAATATAAGAAGCATTTAACCCTAATTGAGGCAGCAAGGCTCATGCCTGATGTGTGATGGTGATCGTATTCGCTCCATGATGTTTACAGAACAAGGCATTATCTAATTGCTAAATAAGTTTATGTTGTTAGTTTTCCCTTAAAAAGCCTTTGTTTGCAGTTTACTAATAATTAGTGTTTGTTTTAGCTTTTTCATAAAATAAAATCATTTTAATTTTGAAAAGAATCACTTTTCAAATTTTTAGTGTCTGTTTAAGCTTTTGAACAAAGAAACATTATTTGAACAAAAATCAAATTATTGATTATTTTCAGAAGCTACTTTTGGTTTCTTCTGAAAAAAATGAAACTATAAACCCCTTTTAAAATAAAAGGTGCTGTTAATAATTGTAAACCAATCAAAAAATAGATTCTGTTTAACACAATTTAGATTTACTTTTTTACACAATTTTATATTACTTGTTTTAAAAAGCTTAAAGAAATCTCCCCTTAATTTGATTTAATAAGCATCCATAGTGATAATTGATTATTTTGCATTGTAGGTCTGGATGTTGTTCGAACTGACCGAGCCCTTGTCTTTTATGAAAGTGAATCTAATCAAGCAAAACTTTGGGATGTTCTATCGATTTATGCTTGGTTGGACAACGATATTGGTTATGTACAAGGTGAATTACTGTAGCTTTCAGTTTTCTAATGTTATACTGAAAGAGCTTCAAGAAGTTTCAAATATTTGTAATGGATTATTTCCTTTGCAGGAATGAACGATATCTGCTCACCTTTGGTTATGCTTATTGAGAATGAAGCAGATTGCTTTTGGTGCTTTGACCGTGCGATGCGTAGGATGGTATGCTAGGCATAATGCAAGAGAAATTTTGCCTAAAAGTGATAATTCTAGATGTTTCTTGTTTGGGTAACTGATTTGTAGAAACTGCAATCTAGTGAGTAGTGTCCTTGAGGAATCGGTAACTGAAAATACTGGTCTGATGTTTTGTTAAGAAACATGCTAAGTTGTTCTTCAGATCATTGTTTATTATTGTGCTTTAATTTTGTTACATTTGAACATGTCAATATTTGACGATGTTCTTCTCAACAACTTGTATTGTGCTTGCATCTTATTGTTGTTGAGACTAGAGACTAGAATAGGCATGGATAGGATTTTCTCTGAACTTTTTCTTGTTCTGCTCTTTCCATATATATGTTTTCCCCTCTAAAAGGAATATCATTGCACAAAAAATTGTATGAATAAGTCCTGTAACAGATTATATAATTGGGAGTGTACTGATTCTTCAATTATATCTTCTTTCTTATATTCAATATGCACCTGCGCCATTTTCATGTGAATAAAGTCAACATACTAAGTTGAACACTATGTTACTCAAAGGAAAAAGAACTTCTGTTCATTAGATAACATTTAGGCATTTCTTTCTGTTGCTGTTTTTTTTTTCATTTGAAGACTAAAAAATGTTTAATCTCCTTCTATTAGGGAGGGCTTGTTTGTTCTGAGAAAATATTTTCTATTTTTTTTTCTTTCTTTCACCTTTAATTAGCATGCCACTTTGTTTTCTCTTTATTTCATGTTTTTGAAGTTTTGTATAGGAAACGCCAAAAACAACTTTTTATTATTTTCATTGTTTCTTATGCAAATATTTGAACATAGAAAACAAAGTGAAAACAAGGAGGCACTTTTGTAATTTAGAGTAAAACAGAAAGCATTTTCTCAAACCAAATAGACCCTTGAATTTTTCTGTTGTTTTTACATTCCTTTCTATGTCCCATAACAGAGAGAGAACTTCAGGTGCACTGCAAGTTCAATGGGGGTGCAAACTCAGTTGGGTACACTCTCACAGATAATGAAAACAGTCGATCCCAAGCTTCATCATCACCTTCGTATGTAAAGCTTTTTTTGGCAACTTCTAATATGTCGTGATTAATAGTTTCATGGTAATTTTTTTATAAATGTGTGAGGAGGCAACCAACCCTTATTTCTTTTAATTTCGCAGAGGATTTAGATGGTGGAGAGTATCTCTTTGCATTTCGCATGTTGATGGTTCTTTTCCGAAGAGAATTTTCTTTTGCAGATACTTTGTATCTTTGGGAGGTAAGGATCAATTCCTATGAGGACATCAATTATGTCACTTTTGTTTTAGGGAGCTACCTGTTTTCTGATTCTTTTGATGAGATAGAGAGTATTTCAAATTAATAGCTCATTTTAAGACATAATATAGATTGTTTCCAGTTGATGTGGGGCATGGAATACAACCCAAACATCTTCACTAAGTACGAGGATCCTGATCGTGCTAAAACAAATGCACCTACAACTGCAGTAAATGACAAAGTTCTGAAGCAATATGGAAAATTTGAGAGGAAAAATTTAAAGACCGGGCATACAGATGAAAATTGTGCACTAGCTGTTTTTCTAGTTGCTAGTGTTCTTGAGACCAAGAATAAGCGGATTTTAACCGAGGCGAAGGGTGTGGATGATGTTGTCAAGGTCCTCTCTCTTTCTTTCCACCGCTTACTATATATGTATGCATAGATTTTATGTTCTTGCATGTGTTTCTGCATCTCACGTGAAACTATCTCTTTTTAGATCTTGGGTGACATAACATCAAGTCTTGATGCTAAAAAAGCATGTACTGAAGCATTGAAAATTCAGAAAAAGTACATTGAGAGGGTAAGTTTATTTCATTGTTTACTTTCTCAAAACATTTTCCGTTTTCATTTTCTAGAATATATATTCATTTTAAATTTCAAACAAGGAGATGAAAAAGACTCATGGAGTAAAACAATTGATGATAGAGAGAAGATGGAAGACAAGCTATGATAATGCATTTTGAGAAACAATGTTGTCATTTTTAAGATTTCAGATCTGTTTTCGTAAATTGTAAAAGAAAATAGTTAGAAAAATATTGAACATACATTCTCTTATATTTATTTATTGTTTCTTGTATAAATCTTTGAAAACAAGAAACAGGTTGAATGTAAAGCCACAACTTTTTTTATTAAAAGTAAAAATAGAAAATCAAAACAGAAAATGTTTTCTATACCAAACAGAACCTTAAGTTTTCAATTTTGTTTGCCAGCTTTTTTGGAAGTAGTATGTTAGTGGGAGAGGATTCACAAACAGTCACTCATATGTACTCTGCTACTACATTTCTTTATGTTTTAGTTTCAACAAAACAAACTTTATAGTTTTATTATGTTGCTCTATAGTCTATACTAGAGATGTGAGTTTTTGAATTGTCTGTTTGTTCATGCAGACCAAGAAAGCATGACAGAAAAACATTAGATTTTCAGTAATTATATGATGGCAGCTGTAGTTGCATGATCTTCCAAGGTTTTCAGTTGCTCTTGAAAGGCCATTGTTTCCTTTATTTCATTTATTTTCCTTAGGGATAGCAAGCAGGTCCTCGTTTTGGTTTGAATTCTTCAATATGGATGTCATTAGATATAAAAAACAAGAAAACGTCAGTTTTATTAGATATAATATAAACTCTTCAATTCATTTACTGAGATTGTTAGGGGGAAAAGCTTTTATTGATTGTACTGGCTTGTGTAATGTTAAAATTACCTTCATATGTTGCAATATAGAGGAAAGAAAGATTTTTTCCACAAAGCATTATTTATCACATCAATGCTTACAAAATTTTGGAAGGTGTTTTTTTTCTATTCAAGAAGTGGTAGCTAGGGGAGGCACCTTTAATGCTATTGAGGCAGGGTGCAAATAACATATTTGGACAGTCAACAGAGTTCCAACTCCTAAGGTGTGATTTTTATGATCTATACCACATGCGGTATCACTCGTGCAATTGTAATCATCGCCTCAGGTCTTGAGTGATTTCCCATAGTAGAGTTGCCAAACATACTCCCTTATACACTTTTCAACACAATTTCTTCTATTAGTTGAATTCACAAAGATTCCAGTAAATTATGTTAAACTAACATAATTTAATGAGACTCGATTGAATGCAAGCATTGACGGATGTAGAAATTTTGAGTAGTGGAGGCAATATATATATATATATATATATATATATATATATATATATATATATATATATATATATATTTTCCATTGGCCTAAATTAATCGATGTACACTGCAAATGGATTATGGAACCACAAAAAGTCAAAGGAGGATTTAAAACAAGGAATGAAAAACAAAAAGTTATAGTAAGACACCAAGACTGGAAACTTTCAATAATTTCAATACACTGAGACACTTGAAGCAACAACTCATAGACAATATTCACAGTTAATTATATTTAACATCCAAATCAGAAGCACCAAAAGATTCCAATAACCCCAAATAAGCACTACCGAACCCTAACAATGGAGTTTTCTCCATTAAAACAAATTCGAGCTCAATAAACTCTCATTAAAGAAATAATTGTGGGTTTACAACAAATTCTTATTAAGATTGGAAAAAATTACAACATAATTGTGGTTTACCTTTTAGATTTTTAGAAGATCAACAATGGAGGAAGAGTGAGAAGTTTGAAGAAGAAAATGGAGGGTTATTAACGGCGAAGGGCTGAAGGAGGGAGAAGATGAGTGATTTGTCTTGCTTTCGAAGTTTGGATATGGTGTATGCGAGACTTTGTGTGGTGTGGGCCAATAGTCAAAATCCTCTCTCTCTTACTCTTTCTCTATGTTTAGTGTGGGCCACTCTCACAAATTTACAATGTGTAATACTCCTGTTTAATTTATTATTGTGTAATTAGTAATATATTAAAGATTGGGGTTGTTGTCTGTCCCTGAATGGAAGCAATATTTTTTATGCAAGACAAGAGGAAAAGAACCAAACACTTTTAACAAATGGACTAAATAGTTGTTCTAATATTTTCTTAGAACTTTTTATTTTAGGTCTCTCCTATATATTTAAAAATACATTCGAGCAAAAAAACAGCAATAGGAAATGAAACTTACTTATTTGATGTATATAAAGTATTAACTTTTGAGGACTTTTATTTAAGTCAAATTTTGAAGCGCTAAAACAAGGAAGGAGTTATCTTATGTTTAGGTGGACCATGTTGGTACCATACTAATTTTGCTTAAATATATTCACATAAAAAAAAATCAAATAATAAATTTTAATATAAAAACGAATTAAAAATTACTGATTATAATAATTTTAAGTAGGAATTAATTTTAAAAGACAAACATTAATTCTAATCAATAACATTCAATTATATGAAAATGAATTTACACCACGAAAATCAACGTTGAAGAGAAAAGAGTGGGTAAAAGTAGAAAGGGAAGGGAAGGTTGGTTGTTTGTTGCATAGCATTTCCATTTTGAATGTTTGGTGTGGCAGTGTAGAGATCACGTGATGTTGGAGATAGAGAAAGGGCGTTACATGTCGCTATCTAAGAGGCGACAGAGAGAGGAAGTGAAGTCGGCGAATGCGGCGTATCTCTGTCTCCTCCTATCTGCCTTGCAGACAAGACCACACTATTTTCAACTTCATTTCATCCTCAGACACTCACAACAATAATCATAATCTCTTGTCGTTTTCTTCTGCAACATCAACCTTGTTTGTTATTTTTGGCATCTCTTCTGCGCCCGACCTTTTTCTCCTTTCCTCCTTCTTTTTACTTTTCACTTTTCACTTTTTACATCCTCAATTATTATTACCATAATACTACTATACCCAAAAGCTTAATTATTATATTTTTATTTTTAATTTCATTTTCCTTCATTAACATTAAAATGGTTTTGTTGGTCCCCTTAATTTAACGTAAATCAGTTATTTGGTCCACTTTTCGTGTCTTGAACCTTCGAAAATTCATTTTTATCTCTTAAAAATATGAGTGAAAGAAAATAACTCGTTATTTTATAAAAATATTTTACTTTTTAAAGTTGTATGGAATAAAAAAATTGCTGAAATTCTATATTTTAAGGAAGAAGAATGAAATTGGAGAGGAGTAAAGGGTTTGTCAAAATGCTAGACAGAAGAAGAATGGAGTTGAAGAAGATTGTGAAACAATTATTTTATAATAAAAATAAATTAGATGATATGTCCCCAATTATTAACGTGTTTAATAAGTTTTTTGTAGAAATAATCAACTTGCCTTTACAAACATAAGTTATACAACCAAATTGATCTATTTTAAAATCAAAAACAAAAAATTTAACATGAAAAATAAGTTAAAAGATTAAAAATATAATTAAGCCTTAATCAAACCAAACACACACATATATATAATCTTCTCTTGAGTGAGTGGTGTAACTAGGGTAGGGTGGTAAAAGATGTAAATCCATCCTGTTTTGACTCCAATGTTATTAATTCATTTAAACAAAGTGAAATAGCATGAACTAATTTAAGTAGGTGGATAAAAACTCTTATCTTGTCTCAAAATAAAAACTCTTAAAAATTAATCAAATAAAATTCAATGCAATCCAATAATCATTATACAAACAATAAAACTTTTGGGTTGCAGTGAGAAAATAGACTAATAACTCCAAATAAATAAATAAATAATGGAAATAGTTTGTCAAACCAATTAGGCCAGATTTATTTGGTTAGGCTTGATTTAGACAAACATAAAAAAGAAAACATATTAATTTAATTGGTTTGTTTTTCATTTCCGAGTTTTACCAGTTCATCAATTTGAGTTTCAGTAAATAGGTAAATTAGTTCACAAAATTATAAGTGTCAATAAAATTAATCTCTAAATTTTGTAAATTGACAAATACATTGTTGAAATCATAAAGTGAATCAAAGTAGTTCATTCATAATACTTTATAGTTAGAAATAATGAAATGGCACACTAAATGAATATGTACTTCACTTCATTAGTCTCACATTAATTTCATTTCACCTTACACTAATATGCTTATGAAATTTGAAAATTTGGTAATTTGAGAGACAATTTTGTTAATAATTATAATTGTGCATAAACTAATTACCAAAAAATTAATACATAGAAGATCAAATACGCAAATTAGTTCTCGATGAAATGAGAGTAATGTTAGATCAACATAAAAAGACCATATTCATTTAGCATAGACATCACTCATTCTATAACTTTTTTAATATTAACACTTAATAAGCATCCAATACTCAAATTTAACAATTAAAAAGTTGAGTTAATGTTCTCTACTTTTGGCGTATATGTTTGTTAACTTTATATTTATCTCTCACATAACTAATTATTTTCTTTCATTTAAATAATTTGTATCAATTTATTTTAATAATGGATTGTACAATAAAATGTATGGAAATCACCAAATATCAAATGAGTATACTTGTGGTGTCTAAATAAGTTAGTTACGAAGCACCCTAACATAAGACAAGGCCAGCTTTGTAATTTTCCATATTAGCAGCCAGTAAAAAAAAAAAAACAGTACTAACAAACAAACAAACAAACAAACAAGACAGAAACAAACTCTGTCCCATCCAAATGAAACAAATATATAAACCAACTACCACACTCATTTCTTTGCTACTCACAAACATAACAACATTCCAATGGCTCTGTTTTCATCTTCCACAACACACACACTCTTTTTCTTATTCTTTTTCTTCTTCTCTCTTTCTCTCTCTCAAGACCAACCTCACCTTGACCCAACAGAACAGAAAGCTCTCTACCAACTTCTCAACTCCCTCAACCCAACCATCCCCTGGCCCACTCTCTTCCCCGACGACCTCTGTTACTCCGCCCCACACGGCGTCGTTTGTGACTACTACCCTTCTTCTTCCACCACCACTCAACAAAAAGCACACATTGTTGAACTCAACTTCGGTTACGTTTCCGATGAAACACCTAACCCACCTTGTTCCCCTAACGCCACTTTCAACCCTCTTCTATTCACTTCTTTCAACTACCTTCGTAAACTCTTCTTCTACAAATGCTTCAACAACACACAAAATCAAAAACCCCTTTACAACCTTTCTCTTCCACCCTCTCTTCAAGAACTCGTCTTCATCGAAAACCCGTCTTTCGTCTCGCCTCTCCAACATTTTCTCAACAATCTCACCTCTCTGAAAAGACTCGTCTTAATCGGAAACGGCTTCCACGGCGAACTTCCGCCGCAGATTGCCAGTTTTTACAACTTGGAAGAGCTTACTGTTTCTAGAAATAATCTCTCCGGCGAGGTTCCGGCGAGTTTGGGAATGCTGAAGAAATTGAAGATTCTTGATCTTAGTCAAAACGAGTTTAAAGGGTGTGTTCCTGAACAAGTTGGGAATCTCACTTCGCTTTTGAAGCTTGATTTGAGCTTCAATGGGTTTGTTTGCAAAATCCCAGAGAGTTTAAAGCATTTGAAAAATTTGGAGTTTCTGGATTTAAGTTTCAATCTTTTTGGTAATTTTGGTGTCCCTTTATTCATAGGAGAAATTCCCAAATTGAAGGAAGTTTATTTAAGTGGAAATTCACTTTCTGGGAAAATTCCAGAAATATGGGAAAATCTTGGTGGTGTTGTAAAAATTGGATTTTCTGAAATGGGGTTAGTTGGTAAAATCCCAAGTTCAATGGGGGTTTATTTGAAGAATTTGTCTTATCTTGGGCTTGATAACAACAAGCTTGATGGGCCTGTTCCTGAGGAGTTTGGGCTTTTGGAGTTTGTTGATGAGATAAATTTGGAGAACAATAATTTGAGTGGTAGAATCACGTTTTCAAAAAGAGTTGGACAGAAATTAAAGTTGGCAGGAAATATAGGGCTGTGTTTGGGGAACAATAATAGCTGTTCTGAAAATGAAGGGAGATTGGGTCAAATTAATCCCTGCAAAATAACAGATGTTCCTGATGCTGTCATTTTCAATGGGGTTTCTTTGCTGCTTTTTGATCCTCTTACGTTGGTTTTGGTCTTTGTGTTGTTTTTCTTCACAGGATTTTGAAGGAGTGTAATTTGCAAAGTTCTTTTTGACCAGAGAAAGGAATGTATGTTTATTCTGACTAGGAACTAGGAAAAGGGTTTTCATTTTTTCAAACAAGTGTAAATGGAAATGATAGGGATCCACTGTGTTAGTTAAGAAATGTTTAGACAAAAACTTAGTGATAGAAGTATATATTTGTTGCTATTTCATTGGTCAAATTTATTTCTTGCTGAATTTCTAATTTCATCTAATTAAACTGTTTTGTTTTATTTCTTTTTTCTTCTAAAATTGTTGCATTGTTATTCCCTATTTCACGTATGTTTGGATGGAAAAAAAATTGAAAAGAAAGGATATTGAAGAAATAAAAGTGAACAAAAAGGGAAATAATCTTTTAGTGGTTTAATAGAAGTGAAAGTAAATAAAAAGTGAAGGGGAAAAAAGATATATTTTTAAATTACATAATTATCCTTATATAAAAAATGAGATATTAATTTAGATATATATGTTAATAAAAGGTAAAGGTAAGTTTTTTTGGTTTTTGAATGAAAAGAGTAGTTTTATGGCTACTTTCGTCCCACGGTCCGAGGAAACATATTTAACATGGGACCCACTCAAAACTTTCCACTCTCTTGTTTTTATGGTTGTCCTAAAGTGGATAGAAGGATATTGGGAAATCCACTTTCTTTCCTCTTACAATCATTCCTTCTTTGGAAAATTATCAAATGTATTAACTTAAATAATAAAATAATTTTATTATCTGAATTATTCTCATTAATATGCATAGTAGTTAGTAAAATAATTAGGACATTGAGATACGATAAATAATACTGTCTGTTTCTATTTTAAAAAAATAAAACACAATCAAATACTTTTTTTAAAATGAAATATAAATAAAAATAATAATAAAAAAATTAATGTATTTGATTAAAAATTAGAATCAAATATATTAATTTTTAATTAATTTTTTAATTACATTTCATTCTAAATAGTATTAAGAAACACATTCAAATACTTTTTTCTCCAAAAATACCCTTAACATTTATTAATTTAATAAATGAAATTCATTTTTCCTTAAGAGACAGTTTTTAGATAAAATAGAGCTCACATTAAATTAAATGAAAGGTATAAAGACATTACTAGAAAAATAGGATTTAGCGTCGGCCAAAAGTCGACGCTAACAGCCCAAAAGTCGGCGCTAACAGCCCAAAAGCCAACACTAACGTCATTTTAGCGTCGGAGACGAGCCTAAACTAAAACGGTCGAAGCTATTGCATTGTGTCGGTCATGTAGCGTCGGATGGTATATTAGTGTCGGCCTGGCCGACGTTAAACCGACGCTAGTAAAAAACGTCATCCGACGCTAAAGAAGCCGTTTGCCACGTCATTTAAAAAAAACGTAGCGTAGGATGGCCAACGCTAAAAGTCAACAAAGAAAAAGTCAATGAATTGTTAGCGTCGGATGGGCCGACGCTACGGTCAAATAAAAGTCAATTTTTTAATTTGTAGCGTCGGTGAGGCCGACGCTAAAGTTAAACTTGAAAAGTCAGCAACTGTGTGGCGTCGGACAAGGCCGACGCTAATTTGTAATTTTTTTTTTAGCACCTGCTCAAATAATATTTAAAAATTTTATAAAATAAATAATACTTAAAAAATTCCTTGCATTGACAACATAAAAAAGGCAACATAAAGTATCATTTGTTATCATAATATAAAATATTAACATAATATCAAATAACAACCTAACAAAGTCACCTATTGTATAATTGTCAACCAAGGACTACAAAAAGTAAGCATAACTATATATGAGATTAAAGTTCTTCCAGTGACACGTCGTCCAAATTATCATCGTAATGAGGATGTGAAGGAGGATGACTCGCATCAGATGATTCACCAGCTGATTGACGCTGCAAAGCGTCAATTTTATCTACAAAAAACTGCTTTAATGCATCAAAATCATTCTCTAACTTCTTTGAACGTTCCTTAGCCTCTTCGATGACTTTGGTAGCCACTTGAGCTTGGGCCACTGCATCCTGAGCAATTTGTTCAACTCTAATTCTAGCTGTCCTCTCTGCTTGTAAAGACATCTGAGTCATAGAATTAGAAGGATTCTAGGATTGTTGTGTAATCGATATACTCCCATGTCGGAGGTTATCAGATAAGTCTCTCCGTACCATAAACTCGACCACTAGTGCGACCCCCTGCAGATTGTGTCCATAACTTAAGTATTGTCGATCCATCTAACTCTTTAGCACCATCTACAGTTGTGTCGCCAAGCTGTGTTTGTACTTCCTCCATTTTTTTTTAAATGTTCCCTGATCAATGGAAAAAATTAATAAGGTAATATATGATCCAAATTAATAAGGTAATATATAATTAGGTAATATACCATCTACACAAATTATACATGTGTAATAAAGGGATTGCTCATGTAGGACTCTTGGTTGATTTGTAATATAAAGAATTTGCATAAAGAATTTAGATAATAAAGAACATACATATGTAGATTTTGCACGACTATCAACCCAAGCGCCATTTTTCCTCTTATGGGTTGTCAAAAATAACTCATCAGTAAGTAAATCTCTTTGAAGGTTATTGCTCTACAAATAAAATCAAGATTATTGGACCACGATTAAAATAAAATCAAGACTATTGGATCACAACTCACAAGTAGATATCATAACATCATTAAATTGAATTAGTTTTAGATAAATGTCAATTTAATACTTACGAGCTCAAGTGCAACATCCATATGAGCCTTGCGGCTTGAGGTGTGGACAGCTCCACCTCTTGCTGAAGTTGGATTGATCTTATTTTGGTTGGAGATGTTCTTGAATGATGCACCTTCCCAATATGCTTGAAGACCAGTCCAAGCTTCCTCACATATCCAATTAGGTATAGTGTGCTTCAGTATTCATTAATTTTGAACTATTAGCATAATAATAATAATAATAATAATAATAATAATAATTAGCATCGATTTTCATGACCAAGACAGTAAGTCCATACTTTTAAACTATTAGCATGTGCTTTGTTTTTTTTTAATTATTATTACTACTTTAAATTCATTATTATTATTATTATTACCATTTATCTATTCATTTTCTTAGAAAAAGCATTAGCTATTAAGTTTACCTCTTTTTTTTTTTGTTACAACTTGTAGCCTTTTGGACCATGCAAAAAAGAAATATTTAATACCCATAAAAAAATTTCCTCACCTATCCAATTAGGTCGAGTCCCTTTCTTCCTCACCTTTGTAAGCATATCAGATAGTCTTTTAGCAGCCTTTTGTTCAAACACACGTTTCACAATATCATTATCACGAGGATCCCACGACACCTTCTCCTGGGAATAACAAAAAGTATATATGTAGTAACTACTATCAACACTATCACAGTAGTGCTATTATATCTTTCAAATAGCAAACATGATTTGCATAATAAGTCAAAAACTATTAACCTGTGCAGACTTGATGCCTTCTTCATGTTAAATAGAAATCAATAGACCACGAAATTAGCATCGTATATTTTTTTCAGAAGGAGAAAGATTCTGTTGCATTATTATATGGTTCATGGTGTAAATTATTTAGCAAATGGTCTATATCAGACCTGTAGATAAATTTTTTAGACAAGTAATTTGAATTTCTGATAATACAATTGTCCCTGTATATGCTACAAAGAAGGATTGAACATATAATTATATTCAAATGCTTACCGTAAATTTTTCAAACCAATCTTGTCTAATAATGTCAATGGTTGCACTCCAACCATAGATAGGCTCACAAAACTGTTTTTGTATGGAATACCTAATGGAATTTGCAACTGCGTTGCTGGGACTGAGTCTGCGTTAATGTATTGAAGAAACAAAGTATTAAGTTATAAATAACATGAGTCTACACTTATGATTCTAGTATAATTCATGGCATTTTGTTGTTTGATGCTGAAGAAAATAAGCAATGACGTAACTTACCCTTTACCATAAGGTTGTATAATGACTTTTCCATTATCATCTTTCATAGACACGAGACGAGGAACATTCTAGTGACCCACCTCCTCATCCTCTTGGTTGTGGTCCCCAATATCAACCATATCGTCATGATCATTAGAAGTTTGTTGCACATTCTTCTCAACCAAAGTCTCACGTGGAGAATGTCGTGAAAAGGCATCCATAGTCTGAAGATTTAAACATGGAGTCGGCATAAACACAAATACCTCAGGGGTTTTAGCATGGATGGGAGATGGTGTCGGGTGAGATGGTGGTGTTACAGTATTAGCAGATGCTACAATATTAGTCGATGTAGAAGGTTGAGATGGAGCTGGAGACGATCCATGAAGTGGCCCAATGGTGGTCAAATTGCGACGTAAGACATCCCGCTGCTCATTAAGTTTACCCGGTTGTATCATCTTTGGTTTACACCGAGTAGGATGGACCTTTCCTTTATCACCGCCAACTTTGTTATTCATCTGTTGTCATAAAGTCAAAAAGAGTAAATAAAAAATGTCATTTAATTAGAAAAGGGTAACTTGTAAACTATCCATATAACAACTATAAAAAAGGATAAAACAAAAATATATGAACTTCAGAAAGGAAAAATTGCAATACAAACAAAAATATAAGAACTTCAGAAAGGATAAAACAAAATTATAAGAACTTCAGAAAGGGTAACTTGCTTAAGTACAACATGAAGAGTGCAATACAAAACACATAAAATAAACTTTAATATTGTACAATACAAAATACTATTATAATATCTTCGATCATTATTCTTTCTCCTTTCACCACAATCTTCAGTCAAAAATCTCTTCGAACACATTCACTTGTGAGTTGTCACGTAAACAAGATATTGATTCAATTTCTGCAATTGGTAGAACATTTGACATCCCATCAGATTGATAAGGCATTTCATCCTCTATGTTATCAATCTCCACATGACCCCTTGGTTTTGTGGTAATTGCCACACACCATCCACGCTTATCTCTACACATTTCTGGATAAGGGACAGAATACACTTGTCTTGCTTTTTGCACAATAATGAAAGGATCATAAAGACGATAACGTTTATCCATCTTAATATCGACAATTTGATATTGTGGATGGATCTTTGTACCCCTGTTTTTTGTAGGGTCAAACCATTCACAATAAAATAATGTAACCTTGTCCTTTAGACCAAAGTAATCTAGTTCTAAGATGTAGTTGATTGTGCCATAATAATCATCTTCTCCTCCTTCAGTAAGACCTTTTACATGCACCCCACAATTGATTGTCTTTTTATTATTGTTGTAATGCTTAGTGTGAAACTTGTACTCGTTAACAAAGTAAATGTTCTAAGATACTGCATTTGACGAAGGACCACGAGATAGTGCTATTATGTCTTTGTTGGTCACTTCATTTGCCTCGTTATTTACATATGCTTTCAGCCATATGGGAAACTCTGCATGTATATGACTAGATGTGTCTTCTTCGTTTGTTGAGTGATTCTCCAAAAATATGTTGTCAACATTCACATAATTCATAAGTAAATATTTATTATGATTTGCATCAATATAATGTTTCAAGCGTTGTGATGAACACTTACTCAAGATATGGTTTAATTTCATCACAATTAATCAAGACGTGTACATGAGCAGATTTCCATTCGTTATCTGTTAGATAATGTGCTCCAGGCTTCCCACTAGGTCGACCACGTTTCACCAAGATGGATAGTGAAGGTTGGAGATCATCACATTCTAAATGACGATTATTACTTACATTTGTCGCTGGCAACAAATTGAATGAGTTGAAATAATGAGAACAAAAATAGGTTGTCTCGTGTTGTATATAGTCAGCGCATATGGAGCCTTCAACCCTAGCCTTGTTTGTCATTGCGCGCTTTGAGACTCACATACATCTACACGTTGAATCATTAAAAGTCTATTAAGTAAGTTATATAATAAACATGTAATCCGTTTAAAAATCAACCACAACAATTACCTTTCAAATGGATACATCCACCGGTAATGTACTGGACCACTTAACATTGCTTCATTGGCAAAATGGATTGGAAGATGCTACATTGAGTCAAAGAAACCTGGTGGGATAGATAAGACTTGCATCTCCAAGTCCCCGCGAAAGCATAATAAAGACAAGTTTTTTCTCGCCTTTTCATTATCCTTTGTTTTACCTTTAATATTCATAACAATGTTAAATATATTATCGAAGAAATTTTTCTCTATGTGCATCACATCCAGGTTGTGCCTTAACAAGTTATCCTTCCAATATGGAAGATCCCAAAAAATACTTCGTTTTCTCCAATTATGACCCACTCCATACCCGTTCAATTTCTTTTTCCAACCAATTTCAGTCACTTTTGGAAAATTACTCACCACCTCCCATACTTCTTGCCCTGTGTAAATGTAAGGTTGACCGTCTTTCTCATCCTTATTTTTTGTAAAACTTCTTTTACTTATTTGTTTTAACTTTAATATTCATAATAGTGTTAAATATATTATCGAAGAAATTTTTCTCTATATGCATCACATCCAGGTTATGCCTTAACAAGTTATCCTTCCAATATGGAAGATCCCAAAAAATACTTCGTTTTTTCCAATTATGACCCACACTCTATACCTGTTCAATTTCTTTTTCCAACCAATTTCAGTCACTTTTGGAAAATTACTCACCACCTCCCATACTTCTTGCCCTGTGTAAATTTAAGGTTTGCCGTCTTTCTCATCCCTATTTTTTGTAAAACTTCTTTTACTTCTTCTGAAAGAGTGATTAGCTGGCAAGAATCGACGATGACAATCAAACCAACAATTCTTACCACCATATTTCAAAGTGAAAGCTTTTGTGTCTTCCATACAATGAGGACATGCCAATTTACCTTAGGTTCCCCATCCAGATAACATACCATAGGCGGGAAAATCATTAATTGTCCACATCAAGCATGCTTTCATGATGAAGTTTTGTTTTGTGGATATATCATAGGTCAAAATGCCGTTGGACCACAGTTGTTGCAAATCATCAATCAATGGTTGCAAGTAGACATCTATATTTTGTTTGGGATTATAAGGTCCAAGTATGAGACAAGTCAAAAATAAGTATGGTTTGGTCATGCACATTTCAGAGGGAAGATTATATGGTGTGACTATAACTGGCCAACAAGAGTATGGAGAAGCAGACGCTTGAATGTAAGGAGTAAATCCATCTGCACATAGATCCAACCTTACATTTCTGGGGTCACTAGCAAAGTCAGGATATACATCGTCAAAATGTTTCCACGTTTTTCCATCTGACGGATGGCGAATGATGTTTGAACTCTTTTTATTCTCGTGATGCCATCTCATTTTAGTTGCAGACTCGGTTGATGCATACAATCTTTGTAATCTTGGAATGATAGGGAAATAAAACATTCTTTTTGCTGGAACATCTTTGTACTTTCCCATACCAGTCCTACGTGGAATGAACCTAGGAAAATGACAAATTTTGCACTCAGATAACTTGCTATCATCCTTGTAATATAACATACATTCTTTCTTACAACAGTCAATCTTCTCAACCTTCAAACCTAACTTTGAAATCAATTGTGTTGCTTGGTAATAGTTATCGGGCAAGCATGTTTGCACTGGACATACACTTTTAAGCATTTGTGCAACAAAATCTATACCTTTTTGTGGAACATGCCAATTAGACCTAATTGTCAGAAGTTGAACACATATCGATAATATTGATTGGGTAGCCCCTCATAGATGGGCTTGTTGGTGGATATCAACTTGTCATAAAACCGTTTTGCATCTTCGTTAGGCAACTCATCCTCAACAAATGTCTCATTTCCCATGTTAGCGTTCACATCAAGGACATCTCGATAAGGCCTAAAAGCATCAAAAACCATTTCATCCATTGCATTAAATTGGTTGTCATGACGCACATTCCTACTACTAGTCGAACCACCCGTTGTTTAAACCATTGGCTTCACTTCTCCATGTTCAGTCCAAATCTAATAATCTGGTTGAAATCCATCCCGGTACAAGTGAAGTCTAACAGTAGTGTTGTAGATATCTTGATACACTTGCATTTTACACACGGACACCTTATCCCTCCCTCATATATACAAATCGGTTGTTTCAAAGCCCTCTTCACAAAATCTTTAACACCACTAATATATTCCTTTTTCAATCCAGATCTATTTGCATGTACCCTATTGTACATCCAAGTAAGATCCATTTACTATAAGACAAAAACTTAACTTGTCAATCACTAAATAAGTTTGAAAAAATATCACTTACACATAGCTATTCTAAGTAGCATTTGAAATTCAACTTCCAAAAATAAAAACAGCAAGTCAAAGATACATATAAAACATAGTTTTAGCAATGGATGATGTATCATAACCAGAAAAAGAAAATTCTGGTTCTGCATTCATACAAGTTCACAATTTGGTTCTGCATTCATAAAAATTCTGGTTCTGTATTCATAAATATTATGGTTCTAATACAAACTAACACTCTAACTTGGTCAAATAAAAACTGAAAATAAGCTATCATATTTCTTATATGGTGTGACTATAACTGGCATACAAGTTCACAATCTGGTTCTACATTCATAAAAATTTTGGTTCTGGTACAAACTAACACTCTAACTTGGTCAAATAAAAACTGAAAATAAGCTATGATATTTCTTATATGGTGTGACTATAACTGGCATACAAGTTCACAATCTGGTTCTACATTCATAAAAATTTTGGTTCTGGTACAAACTAACACTCTAACTTGGTCAAATAAAAACTGAAAATAAGCTATGATATTTCTTATATGGTGTGACTATAACTGGCATACAAGTTCACAATCTGGTTCTGCATTCATAAAAATTCTGCATTCATTATGTTTAAACCTAATAAAATAAGCTATGATATTTCTTAGTTCAAATTCTGAATAACTACCACATTACCAAATTCCGAATAACTACCGCACCTAATAAAATAAGCTTTGATAGATATAGTTGGTTGAACTATATCTATCAATTTGGGACAATATCATTATAAGCATACTTTCCACGTTATTAGGTCAACCAAGCTTCAGATGTACCTGTATCAAACTTATTGTTATTGATGTCTATGCCAATAATCTGTGATGCACTCGCAGTTTTTGCACCCTCCGCAACCTGTCAAGTATAAATTATTAATCATAACAGTAGCACAAAAACAGGAGAAGAAGAAACATGAAACCTGATAATGTAACTTTAGAAACTTACAGCAAGCCCAACAGTTCCAAGGCCGAAAATAGCAACAATTGACCCTGGCTCAAGTTTTGCAAGGTTCCAGAAAGCTCCAAGGCCTAAAAAGTGAAAAACATAATAGGAACCGTAAATTCATAATAAAAAGTGAACTACTAGGTCTAGGAAGGATAAAAATACAGACCGTATATTAACGAAGAAATATAATATAGCTAATAAGGCAATCAAAACAGAATGATAGCCCAATTGATAACCATTTCTAATTCCAATAGGGCTGTAATTGATACAGACAAAGGGTTGGTATAAAGCCTTGGTTTTGATGACAACAGACTTATCATATAAATATGCAAGTCAGTAGGCAGTAGCAACTAGGAATACATAAATTGATTGTAGGGCAGTAGGCAGTAGGAACTAGGCATTATGCAAGGCAGTAGGAACTAGAAAGAAATTAATAGTAGCACAATAACAAAAAACAAGATATAACAATATCAACTCTTTAAATTTTTGTGGGGTTTCTTAAATTTTAGGAAACTGACCTGCTGTCATATGCTAGAATTGCATTGGAACTTTCATATTTGTCCTAGAATATATTCAACATCAATTATATGCCATTCTTAAAATATCCCTAAAATTTGTATTCCATCTTTTACTTTAGTATAAATGTTAACTCTAGTAATTAGAAGCTCATAGCATTAACTTTGTCTATGGTTTTTGTATACATGAATAATTGAAAATGGAGATGCTAAAAGACAGTTATAATACAATTTTGACAATAATTCATAAGAGTAAAAGACAGTTATTTCCATAATTGATTTTGTATTTAACTTGTTTTTTTTATAGGAAAATGTTGTTTTACAAAGGTTTTTAGGTTTTAATGGCCTAGGTTTTTAGGCTTCCATCATAAGAGGAGGGAAACCCCAATCTAGAAGCAGACAGTCAATTTCTGATTGCAGAGCATGTGTTAGGTTCAAATGAGGACAACTTATATTGAATATCTATTAATGGCATAATACATAATATCATTTACTATTTTATTTGGTTTTATTTTTATATGCAGAGATCAGGAGGTTCTATGCATTGGCAGGGATATTTAATTTCACTAACAGGACAACACTTCATCCATAGGATATTTAAGTTCACTAACACACTAGATTTTCATTCACAATAAACTAATGAGTAATGATGCATAGAAATCCAGTAACCATATTTAACTTAACTGTATTTAACAATAATTAAGAAACTAATGGGTAATGATGCATAGAAATCCAGAAATCCAATAATCAACAATATTTAACCATCACAAGTTTCCAGTAACCAACAATATTCAAACTTGATATACTAACAACTTCAATTGTCATAGTCAATCATAACAAGTAAATTTCAACTCACAATTACCAAGAAAACCATCACAAATCCACCACAATCATGATAAGTTTTAAAAATTCAAAAAACAATTCAACTTTCACACATTGAGGTTACAAATGCACGAACAATCAATGAAGATGCAACATTACTGTAACTTTCACCACATAAATACCCATTTGAACCTTAGGTTTTAGGTTTTTAGGTTTTTTTTTAAGTAAGAGAGACAGAGAGAGTGATAGAGAGACATATTACTTTTAACAATGATTAAGCTTACAAGAGGATGTTCTGAGATTAAGAAGAGAACGGTTCGAGTGGCTTACCTTGACGGTGACGGTTGACAGTGGGTTCGAGAGCTAGCTAGGGTTCAGATTGGCTGAGCTTCGCGGGGGCGAGAGGCTGAGCTTCGACGGCGAGGGTTCACAGGCTTCGAGAGCTTCGACGACGAGGGTTCATAGGGTTCGAGAGCTTCGACGACGAGGGTTCACAGGCTTCGAGAGCTTCGACGGTGAGGATATCCTTTCAGAGTTGATAGGGTTTGAGTATTTGAGATGGTGAGTATTCTTGAGAACGTGAGTATTTTTTATAAGGTGAGTATTACTTGAGAATTCGATAGTTTGGTGAGTACAAAGGTATTTTTCACATTTGATTTTTTTAATTTTCAGTTCAAAGTTCAATAGCTATTAAAAAATTTAATTTTAAAAAATTTATAACATAGCGTCAGCTCATCCGACGCTAACTATTGAAATAAAAATAATTAAATTAAAAAATAAACTAGCGTCTGCCTTATTTTATTTAGCGTCGGCCAAGCTGACGGTAACAATTAAAAAAATCAAAAAAATAATTTTTACACACTACCGTTGGTCTAGCCGATGCTACGCCGACACTAGTTAACGTCAGAATCGTGACCGATGCTAAATATGACAGTTAAAATGAGTTTTTCTAGTACTGAAAAAGTTCAATAATTTTTAAATTCTTATAAATAAAATCGGATAGAGTAGTATAATAAAAAGTGAATATTTTATTGAAAATCTGAATGACAAAGTACAAAACAAACAAATATTTTAATGGCAAAATAAAAAAGAAATAAATATTTAAACATGACATTGTGACAAAATGCATAAATCTATTTTGCAAAGATGAATTCATGCTCAGATTAACGTCAACTTTGAAAATTGAATTGATGGGATGGGATTGGTATGTTAAATTTGATTTAATTCGCAAATATTATGTAACACTACTAAATTGTTTAAAGATTTGAAAGATAATGGGACAAGAGTGGATGATGTAAAGAGAAGGAGGGAAATGAAAAGGGTAATAATTACAAGTACTAAGTAACTAATTTTGAACAGTGTAGCAGAAAAATTATTTATACTACTAGTAATTGGTTTGGTAATGAGTGACAAGAGTGATGTTGCAATGAGATGGATCATGAATGGGTAGGGTAGGGTAGGGGGAAGTATAGGGTGCTCAAAGCAAAAAAGAATGAAAGAATCCATTAATAATTGAATTGACGTAGCATTAGCATATAGGCATATTATACATATCCTATCCTATCTATTTTCACTGCGCATTCATTGCGAATCGTCGAATCCTAGTATATATAGGCTTCTTCATACTTGTAAATCACATGCTAAAATGGAATAGATTAATTATATGAAAATTTACAAAATAGGATAGGGGATGCAGCTCAAATGGTAGACCACTTGTTGTTTTGCATGCAGAGGTACAAGATTAGAAGTGTTCCAAATCTAAATTTTAATTTTAAAACATTTTAGTTCTTTGATGACACGAATTTGTTCTCTTCCATTTAGTTAAAATATGTGCATAATTTTTCTATTAAAACGACAATTTTACAATTCAATTTACACGAATCAATGAAAACTCAAGTGAACAAGTTGAATTAATTAGTAATTACATATAAATAATAAGTAATGTTGGAACATAGAGTATGTTAATGTGTAATTTTAAAAATTGTTGAAATTTTACATTAGAAAACTCTTATATGTTAAGTAATTTTTATCACTATATAAAGATTATCAATTTTTTGTTGAAGTCTCACATGTTAAAAAACATATGTGGGTTTGTTTCTATTATTTTAAAAAAAGTATTAATATCTTGTAAAAAACACACTACAGTTAAATGCTATATTTCTGAGTCACTTCTCCCGTTTTTATTTATTTATGAGTGGTTTTTTTGTGTCGCAGTTATTTTGATTTATAGCAGTAATATTTTTTGTGGAAGTTACATGTAAAAAGAATACAAGACTCTATTTAAAAAAGAAAGAATAATCAAAAGTATGAAAATCAGATAAATTTAAAATTTAGGAAGGAAGAAAAAAAAAAGCAAGGTTAGGAAAGTGTTCTAGTTTTAGGAATGATATCTATACAATACTCTAACTAATAGCATAAAAGTACAACAATTCCTCAAGATATCCTACTCAATTCTCTTTCATATTGCTCATTTTCTTCAAAGGGCCTTGGTTTGTTCCTAGACTTGGAAGATGGAGACCCAAAATCCAAATTTGGATCTAATGATTGTTGGGCTTTGGATCTCAATTTGGATGACCCACCACTTGAATTATCTTTGGACTTCTTCCTACGAATCTTTTTGGGCATGTCTGGAAGATTTTGGGCCTGTGGCCCATCTACTTGTTGGATCTGTGAATCCGTAGACATTAGTTGTTGTTGGGCTTGTTTGGATCCATCTGAAGAATCCTTTAGGTTTGAGTGTTTGTTGGTTGATGACTTTCTTGATTGCCTTGGCTTTTCCCTTGTGGGAGAATCTGTCATGTTACCATTTGTTTGTCTTCTAGATGCCTTTGGTAAATCAGGCAAACCCCTTCCTTGACCTTGAGTATTCACACTCCTTGTACTTCTCCTTGAATCTATGTGCAAATAAATTAATATCATTCTTATGTATTTTTTTTCTCCCCATACACATTATTAAAATTTAACAATAAAATGAAATAGAAATATAAGGTTAACTTAGTAGATGAAGTGAAAGAGTTAACGAGTTGAGTGATTAGGAGGATCAGAGTTTGATCTCTACTCTTAACATAATACTAATATACTAATTTTGATTATTTTAAAAAATAAAACAACAAAATGAAAAATTGAAGTTAAATTCTATTCAATTTTTATATAATTTGATGAAACAATTTTTTTTAAGAAAAAAGTTGGATTATAAGTCAGGAAGATACAATCAAAATTGGTAATCCTTACATAAATTCAAACTATTTATAAGGTTGTGGTTCAATTATGATTTTGGTTGCCGCAAATATATTATTTTTCACTTTTAATTATTGTATTTTTTGTTGTTATTTTTAGTCTTTACAAATATATCATATTTTGTTTCTGGTATTGATGTCGTATATTTGTCCATAAAATAATTGTTTTTGTTGAATTGATTGGTGTAATATTTAGAACTTTTATTTTGAGTCCCTCTATTATGAGCAACATAAGAATTAAAATAAATATCACCTACCTATTACATAGATGAATTTTAATATGATCAAATATTACTATTACTAAAATAAAATAATAAAGAGTAAAGACAAAAAAAAATATATCACAGATATATACTAAAAACACAAGTAGATACTTGAAAGAACAAAAATAAATTTTGGAGTAAGTTTTAAGGTGGGAACAAAAAATAATGAAAGTAGGTACCTTCGGATGTCCATTTGACTGTGTTATCTTGTGCTTTGATTTGAGCATCTCCTGTAAGAGTTAAAGGTGCTGATGTAAATCCTGGAGCTGTTTTAAATTCGTTCATCTGGAAAACACAGTCACCAAAAAAGCCTTTCTTTTGTGAAGGAAAAATTTAACATAATAATAATAATAATCACAAACATTAATTGATTAATTAATTTTTATTATTTTACAACAAGATTCAATAAATTAAGAAAGTTTAGAATTACCCAGCTGGGAGAAGTTACTGAGGGCCCATCCCATCCTATATGTGCCACATGCTTTACATCCGTGGGATATCCAATCTGTATATCTTGTTCTTTTTCATTTTCTGCATATATGTCACATCTTATTTAATTAACATATAAATAAATTAAGAATGGAATGAGAACAAATAGTTAACTCATTATAATTCACAATAAAGCTTTAAAATATTATTTATTTTTTAAAGAAATACTAACACATTAAAAAAATTAGAAATGCAAGAATTAATTAATTGCATGAAAGGGATTGTTTACTTACCAAATATTTGAGATATGTATCTTAGGCCTTTAAGAAGACCCTTCACCTTGCTGCTGGACATGCTCAAAGTTGGAATTCTCTTTGGACAAAATTATCAAGATGTATTTAGTATTTTTTATTTATTAAAATCTGGAAAATTAAAACCCAACATTGACTTTTTGAGACATAAAAAAGAAATAGGAACAACCTTTCTTAGATGAATTTCCACCTATTGAAAGGTCAACAATCAATAATAATAAATATGAATCTTTGAATTTGAATTGAATTAATGCCCCAGAGAGAACCCATCAATAGAAGACTAGATTTTTATTTATTTTTTCTTTTTAATGTTTTTTTCTTTTTGTTATTCGAAAAAAAAGAGAATAATAATGGTTCAAAAACTAAAAGCAGTTTTTGACAAATGTGACTAGAAGGTGGCAATGGTGAGAAAAGGGGTAAATCTAAGAAACAATTTCTGTTGATTCGATGGAAATTGTTAAATTTGCTTGTTGGCTTTCCAACTAAATCAAAACCATTAACTGATCGAAATTTTAGGTGTGACAATGGGAAGTAATAATAATATTAAGGACATGTAATCCTTTTTGAAGATTGCTAGATTTAGCTAATATTTTTCCATAAAAGATTTAGGTAATATTTAACAGGTCACTTCTACTATGAATGAAGTCCACATGAATGGAAAAAATAGCTACTTGGATGTTGCTCTTTCCTAATTTCCTGGAAGGAAAATACAATATAATGTATAATATTCTCCAAGAAAATTATATACATATACTCCAAGAAAATGAATGAATAAATTATTAATTTCATCTTAAAAAAAGTAATAATAAATTTAAATAATCATTTAGTAAGTAAATTCTTATATGAGCACGGTAATTAAATGATACATTTATAAGTGAGTTCTTCGGTGGACCAATACAACATACGATCCACCGTCAATTAATACTTAAAATTTATTCGACAGTCTAATAGTAATTGATGATACATCTTAAGTAGAAGTTCTTCGTCCTCTTTGTCTTACCTTTGAAAAAGTGACTTAATTGGTGTTGGCTCGACGAGTTTAGTTTTAGAGATAAATTTGTTTTTCTTTATTTTTATCAAATAAGTATCAATCAAGTCATTTTATCAATCTTAATAATTAGAAAAACTATAAACTTCTACTTTCATATGACAACGTTTGCAGTTGTTGAAGTTTTAAACACAATTTTTAAGTATCAGTCCATAATAGATCACTTATCAAAGTGGTCAATGATCCACCTTTGAATTTGACTGCATTTCTGCATTTCTAAGCGAAAAAGTTATATTTGTATTTATATGCTCTAATTTTAATTTAAAACTCATAATATATATACACTAAAGTTGTTCATGGTATTCTTATTTTGATTATTTGTTGGATCTTCATGAAGTCAAGGAGTGAGGAGGTTTTCTCTGATAATACTTGGCTTGTTTGGCAATGTCTTAATCTTATTTTGTGAATCATTGGATCATCATCCCATTGTCACCCATAATAGAAAATCTTTTTCTCACAATTGGAAAACCTACAATCCCCTTAGCTTAATAATTATGTAGATTGACGTGTTAAATTTGATGCTTCCTTAGAGATTTAATTTCATTACGCTTCTACGATCCAAAATATTTTTGACATTGTTTATTTAAGAGTCTAGTTTTATTTTTCTTACGAGAACATTGATATGTCAGTAGTAAATTAACATGAAGTATATATGTAGTGTATTATTATTTTTAATATTATAGACATTTTGAATTTAATATTTTTTAAAAAATGATTAAATACTTTTACTAAATATATTAGAAATATACACTTCAATTTTTTTTTGGAAATGTTACTTTTAAAGATTTTCGTTGATGAACATAAATTTCAAGCAATACAAATACTAAAAAGTAAAAGAAATATTTAAACTAAATTTGATATCAAGAAAATTAAACCAAAAAATGACACATGGAGTCTCACCATTTTCTTTTGCTCGGTTATCAAATTTTGGTTTTTCGTAACCATCAAATTTTGGATAATTGGGACTTTCATCATTGTAATCATTTAAATTTATAAAATTAAAATTTTGGATTAAGGCATTTATTCCAACTTAGAACTATTGCACACCTTTCAAGTGGCCAGTAATCTCAAGTACTTCTTTATACATGTTAAAGATGGTTTGTCATAAATTAATATTTAAAAATTAATTAAATTTTTAATGAATATCGATGATATTCTTTATAACAGTCCTTTAGTACTTTATGGATGAGATAATGATTTATTTGATGTAGAAATTAAAAAAAATAAATATGTCTCTCAAAATTCAAATGTCGAACCAATTCCAATAAATTATTATCTCAAACATAAAAACGTTAATAACCGTTAAATTTATACTTCTAAATAGTATTATCAATTTTTGTTAATATTTCAAGTGACTTTTAGGGATTTAGATGATTTATCTTAGAATTTACACTTCTTTATAAAGAGTTTTATAAAACTCAATGATAACACTTGTTGTATATGTAATAGTGATGGAGCTATATACTTTGAGCAGGTGCTGACAAACCAACTCAAGGCCATAAATAAAGAATGGAAAAAATCGCCAGCCATATCTATCCTCAATATATATTGCCCTACATCTACAAATTTTGTGACTTTGTTTATTGCAATTTTATATAATAATGTATTTCTTACTACCCTAGTCATGACCATTAATATATTTTTATTTTTTTTGTACAATAATTATAATGTCTTACATCCTAATAAAACAATCACATATAGTTTCATTAAGCTTGAATAGGAAAGAAGGTTCCTTTGGTATAAGCAATGACGTCTCGTTTTGACAATAAAGTAGTTACTAAGGTAGGTATGCTTGTGAGTTTAGAAGGAGAAATTAGGGCAGAATTTTGAAGAAAAAAATTAATGAAAAAAAGGAAAATGAAACAAATTATTGTCCTCCCTCTAGCTTGAATGAGATGTTTATTTTTCATCGTAATACAAAATCTCTTGTTATGATTAACTCAAAAAAAATATATCAGAGGATGATTTTGGAGTACTTCAAAATATCTTTAAAAAAATTTCATCCTTATATAATACTCTTAAAATTAAAAAAAAAAAAAATAAGTATTTACTTTTCATTATCAATAAAACACTCTTAAATAAGATGAAATTTTTATATCTCTTTCTCTTCTCAGTCCCCCAAA
>JBBPBO010000001.1:20910208-20956118 GCA_037974295.1 Cicer cuneatum
AAGTCCTCCACCTGCATACTTTTTAAACTTTAAAAAAAAAAAAAAAAGGTATACTGTTTGAAGTCATTTTCATGATGTCTAATTTCATCTTCTACCCGTGTAAGTAAACAAAGATACACAGTCCCTTAGTAGTTCCTTTGAAAGGTTTTATCTCCTCATATATATAATAGAATAGTAGCAACATGTGGATCAACTACTCCTAGATGTTTATTAAGGATTTAAGAAGATAGATATCATAAATATAATACTTAGCTAGTTGATACTTGAAACCCTTGCCCCCACTATTTTCATCCCTTAACTACTAATTTAAGCAATTTTACTTTATAGTGATTTTATTTTAAAAAATAAAATATATTATCATCATAACATAAACGGAGCACATTAGACATTTCCTTTTTTCTTAAATAGATTAGCCCCTTATAAGACAATTCTTTTTTAAATTTAAATTTAAAATTTAAATTATACATGATAAATATCGAAACTAAACATAACATATATTATAAAAATATAACCAATGATGACATGTGCTTATCTTTTCCCTGGTCAATATAAAGTGATATTGATTGTTATTTCAAATCTAAGACTGGTATACATTTATTCACCAAACTCAGGTAATATTCTATTAAACCATAATATTGAAACAACATGACATTTTAACTGTTAACTAAAACTTAAAAACGCTATCTAAATTTAACGTTACTTGTCATACAATTGATTTTCGACGACAATTAGTATGATCTCCACGCCCTCCAGTTTTTTTAGGCCTATCCATAGAAGCAGTCAAAAGATAGAATCAAATCTGTTTTATTGACGGGTTGAGTCGAGTCTGAGTCTTAGGAAAACAATGTAAGAAAAAGAATCTGTTTTTAAAAGCTAGAAAAAGAAATTACAATGTAAGAAATAAACTTGATATATTAGATTTACGAATAGCAATTTAACATTCAAAATTGAAAATCATCATCCAGATACAATTGAACATCCTCAGTTTTTAAAAGCAGCCGTTTCCAACCCCATGTCCAACAGGAAAAACAAGCTATTCCATGTTATTCGCATGAGGATTAAGAGAACTCAACCAAGAATAACCCCAAAGGGACCAGTATCTTAAATTATAAGATAGAAGCCAAGCAATCACGTGAATCAACCCAATTGAACAATAATGTGGAAAGCCTTAACTTATTGTAAATGCATTAATAGCCATTGTGGCTTCAGTGAGAAGATTTTTCGCATCTATTCCCTTCTCGTCAATAATTTGTAACTCAAAAAATAGTATAATAGTGTTGTAACTAAACTGATTTTAAAATATGAACGAAATTAACCCTTCATTTGTAAGCTTTCACTGCTTTTTGAGCTGCATCATCCAAATCTTCAGCCGTTATTAATGCCATACCACTTTCCTGTTTAAACATTCATCAACATATAATAAGCATTTGAAACATTCTTTTTTTTTACAAAACAATTGAAACATTCTTGCCTCCTTTTAAAACAGAGTTTATTTTATATAAATAAACCAAACATTTACCTTCAAAATTCTTTTCCCTTGATCAACATTGGTGCCTTCAAGACGAACTATTACTGGTACTTTTAGCGCAACCTAAAGAATAACAGCAAGAGAAGCTAATTATAAGAATAGATTATATGGATGTTGTGTTCATTCCTTATTCTCTTTTAAAATAATTAAAGGATAAAATGTAATGGCGAAAACAATAATATTAGTTATAAGCTAAATTAAAAAATCACCAATATCAAGAATCTACACCCACACCAACCTCATAGATCAAAATTAAAATCTTACGAGGCACAAATATAAGTAATTTAAATTTTCTTAAGATCATGTAATTATCCTTTCAACATCAAATAGTTCCAATCAAAACCATTATCTAAAACTCCTAATAATGATGAAATTAATAAGTTAACTGCACAAAGAAATACCCTCTTCATATGTAGGAGATAGGATAAAGCTGTTTTTAAAAGGCATCAATTTTGTTTTGGTGTAGGCAGAACTTTACTAACCTGTTTTGCAGCATTCACTATTCCACTTGCTATAACATCACACTTCATTATACCACCAAAGATGTTAACCAAAATTGCCTTCACTTTGTCATCAGCGGTCAATATCTTAAATGCTTCAACCACCTGATTTACACCATTCCAATAAATATGAACAAAACCATCTTAAGGCAGAGATCACAGCAGAGATTATTAAAGGTGATATCTAGTGATTAGCGAAAAAATAAAGGATGCTTTTCAAATACAATACTTTTGAATTTCAGGTTTATGGACCAGGAGACTACAAACAGATGTGATATATGGAGAAATAAGAGCAACCAGCTTGATCTAAACAATCTAACTAAGACCTATACCATAATGAGAGCAATCCTGTTTATAAAACATCACCTGGCCTTCGGAGGCATTGCCACCTACATCCAGAAAATTGGCAGGAGTACCCCCATGCAACTTAATTATATCCATTGTGGCCATTGCTAACCCTGCTCCATTCACCATGCAGCCAATTTCTCCATCCAACCCAATATAATTTAAATCTGCCTTTGCAGCAGTTACCTGTTCAAAAGATAAAAGGCACAAATAATGTTGCATTTACCAGGTGAAAAGAAACAAAAGGATCTATAAAATAAGATTCTGATAATCAGGCACAAATATATCATCTGAAATCATGGTATTGCCATATAGAATCTCACTTAACTCCATAAATGTATTATAAGCACAAGCTCCAGGTACATATCAAAGGTATTTGAGTATAGCAAAAATATCATAATGGAGTGGGTGTATATGGGACAAGGTGAAATGTGTTTAACATAATATCATAATGAACCCAATCCAACATTTTAGTCAGGACAATTTCGGAGCCAAATCTTGTCCAAAATAATAACTGGGCCAACTCAATGTTTGAATAAAACATAAAATTTTGATCATGTTGAATAGTTGTTATTAAATAGAAGTAGGAAAATAAAATAAAATAAAAAAGGTAGCGTACTACATATTACCAAAAAAATACATCAACATAAGTATAAGTAAATTATCATAAGTACTAATTCAAGAATTTTAATTATTTATCACGAATTCTAACAATAAATGTTCTCCAACATTGAGTGATACATTGCCAAATTGGGCTTGCCTAAAATATGTTTTGAACATAACCCAAAAATACACATGGGCTGGTACAATACCCCAGACTCAAGTTGTAATGATGGGGTGGATTACCGGCTCATATGCTCAATTCCCATGTAATGTAAAACACACAAAAAAACATGTAACTAAACCTCTCGAGGATCCTCTTGTGTTGTATCACGAAGTGCGAATATCTCTTTCCGGCGATATGCAGCATTATCATCAAAGTTCAACTTAGCATCAGCAGCCACAAGTTGGTTATCAGCTGTCTCCGCCATGGGATTGATCTGTTCAAGTTAATCAATAGTCATTATTGAGATTCTTAAAAACGGAAATGTAGAATGTGCACACAACTAAAACATGCACATGCTTACTTCCAAAAGGGTGCAGTCACTATCAACAAAAAGTTTATACAAATTCTTCACTTGTTCAATTGATTCATTTCTATCAGCCACTTTGGGAGCCAAACCATCAACAACCTTTGCAGCATCTTCATCGGTAATTCCTTCAAAAACATCAATAGGAACCTACTAGACAGAAGGTATGCATCAGGCATATCTTGTAAAGAATACTGCTCAGAGAAATATCAGGAATCACAAACCTTTATAATCATGTCTGGAAATTTCTCTGCAAGGTCTTCAATGCTGGTTCCTCCCTTTCTACAAGCAATAATAAGCTGCAAAAGCATAACAGAAAATTGTAATAAGCAATATAGCTGTTTATTAATGGTAAAATATAAAGGAAAAACGTTACAAAAGTCATTATTTAAACATGATAAATAAGCTATAAAATTAAGTATTTAAGTAGATCAAAGGTACTATCAAAGGAAACTTACTGGACCAGCAGTTTTACGATCCAGTGTTATAGCAAAGTACATCTCATTTACAAGTGACAGCTTTTCACACAAGTAAACCTGTATAAATTAGAGCATTGGATGTCAAACAATCAATCATCCAGCAAAAATGTGTCCCCCTTTCATATATATTCTACATAAATAAATTGAATGATGCTCAACATAAAACAAAGTAGCAGTTATCATTGTGTATGCAATTTAAAAAAAAAAAGAAAAACCATGAGCAATTTCTTAAGTACTTGTGATGACCAATTGACGCGAAATTTACTTCCATTATCAATACAACAATCACTAAGAATCCAACTGCAGATATAACAATTGGCTAGCCTATCAAATACTACAAATGGTTTTTAACTGTATAACATGGATAACAAATGTCCAGTTGACCAGTCCAACGACTCAACTCATACTGATTCACCAGTTTCAGCTGCTGGGTAACAGTTCATGAGCTGAAATTGATCCACAATAAACCAGAATGGTTGAGTGTCCGGTTTACCAGTCCAATCAGCTGGGTCAGTCCAGAAAACTAACTAAACTTCAGCGTACTGTTTTGCAAGCAACAATTTATCCTCCAACAGACATGTTGAAATAAAATAAAAGACCCACAGTGGGCTCCAAAGGCAGTAAATTTCATAAATAAAACAAACAATAACAACTCAAAGATATTGAAAATGCTAGCATATTAACAAACAGAATATTGAGTAATTTCAAACCTTGCTAACAATTTTTCCCTGAGGACCAGACTGTTTGGTAACCAGTATCTGCCCAAGCATCTTTCCTGAAAAAATAACAATGACAATAACAATAACAAAACTATGAAAGGGCCAAGCCAAAAAGATCATTGAAAATTTAGGTTATCAAGTATAATATGCTCTAACCTCTCTGAATTCAAATTGAATAAATTAATAGTTACTAATAAAGAGACTTATATTGAGAGGCATGGACATGAAATAAGAACAGGAAAACTTGAATTCGAATAAGAACTGAGGGATAATTCAGTACCAGCAATGTCTTCAACCTGATCAGTCTTAACAATGTGTACTCCTCCCTGAAGACCACTTTTAAAAGTTCCCAAGCCTCGTCCACCAGCTAAAATTTGACTCTTAACCACCAACTGCAAAATAATAATATCAGTTACACTGCTTATCATCACAGTCAAAATTCTCCACCAGCTAATACATTTTGTAATAAATTTCCAGTGTAGAAAATTTCATAACTTAGGCTTCAATATGTTAAAGCAAGGAATTGATGAAAACACATTACAGTTCTCAGTTTTAACATTAAACTGATCAATTTTAAGCAAACATCAAGTTGTGGTATGAACTATCGATTACCTCGCTTTGATTGGGGAATACGTCCTTGATAGCCTTTCTGACTTCTTCAACGGAAGAAACAGCAACGCCTCTCGGAACATTAACTCCGTATTTGCTCATCAGTTCAGCACCCTAATTTCACAAAAAAATCAAAATCCGTTGCGTTAATAGCGAACACTCGATCGATTCAAATAAACGTCGACAATTTCACAAATTACAGATACAATGAAATTAACTACAGAATCATCATAAAAAAACACACGATTTATGATTGTGAATAAATAAATCTCGATAGAGAGAGAGAGACCTGATACTCGTGGATGTTGAGGCGGCGGAGCTGTTGGTTCTGCCGTTTGCCGGCGACGGAGAGGGAGCGGGAAACGAGTTTGTTGAGCAATCCTCTGACCATTGTTGTTAGGGTTTGAAGATCGGAGAGCGATGCAATCCGATTGAGAAAGAATGGAATTGATTCAAACAGTGTGTGCTCTCGAACGCCAACACCAGACCCTATAAATTCTTTTTCCGAAAAACAAAAATAAAATGTAGAATATTATAACCTTTTCTTTTTACAGAACGAATAATATAATTTATAACCCTTATTATACTTTTGTCAACAAAAAAAGAAACTTTATAACACTTTTACTAATAAATGGTACAAAAAAATATCGCTTGCATAAAAAAATAATAAATGAATGACTGATCGTAACATATCATAAAATTATAAATAGTTTATACTTTTCCAATAACTTATTTAAAAACCGATAAAAAAGGAAAGGTTTTATATTTTATAAAGTTTGCAATTTGAGAAAATATTTCTATTGGTATAAAAGTTATTTATTTTTATTTTATTTTAAAATATATTGCAAGGAAAAAATTATTATTTTTTGTGCAAATTTTTAAAGATTCAAAATTATTTTACGAGGATGAAACAATAAAATTGAAGCTTTTTCTAGATTATTATTGAACATTTATGAAAAATTTATCCATCGTCCAACATAAAACATTAAGTTTAGACAATTTATACGATACTCTTCAAATGAATAGTATATAAGTATTTTTAATTTTTTAACTATTTTTGTCATATCAGTATTTATATATTATATAGTGAGTTTATCAAATTATTTGTATCAATACATTTATCTTTTTACTTTAATCTCTGTAAATTTAATAAATTATTTTCTTAAATTTTTTATTTAATTAAAATTAAAATAATTATCAACTCATAAATTCAGAATTCATTTCATTTCTCTTGTGAAACCACTCTACCATAGAAGAAAAATTGATGTCTTATGTTGTCCTTTTATCTTCATGAGAAGAACTATTCACCATTATTCTACCGTGATAAGATCCCTCCTTTGTCTCACTTCTAATTCACTCTCGTCTTTGTGTCGTTGCCGTTTTAGTGTCGTCGACCATGCACCGTCGTTTCCAAGTTTGTCATTGATTCTTAATTAACCAACAACGAAGATAGACGATGCACAACAAATGAGAGAAACAATGAAGAACAATGGAGAGATAACATGCGAAAAGAAAAAACTTGGTTATTTTTTTACACAATTTAATAAATAAATATTAATTATTTTAAAATAGAACAAAAATGTTAAACTTCAAAATTTGATAGTGTTAAATTTAAAATATAGTCAAACTTACTTATAGATAATATGTCATTAGATTATTGATAATTTAATTTAGGTTAAATAGCACTCGTGGTCCCTTAACTTAATTTCAGTTAACGTTTTAGTCCTTTATTTATTTATTTATTTATTTCCGATTTGGTCCTTTATTTTAATTTTAAGTGACAATTTGACTTTTTATATTTTAAAATGTCAACAATGTTATCCTTTTTTTTTTTTACAAAAATTCAAAAAATTCATCAAAATTTTCAACCAAAACCCATAAAATTATTTATATTCTTCAATATAATACAAATTCCATCAAATTCGAAACTCAAATCTTCAAATAAACTCATATTTCCAGTTTTAACAACATCAAATAAATAATTAAATTTTTGTATGAGTTTATTTGAAAATTTGAGTTACGAATTTGATGAAATTTGTATTATATTAAAGAATATAATTAATTTTATGGGTTTTGGTTGAAAATTTTGATGAGTTTTTTGAATTTTTGTAAAAAAAAAAGATAATATTGTTGACATTTTAAAACATAAAAGATTAAATTGTCACTTAAAATTAAAATAAATGACCAAATTGAGAAGAAAAAAATAAATAACTAAAGCGTTAATTGAAATTAAGTTAAGGGACCACATATGCTATTTAGTCTTTAATTTAATAGTACCATATTAATTTTTAATTGTACCATATAAGTCCTCTTAAGTTTATTATCCTTAGTTATTATTATGAATAAACTTACAAAAAAGTTTGAGACAATAAGGTGAATTGTTTTCTATCAACTAGCTTGTACCTACACATAACTTATAACTTGAACCTCTCACACTTACTTAAAGATGTTTAAGTCTTTTGTATGTGATGGTGAATATTATTTTGGTTAACATATGAATATTAGTACTTTGCAATAATAATATGTCCGAAAAGGTTCGTTCCATATGAATTTGGGTTAAATAACATAAATATAGTTGACTTTTTTTTATATTGTCAACCATGCATGAAGGATTTTGAAAGTGAGTATGAAGCTTTATAAACGGCTCAATAGATTCCATTTTCTTATATTAATTAATTAATTAAGTATTTTTTTAGTTTAATTAATTAAAAATTATTTTACTATTTAAATTATTTTTTCAAATTACTTCAATTATTTATTTTGTTTTTCACATGTTTCTTTCACGTGAAATAATCTTGTTTCAGATACTATTAAACACTAAAAATAGATACACTTTGATCGCAATTCAAACATTGATTCTTCTCATCTTGACATCATTGTATTAGATTGATGACTTGGCTAACATAGTTGGTTGCAAAGAAAGTTCCAAAATTAGATTATTATTAATTATTAGTATATACATAGCAACTATTTTTATGTTACAATTTATTTGGTGTAACCAAGTGATGAACTAAAGTTGTTAATAAATCTCAATTAATATCAAGAATATTATGAAAAACTTGAATTTGAATACTAACTTAAACTATTCTTAATTGTGTTTTATTTATTTTTTAACAAAACTCTAAATTATCGTGATCCGTTCTACTATAAACCATACGGTTAAAAACCAAAAAGAAATAATATTTCGTGTGTTTGCCACACTAAGCGTGTGTTTGGTATCAATGGAAGTGAGAGGAAAGATAAAGGGGAAAGTTCATGGGAATCTGGACCTTCCTTTGTTTGATTATTTCTTAAAAGGGAAGGAAAAATTGTTTTATAAGTCCACTCAATAGATATTTTCCGTACGAGACTCATGAGAGCAATTGGGATAAAATGCCACAGACACCTTCCTATGGCTATACAATTTTTTTTATAAGACCAAGCTATACGTCAGATTTTTTTCATTGCTTTCTTGACACAGATTTTTTATCAATCATAAAAAAATACTCCGTATTAAATTAATATATGCATAAAAAATGTTAGGTGTTATTTTGGGTTTTTGAATACACTAAAAGTTAGAGTTAAACGCAGTTTTAGTTGTTCAATTAGGTTCCTCAATTTTTAATTTCGTAATTTTAGTTATTTTATTTTGATTCATTCATAATTTTATTCTTTCTATTTCTTAAAATTGAGATATTTTATCTTACTTATCAATTTGACTATTAATTTTGATAATGTGGCCTGAATAATACGATTAAGTGGAAGTCGTGTCAACATTTATTGTTTTAAATTAAATAAAATATTTTAAATAATAAAAAAAATTCTTCTAAAATTTAAGAAAAACATAAAAAGTATAAATTAAAAATGGAAAATTACAATAACTAGAGGGGAAGTTGAATTCTTTTTTAGATAAACATTTTTTTAAAGAAATAACGAGTGTAATTGTTGTTGATTTTAATTTTTTAAGTTTATTTTAAATATTTTAATTAGGTTTCAAAAATGAAATATTTTATTTAAAATGTATTGTTTAATTAACAATCAACAAAATGTGACATGGTTTCCACTTAATTATACTAACGATGTCATCTCATCAAAATAGAGATACAAATTACATGTGAGACAAAATGTCTCAATTTTAAAAAATAGATGAATCAAAATTACGAAATTATAAATAGAAAGACTAAAATTACGAATCAGTTAAAATAAAAAACTAAAAATTGCGAAATTAGAAATAGAGAAACCAAAATTACGAATTAGTTAAAATAAAGGAATCAAAATTGTAAAATTAAAAATAAAGGGATCAAAATTACAAATGAGTTAAAATAAGAGGACTAAAACTATATTTAAGCCTAAAAGTTATTAAATAAATAAATAAAAAATTATTAACTAATTTTTTGCAATAATCAGTTTTTATTTTAATAAATATTTCTTAAAAACAAAAATTTTTTACTTAAAGCCATTTAGGTGTGTTTATTTGAGATTATTCAATTTTTAGATAAGGCTAATTTGTCATTTTAAATACACTTTTTTTTGTCCTTTTATATCTACTTTTTAGTCTTAACAAACCATTAAAAATTCATCTAACTTTCTGTTCACTTTCATTTTTTCAATATTCATTTTTTTTTACTTTCTTTCCTTTCATTTTCTTCTCTCTCGTCCAAACAAAACATAAGTTAGCAATTGTCCCGTGTCGACAATTCACACCAGCTGACATCAATCACCCCATTTGTTTTATTTTTTGAAGACTATATGCCTCCCTAGTTAATAGGACATCCAATATGTAGCACCATAAAAGCTAATGTACATGAAATTGCTGTACCAAAATTTGTAGTGCTCCAAATTAAACCTCCTGTCATATCAATTGTAATCAAAATTCATCTCATGAGCTTACTGGTCACCATTTTTCTCCAAGAGAATTCAAACACTAATGAGACACATAATAGTCAAATCCTCTTGTTTTCGCATCCAATCAATTCCATGCTGAAATTTCCACCTACCCTGTCCAACTCTCGAGCGTGAATCTATGTTCTAACACACAATTTTGGAATTTTTAATAAAATATTCTTTTTTTTTTCTTTCAAAATGCTCCACTTTGAAACTTATTTTCTGGACTGCCCTACTTTTTGGGTCAAGTAGCTCATCGCAGGCTCAAGATATGACGACCTGAAGGCCTTTTTTTTTTGTCAGTTGCTCATCGCAGCCCTAAGGTGCGATGATGTACATACTTTTTTTTCCATTTATTTAATAATTAAAATATATAATATATAATTATAATAAATTATAATGATTTAAAATAATTAATAAATCAAATAAAATGAAATAAAAAAATAAAAAAAAATTCATAAATAATAATAATAATATTAATAATTTTAACAATATTAATAATTACAGATTAAATAATAATAATAATTAAAAAAAGAAAATTGTAACAATAATAAACATAATAAAAAAATTAAAAAAAATTAATATTTAGGATAAAAAAATTTGTAATAATAATAAACATAACAAAAAAAATTAAAATTATAAACATAATAATAACAATAATAATAATAATAAATTATATTAATAAAATAAAAAAATACATTAATTTGAAAGGAAAAAAAAACATCAAATTTGAGTAGATATGTCAGCAGCGTTTGGACAATGTTTTCTATTATGACCAGAGACCCAACATAATCCGCACTTTCTTGGCACTCTTTCTCTAGTGTCCATTTATGTTCTAATGCGTTTGCTTTTTAGGTGACCTTTCTTGACTTTCCGCATTAGAGGATTGTGACATACCTTAACACCTTGATATTCTGGCCAATATCTTTTGTTTGGTATAGGTCTGAATGTTTTGTCGTACACTTTTAGTTACGTTTCCACCTTGTACATATCAAGTATAAGGCTCCAATAATCATATTTGATACTAGAACATGCTGCTATCACATGTGAACAAGGCATGTATTTAGCTTGATATTTCCCACAATTGTACCAATTGTTAGGAAGGTTTACACTGTAATGACCAATTGGTCGTCCTTCTATTGGATTTACCGTCTCATGGACCATGAAAGTATGGTTGCTCCGATCAAAACTATCAACTCTATGACTATTGGATTTACTTATTTTAGATTTCATAAAATTCAAACATGTTTCTGTGAATACGTGACCAAAAGCTAAAATTGATGCGTGTAGTTTTCCCATGGTTGGAAACAGTGTCCCTGTTTTATAATATGTTGATTGGACCAAAGCAGTGATAGGAAGGTTCCGCGATGCTTTTAATACTCCGTTGATTGACTCCACAAGGTTGGTGGTCATCTGACCCCAACGGCTACCTCCATCAAATGCTTGAATCCAATTTTGTCACGGTATGTTATCTAACCATTTCAAAGCCTCCAAGTTTAATATGCCGATTTCTCTGCGGTAGTGTTGATATGTAGGTTCATTAATTGAATAACTTGTATTGATATAGTAGACAATGCATTGTTAACTAATTATAAAAATTAACAATTAAATTATTAAAAATTACACTAATTATAAGAAATAAGAATGAAATTATACCCATGCAAACAACTTTTTTCTTCAAAGCATTATCCTTAAATTCCCTTGCGAAATTTTGTGCAATATGTCGAATGCAGAACACATGCTTTGACGGAGGATCTTGCCATCTATTATTTGGATTGTTGTAAGCACTCTTAATGAATTTGTGTCTATCCGAAATCAAACAAATGTTGGGTTGTGGAGTGACATATTTTCTTAAATTTCTCAAAAAAAAACTTCAACCCTCTTTTGTCTCACCTTCCACAAGAGCATAGGCAATAAGAATTACATTTTCGTTCTCATCTTGTGCAACTGCTACTAATAAAGTTCCCTTGTACTTGCCGTACAACCAAGTCCCATCAACTATACAATTGGTTTGCAGAATTTGAACGCAGATATGCACGGAAGGTAAGTCCAAAATAGTCTATGAAATATCTTTAACCCACTTATCAAACTATTCTCATGATAAGATGAGATCGTTTCCATTTCAATTTTGGTTCATGGAGCAAACGTTTGCATAACCAATAACCATTGTGGGAGTTGATTATAAGACTCTTCCCAATTTCCATAAATTTTTTCGATGGCTTTATTTTTTTCCCATCCAAACCTTTTTATAACTAACTGTGTAATTGCGTAAGGCTTGAATCTGAGCAATAATGACCTTCACTTTGATTGAAGGATCCACTTTCAAAACTTGCATTACGCTTGCACATATCATATTAGAATCGAGCTTCGTATGATCTTGTGACAATGCGGAATTTGTGCATGTATGAGGCAAATTCAATTTACCAATCACCCACAAATCACTCTTTTTGCGTTTTGAAGCTCTACATCTAAACAAACAATTTGGAGATGAACAAAAAATAACGTATCTTTCTAAATTTGATTTTTGTACCACAAAATTCAACGATTATTTTAAATGGTACCGTTTGATTGCATGTATGCATTCATCCTTGTTTTGAAACTTCATTCCAACGGCAAGAGTTCCATTTTTTGTTGGGTCTTCGTTAATGAACATGTCATCAAATTCACTTGATTGCTCTGCATTATCTAAATTGATGTTCTTCATGTATGATGGTGGATCGAATTCTGCTTCCATATCTTCGTCAACAACAATGTCATCGTCATAATCACTAGATGATTCATCGAAGTATGTCTCATCATCTTCACTATAATCACTCAATTTTTCCTCGTTGATATCATATAAGACACTAAGGGGAAGATCGCATTGTGGACTTATTGGAAGAGATTCTTGATGGAGTTGAAAACTTTCTGGATGAGTTTGTTCTAGTTGGCTAGAGTATGGTTCATAGTGTTGTGATGGTTCATAGTGTTGTGATGAAGAATATAAGTTGGGTTGATAAGGGTTGGTTTGATGAAAAGATGGGATGTAGTCGGGATTTGGTATGTTTGAGGACGATGGTTGATCAATGTTTGAGTATGTTTGAGGATCATCTTCAAAGTTAACATATAACTCAATGGTGCCAAGTTGGGACCACTGTGCATAAACATCAAACATGAGCTGAACATCTTCGTCGTCGCAAACCTTTAGTAGTTCAAACCTTGTTGTATTTTTATCAAAGAAAACAATGTGTCGATAAACTATACCAGTTATCGTCACTTTGTCATCGAGTTGTAACTTTTTTTAATGACATTCTTTAGACGAGCAAGATTGCTTCCAGAATGTATTTTGAACGCCTTTTTGTAATCACTTACAAATGTTTTACCTTAAACTCCGTCGACTATTGTACCATTGTAATAAACAATACAAATTACTTGTTGAGAATCCATGATAAATTTTTTTTGAGTAAGTATGAAATGCTAGAAGGTATAATGAGATAGAAGGTGTGGTAAGATAGTGAGATTTATTGTTCTATTTATAGAAGGTATTGAGATTTATTTTTCATCTAGATCATCCACAACCGTTGATAAAAAAATTGAAAGGCCAAGATTAAATAGGATTGATATTTTTCATCTGGATCATCCACAACCATTGATAAAAAAAATTGCAAGGCCAAGATTAAATAGGAATTAGACCAATTTCATTGGTCCAAATCAAATAACTAGGATCCATCATCACAACCGTTGATAAAAAAATTGGAAGACCAAGATTTAATACAACTTGGACCAATTTGATTGGTCCAAATCAAATAACTTGGATCCATCATCCACAGCCGTTGATAAAAAAAATTGGAAGGCCAAGATTTAATACAAGTTGGATCAATTTGATTGGTCCAAATAAAATAACTTGGATCCATCATCCACAACCGTTGATACAATTAGGTGAGTGGCCGAGATTAAAGCTGACAAGCATCACATCCTGGGGATGCGATGATCAGAAGGATCAAATAAAGCTGACAAACAGCGCATCGTAGGGATGCGACAATTAGAAGGACCAGACTGGCAGCGCATCGTGGGGATGCGACGATCAGAAGGACCATGCAGGCAGCGCATCCTGGGGATGTGATGATCAGAAGCAGCAGATTAAAGCTGCCATGGAGCGCATCATGGGGATGCCAAGATAAGAAGGAATCCTACGGTGTGGATGCGATTATTTAATGGTACACACTTACCATTTTCATTCACATCTTCAACCTTCTCAATCTCAATTTTTTTTCAACCTTCTCAAACAAAATTTTCACACATGGAATTATCTACTAATCATCAGGCTGAATTTCGATATATTAATGCATTTGTAAGTATATTTATTATTAATATTAATTTCATATATTATTAATATTAATTTCTTATGATATTATAATAATATATTATTAATATTATTTTCATTAATTTCATAATATTATTTTCATTAATTTCATAATATTATTTTTATTAATTTCATAATATTATTTTCATATATTTCATAATATTATTTTCATATATTTTTATTTACAGGTACCATCCACAGACAAGTTGAAATGTCATGGTCACGTGAATAAAAAACCAAATGCGGCGATATTACCATATTTGCAACAGGCGGGATTTGGTGAAGTGATCAAACTTGGAAACTACAAAATAGATGTCGGCTTAATTACCGCGATGGTTGAAAGATGGAAACCAGAAACTCATACATTTCATCTCCCTATAGGTGAGTGCACGATAACTTTAGAATACTTGTATTACCTTTTAAGATTAAATGTTTCTAGTATTCTAGTTTCTGGTTCAAATTTTGTGAATGTTAGAAGTGTTTGTGAAGAATATTTAGAAGTTATCCCACCTGAGGGGGCAACCATAGTAATTTTATTAAATTGAAATGGCTTAAAGATACATTTGACGGTGTTGGTGAAGATGCATCCGAAGTACAAAAATAAGCATCGTGTGGGGCATACATTCTACGTATGATTGGTGGATTGTTGATGCCGGACAAATCCAACAACCGTGTACATTTGAAATATCTTTCGCTAGTAGGAGATTTAAATAAAGCATCCCAATATAGTTAGGGTTCGGCAGTTTTAGCTACGTTGTATAGAGAATTATGCGTTGCTACGAAACCTAACGTCAAGTCTATTGGAGGATGTGCTCTGTTGTTACAAAATTGGGCATGGTATCGTTTGTCTTGTGTCGCTCCAGAATCACACAGTGCATGGATATTTCCACTTGCACAAAGGTAACTATTGAAAATAATTTTTATATATTTTTCTTTTTTTAAAACTAACTACTTACCATATTACTAATATTATTATATTTTTTATGTTTGATATATTCGACAGATTTAATTTCGGTGGTCTAAATTTTAGTAGAGTTCCTCATAATGACATAGAAGGCTACCAGAATACAATCAATCACATGGTGGTTCAAGAAGTAATATTAATATTCATTCACATTTAGTTGAACTTTTTTAATTATATATTTTTATATATCTTAATATTTACTCAGCTTATTTTTAACATATCAGTTTCGGTGGAGGTCGTATCTCGGGTTCTAACACGAGGTACCCGAACAAGAGATGAACACTTGGACGGCATGTACCTATCTACATTGTTATCATATTGTCGAAAAACATCATGTAGATAGAGTCGTACTTCAGTTCGGCTTCCATCAACCAATTCCGCAACCACTAGAGGACATGACAATCTACCATGAGGTCGACATGAGGCATGAAATTGATGAAAATTGGAGGGTGGTTTGAAAAGATGAGCTTCAACATTGGAATGAACGTCAGAATTACGTACTGCACGGTCAATTCATATAAGGTTTTTTATGCCACAGTAACGAATATATGAATTGGTTCAGACATCACACAAAATTATATATATCTGTGGAAAGATATCTGCGTGATCCACGTTTGCAACCTTCAATGTATCCTGATGTTCACTCAACCCCTCAATCAATGTAACAACAACATACCATGCACCAAACACCATCTTTATCGTCACCACCACATCTACATGAATCTACATATATACTGACTCAGGACTACGTTCCTTCAGTGCCAACAATGCCAACGCCCGTTCATCCGATAAATAGCGGAATTTTCTATAATTTGTTTGGTACTCATTGCACAACACATGAGTCGGCTAATGCTGTTTTTGATTCGATGTATAACATCGATACTCAAAATTATACGGAGGCAGGTGGTAGCGGTTCTAATCCACGTACAAATTATAACGAGGATAATGATCAAAATAAAGATCAACCACAACAACCTGAACTCGTACAAAGGGCTATGCGAGTTCGACGATCGTGTAGATGTGGAACTGGAGGATATTTAGATAGAAATAATTAATTTCAAATTGATGTAGTTTTTTCTTTCAATTTGATGTATTTTTTTCCTTTCAAATTAATGTATTTTTTTAAATTTTATTAATATAATTTATTATTATTATTATTATTATTATTATTATTATTATTATTATTGTTGTTGTTGTTATAATTATGTTTATAATTTTATTTTTTTATCATGTTTATTATTATTACAATTTTTTTTATCTTAAATATTAATTTTTTTTAATTATGTTTATTATTATTACCATTTTCTTTTTTTTAATAATTATTATTATTTAATCTGTAATTATTAATATTATTAAAATTATTAATATTATTATTATTATTTATGAAAGTTTTTTATTTTTTTATTTCATTTTATTTGATTTATTAATTATTTTAAATATTTATAATTTATTATAATTATATATTACATATTTTAATTATTAAATAAATGGAAAAAAAAGTATGTACATCATTGCACCCCGAGGGTGCGATGAGCAACTGACCCAAAAAAAAAAATGATCTTCAGGTCGTCGCATCCTGGGCCTGCGATGAGCTACTGGACTCAAAAAGTAGGGCAGTTCGGAAGATAAGTTTCAAAGTGGGGCATTTTGGAAAGAAAAAAAAGGAATATTTTATTAAAAATTCCCACAATTTTATGGGTTAATTCGGCTTTTAGTTATTATAGTATAGTTTCAATACTATTTTAGTCGCGTTAAATTATTTATTTAGATTCTACTCGTAGTATTTTAAATTTTTTAACTTTTAGTCTCTTATAAAATTTGACCTTACAAATCTTTTGAGTTGTCGTGTTGACTTGGATTAAATAATTCCACCTTTTGATTAAATACACGGGATGAGAATATGAGAATGGCGTTTGATGTATTTTTAGAAGAATTTATTTTTATAATATTATTTAATTATTTATTTATAAAAACATATTTATAAATTAACAATAGTGAAATGAAGATCAGATGTTGATGTATCTTCAATTTTTTTTAATTTACTAGTGTCACATGTCTGTCACATCATTGATGAAATAGCCACATCATAAAGAAAAAGGGAACATAAAAAATAACATGTGAAACGAGAGACCAAACCACATATTTATAAATGGAATAATTAAATGTTAAATTTAAACAAAATATACAATTAAAAGTGCATTTCATCCAAAATAAATTTATGGAAAAAATTCCTCCTGTCCTCCACATCATCTTTGGCTTAGTGTAAAACTTTTAACTTTCCTCCATGTGTGGTGTGGGAGTTTTCCTACTATTCATTTTTCATCTTTCTTTTTCTCCATTTCCTTTAAAATATTTTCCATTGAGACATTCCTTTTTCACATGTCTAGCTTTTCATCAACTTTTACTACGACGAAGAAGATGGTTTTCGACATAGTGCTTATCAAAAAATTTGTTCTAATCATGAAATAAATTTAGGGGTTTCGTTTCGAAAATTATGAGTTTTTGTTTTACAACTCAGTTTCATCTATTGAAGCCTATGGTGGCCTGAAAATGATTGCAAAAATGACGGTGGTAAGACATAAATTTATTTGTTTGTTTAGAAATTCTAAATGGATGGGACAATAGATTGCAAAAAGAGGAAGGAGAAAGTTGTTTGTTACTTTTTCCAATTGAATCAAGCTCTTTTAATCACCTTGAAAAACAATACACATTTTGTTGAGGTAAAAACATTTTTTATATATGTTTTAATGACAACAAACATTATGAAATAAATGATTAAGTTTTATGAATGGTGATCTACTAATGATTGCACCTGACTTTTATTTAAGGAACATGAATTGCATAAGTGAACAAGCAAGAAACCATCAACAAGTGCATAAGTACATTCTCAATTGTTATGAAATAATGTTCTCATGATGAACATTTGTTAAAAGAATGATGGAAGAACATTCACTATAATGTTCTAGTTATTCAATTGAAGACCTACATGCAAAAACAAGCATGCAGATTGATCTTCAGATTGATCAGAAGAACATTCTGGTTTATAAAATATCTTTTTAGTTTATCAAGGATCATTCTGGTTTATAAGAAGAACATTATGGTTTATTAAAAGACCACTCTGGTTTATCAAGATCATTATGGTTTATCAAAGGATCATTATGGTTTATCAAAATATCATTATGGTTTATTAAAAGATCATTTTGGTATATCAAGATCATTCTGGTTTTTTCAAGATCATTTTGGTTAGTTCGTTTTAAGGACATGAGTAAAATGAACCATTTCCTATAGTACATACATTAAGATAAACGAATATTAAGACTACTCAAAACAATACTCAAGCCTAAAATTCTAACTAAAGGCCCAAGGAAACAAACAACATCAAGGTCAATCTCCATATTGGTGAGCTATGAGTAAGCACAGCTAGGACAACAAGGACAACAAGGACACTGCTGCTGTACCTTTTTCAGAAAGCGCATCATGCTTCTAAGACAAATGACTGACACTAGAGAACTAATAAACCACTCATCCACGTTTTCCATACAACACAAAATCAAGAATGTTCTAGTTTTACAAAAGAACATTCTAGTTATTCTCTTTTAAAGACAAAATTAAAACAAAATCATTTTCCACAATCCAAACCACAATTTAAAGAGTATCAAGACTGCTCAAATCAATGGAGAAGCCCAGAACTCGAGCTGAATGCCCAAAGGAGGAAAATAACCTCCAAATTGATAATAAGATTAATCTCCAAATTGATGAGTTGTGAGTAAGGATGCAAATACATTGTACATACATTATAATGTAGAAAACTCTGCATAATTCTGATTTGGAACAGTACCAAATGACATGTCATAGCTCATTCACTCACTCTTTCATGTTTTCCATCAGACCCAAAAGCAAGAACGACCTTCATTATCAAGAACATTATGGACAACAATATAAACACATGTTTAATTGTTTTAAAACATATCTGACACTTGGGAAGTGTGTGCAATGACTATATTCAGTTTAAGCTGAATATCCAAAGCCTCTTATCATATATAAATTGAAGATCAATTGGAAGATGAAGGCAAGATGTCAATTTACAAATCAACCAACACTTGTTCAAGTAACAACAAATCAAAAACTCTTCAAGCAAACTCCAACTCTCTTTATTATATTTGTGGATCATCATTTACTGAGTTTCTCTTTATTTATCTCAAACAAGTGTTGAGAAGTTTCAAGATCCCAAACACTTTTATCATATACATCATTTATAACTCAAGTCTATCTTTTATGTTAGATTGAGTGTGTTTGTAAAATTATTTCAAGGTTGAAAGATTACTGTAAAAATCATTTATAAGTTGAAAGGTGAATATTATAATTGATCAAGGTGTGATCAAAAGAAAATATGTGAATGAGAACATTCTGGTTATGAAGCACATAATGAAAAAATCTTACAGTTGTGAGGACTGGACTAACCCGAGTTTGGTGAACCAATATACTTTTTGTGTACGATTTTTCTATCACTTATCTTTAATTATTTGCACACACAAATCACACTTCACTATAAACTAATTTGTTTTATTTACTTATAACATATCTAGAACATTTTGTTTCGACCAACACTGGTCTTGAGTTAATTTAAATTAAGCACAAGAATCAAAATTTTAAAAGGATCACAATTCAACTCCCCTTTCTTGTGATTGACATTAATACTTCACATTTACCAAAATAGGAAATCTCTTTCTCCCTCCCTTTCTCTCTCAAGTATTTTTCTTAATTAATTCTTTAATTTGTTTTTCTTCTTTTTCTATCGCAAAGACATCTTCCAGATTAAGGATCGAGTACGAAGATTTTGGATTTGATAGATGAAGATAATGGTGCTAGGGTTGATGAGATGAAGGGAAAGGGGAAAAATAATGAATTTTTTCTTTACATTTTTACACATAATTTTAATTTCTTTCAATAATTATTGTTTTTATTTTATTATCATACAAAAAAAAAAAGCTTATTCAAATTCCAAATCATTAAAAATAGCCAAATGTGTTTGTCACATCTTCGTTTTGTAATACATAAAAATTATCGAGAACCAAAAGTTAAAAAATCTAAAATTAAAGGGACTAAAATCAATGTCCACCAAACTTAATTTTTACTCTTAAAATCTTAAAAGAATCTAACTCGAAGTTAAAAGTGTGAAGTTTTTGTTGTCAAACTTAATTTTTACTCTTAAAATCTTAAATTTATTAGTTCAACTCTCTCTCTAAACTATATTTTTTATTTAATTAAATACAATTATTTTAAAAAAGTCAACTATGCTAAGTTAGAGCATGAATGGCTTTTTTTTTTTTTAGTGAAATTTGTGTTTTGGTCTATACAAAATACATCGATCTATATTTATTTTCTTAAAAATTATGCTAAATTTTATCTTTAAGTTATTTCGCATTTCAAAAAATTATCATTGTCATTTTTCCGTAGAGTGAATATAAAGATATATAGATCAGTACGTACAATCATATTTTTTAAATAACATTTCCATGTAGCTGAGTCATTTTTATTTTTAGTTGATAAAAATAAAATGATTAACTAATAATAATATTATTAATTTAATAAGTAATCTTGAATGTGGTATGTTCAAGTCAAAATAAAAGAACTTCTTTTTTAGAAGTAGATTTAGATAATTTATTTATTTTGTAGGTAATAAAAACATTTAATCATTATTTTATTTTATTTTAATATTTAAGCTTTATTATTTTCTAAAAGACCCTGGAACCGTTGTTGTCACCGGCTTATGGGGTCTCGTCCCTTGATATAGTTTTTGTTTCAGAAAATTGTATTTTGCACCTTAATAATTAAATTTAATATTTTTTATTTATAATTTTTATCTTTTAACTTATTAAAATACCCTTAAGTGAATAGTAAAAATTAAAATAAATTCAGATATCTTGATTAGACTCTCACATTTTAAAATTTTCGAAATACTAATTTTTTTTCTTTGAAATTTTCGATAATTATATTTTAATATCACAAATTTCAAAAATAAAATTTCTAAGACTTATTTTCAATTGAAAAATTTAAAATAACTATTTTACATCGTGTTTTTGTTTTTCATTCAATCTTTTTTAAATGAACATGTGCAAGCATAACATTAGTACGAATCACAATTAGGGAAACCCCAAAAAAATTTCATGCTAAGATATTGAATTGGGTGATATGATTTATTGATTTTAGAAATTCAATTTGTTTGAAATGGTTGATTTACTGATTCATTATTATTGAAAATGGTCAAATGATAAAAAAAAAATATAAAAAAGAAATTACGTAACGGAAATTTTAAACTTTGAAATTTGCGGTAATTATATTTCAACACCAAAAATTTTATTATTAAAAATAAAATGTTCGGTAATTGTTTTCAACCGGAAACTTCATTCCTGAAATTTAAGGATTAGTTATTTTTTTCTTTTCATTTTTCAATTTTTTGTTTACATTTTTTTCATTCAATTTTTTTTAAATTAACACAGACATTATGCTATGATATTGAATTGTGATGTTAGGATAATGTGATTTACTGATTTTAGGAACTCAATTTATTTGAAATGGTTGATTTATTTATTCATTGATGTTATAAACTCGTTAGGAATTAACTTAATGTACTGAAAAATTGTCAAATAATAAAAAAATATAAAAAAAGAAATAACACATCAGAAATCAAAATTTTGAAATTTCTGTTAAAATAAAATTAACTATCGAAAATTTCAAAACTCATGTTATTAATTTTCCAGAGAGTTATTAACTATTGGAGATTCTATTAACGAAATTTTTGATAAATTTTGTTGACGAAATTTACAGTACATAACTTATACTACCAAAAATTTTGTACTTTGAAATTCCTAAAACACAAATTACACTATTAAAAATTTTGAAAATACAATTTTTGGTAGTATTAATATGTGTATCGAATTTTAAAAAAAAAATTAAAATTTTTAGTGAAAGAATGATATGAGACAATTTTTTACCTTGAAATGAATAAAAATGAAAAAATAAAATCAAATTATTTACATATTGATATATATTGATAGAGTACTTATCAAATTATAGAGGTACAAAATCCAATCGGCTATTTTTCATTTTCTTTAAAAAGGCCCGATGGCGCCTCTCTCAATTTGTTGACAAGGGTTCAGCTCCCGTGCAATCAGTCGGTCTTCGTCTTCGCATTTACACACTTTAGACGTTAGCATTTGTTCGATCAATAGGATTTATTATTATTATTATTATTATTATTATTATTATTATTATTATTATTATTATTATTATTATTATTATTATTATTATTATTATTATTTATTTTTGTTTTATTTTAAAAAAAAACTAATCAATATTTTTGACATTTAATTTATATATCAAAATGTCATATTTTTTTGACATTCAAGAAGTCGTATCTCTGCAATGCGATCTGAAAGATATTTTTTTTCAATAGGAGGTCGCATTTCCAAGATGCGACCATCTACTAAAAGATAAAAATCACTTAAAATTTAAAATTTATAGAAGTCGCATCCAGAGATGCGACCTCCTACTAAAAAGAATAAAAAATAAAATTTATAGATGATTGTATTCCGGAGTTACGATTTTCTAGTAAAAAACATCATTCCTGTGGTCGTAGGCGCGGAGATGCGACGTGAAGGTAAAAAAACAAAAGACAATTTAGTATATAAATTTCATTGAAATGTATTTTAGAAAATTAAAAAAAAAATATAAAAAAAACCTTATCAATATCAAACTTTTTAGATTTAAACTTTACATTTTGAATTAGAAAATTAAAATGAATTTAATACATATTTTTTTTTACTATTTGATCAAAATTAGATAATTATCTATATATACAAATGCGGGAACACATCGACTGCTTGCATGTAGAGCGTCTAATTTCGTTGACGAGGACACCTAATTAATTACTCTTAATTTTTTTTACTAAACTAATTACTCTTTAGATTTAATTATAGTTTTAATTTATTTATTTTTATCGATTTACAAAATTAGTTTCTTTATTTTAAAAGTCGATAGTTTTTGTTCATTTATTTTTTAACTAAAAAAATAACGATTTGACATATCTTAAATGATAAGACATACAATATAATGCATTAATTATTTTATATGTATTATAATGATTTCACATATGTTAAATGATATAATGATTTAACATATTTTGAATGATATAGAATAATCTAAATACATTAATTATTCATATGTCATTAATCAAATTACAAAAACAAAAGTTAAAAATTAAGTTTTTATTGTAATTTTACGTGTATTAACGATTTTATATCATCGTATCATGTACAATATTATTTATAACATGTCACATCGTTATTTTTTTGTTAAAAAAATATAAGAAATGAATATTATCAAATTTTAATATAAAAAAACCAATTTTATAAATTAATAAAAAAATAATTAAAACTACAATTAAATTTATTTTATTGCTTCACACAAACAAATAAATAATTGAATTATTGGATGAGAAATCTAGTTTCCCCAATATAACAAATGTGATGTGACTAGTGATAAATAAATGAAATTGGGTTTACACTTGACCTTTGAATCTTAGAGATTCACCATAAAAGGTCTTATGTGGTTATCCTAACGTGAATATTATTTTATTGATTTAATTGTAATTTTGATCTTATATTTTTATTAATTTTTAAAATTTTTTAGTTTTAATATTTTGATAAAAAATGATAACGTGACATATTTTAAAAGACGTAATATATGATAAGATAATGTTAAATGTTTAATACTTATGAAATTACAATAAGTTTTTTAAAATACTTTGGTTTTTATTAAATTATTTATTTTTATAGTTTAATTAAAAACATGTAAATAATTAATACATATAAATAGTTCTACATTATGACATCACATGTCACATTATTTAAAATATATAAAATTATCATTTTTTTAGTTAATAAATACGAGAGAATAACAAAAATTGTCGAGTTTTAAAATAAAAGAACCAATTTCACAAATCAATAAAAATAAATATATCAAAACTATAATTTAATCTATTTTTTTATAATTAAATTGTTGATTTTTTATTTATTATTTTAGTTTGTTACACATCCAGTAGTTTACAGTTTTTGTCAAAAATAACTTGTTTATATTTTAATAAATACACTCCAAAATATTTTGTTTATCAAATTCACAATTACTTCTACGTGTTCTCCCAAAAAGTACATATCTGTTTGTTGTTGTTGTTGTTCAAGACTCAGGAAGTTGTTTGATTGTTTCTAGCAAAATTTGACTTACTATTAGCCCATCAAATTTATTAAAAATAAAATAAAATAACTAAAAACTCCTCACTAACAAAACAACCAACCGCTGTAGTTAGTTCAAGCGACATGGCGACATTGGTGATTTCGTTAATATGCTGCAAAGTTCATTTAAGCGGTCACCCAATCGAAGTAACATTCGAGGGTAACAATGGTGCTAAGTTCATTTGTAGTTTTTTTTTTTTTTAATTCTGATTTTGAATTTTTAAAAATGGTTTAATTTTGAGAATAAAAACAACTAGATAGGGAGACGAGGAGAGTAGCATTTGTGATTGTTTAAAATATGAAGACTTTTCTAAGTTTTAACATTTGTCCCTAATTGGAGAATTTTTGAATAAAATAAAGGATTAAATTACCTCTTGAAACCGTATAGGTTGAATATTTACCTTTTGAATTTTGAAAACAAAGTAAATAATACTTTGAATTTGAAAGACGTCAGATAATATAGTCTCTCTGTTAGTTTGATTTGGTAACGAGGTTGACGTGAATGTTAACTGCTTATATTAGGAGTCCAACTGTTAGTCAATACATTGTTACATAAGATAAATTAATTTGGCTAATTTGTCTGATTTTGAAAACGAAATTAAACTCAATTTTAAAAAAAAAAATGAAACTTTGTCATCATTGCAACAGTAAGATATTTATCCATATAATCTATTTTTGTTCTTCTTTCATGATTTTATATAATCTTTTTTCAAAAACCTTCATTTATATAATCAATTCTTCTTCGTCTTTCATGGTGTTCAAATCGTAGAAAGTGAAAGAATCAATAATCACTTATTCTTCCTCCTCCATGAGTGAAAGCTTGAAGCAGATGATTCTCAAATGTCAATTGAAAAAAAAGTTGTTGCTAGAGTTACTGCTACTAAGAATAACTTTGGAAGGAAATTCTTTTTATGCCACTTCTCAAATTCTCTAATTTTTTCAGGATCATATATATAACTGCAACTTGTTGTATAAGTTGATGAAGCTAAGGAACTAGGTTTGCTTAATGAGGAAACATACCACAATGTATTGAAGGTAAAGTTGTTGGACAAGGTTGACAGTTTGGTAAAAAAAATCTTCAACTAAGGACAATGAAGCTGATGATGTTTGAAAAACAAGAATGGTGGACAAACTAGTCTCATTATCTAAGGATCATGAAAATGACGAGGTGTGGAAGGCAAAAATGATGGACAAAGTTCTTCAAATGTTCAACTGTTTCATTCTTCAAATGTTCAATGATATGTTTACTATCTTTGATTTGGAGGTCGCATATATGGATTAGGAATGAAATACATTAAACTTGGTTCATTTTGTTCTTGATATACATTAAATCTAAAAATTGACATTAAATCGGGAATGAAATCTCAAAACATTTCTATATATGTTTTAATGACAACAACCTTGCGAAGTAGATGTTTACGTTTTATGAATGGTGATCTACTGATGACTGCACTTGAGTTTTTATTTAAGGAACATGAATCACATAAGTGGGCAAGCTAGAAATCATTCACATCAACCAGTGCATAAGTATCTACTCGATGATGAAAGAATTATAGTAACATCAGAAGATTACAACAATAATATCATAAGCTTCATGGAGATATTAGAAGAATATGTTTGAACCTCAAAAGAATTAAGTCAACTACCTTATCATTTATTGATAAGAATGTGTCTGGCAAGACAAGAAAACATTATCCATTTCCAATGGTGAATATTGTCCTAAAAGTTCATGGTTATTGTGTCTACATTGTGTTAGCACTTTTCCGAAAAAATTTATGAACCCATGAGAATGAAACAAGTCAATGATTATCTCTAGAATCAAAAGCAACAAGTGTTTAGAATGTTATGAATCAAAGAATAAGGAAGAATGATCAAAATGTTCATTTGATACCTTGAGAAATAAGTCCAATAAACATTACAGATTGAAACATATCTGAATATAAACAAAGAAGTCAAAGAACATCTTTATCAAAGAATCTCAAAAGAAATATATCATATACTATATAAATCATTCAAGAGAATGATTATTGAATCTTCAAAAGAACATTATCATGATTAACAAGTTCATTGCACTCATAAATATTCATATCAATTCAACAAAATGACAAGAATCAACTTTGATGAAAAAGTCATTTCAAGATTGAGTCAATTATTAAAAGAATGGTAGAAGAACATTTAACAAAATGTTTTGTTTATTTTATTAAAGAGAAAATGAATGGAGAATGTTCAAAAGAACATTCTCGTTGTCCTTTATAGAAGACAAAGTAAAGACATATCAGTTTGGGAAGTCTAAATTGTAAGTTGAGAATGTCAAAATCACTAATAAGGCTGCTAAGATCAAATGAACAGTTAAAGACTCAAATTATAGGCTCAAATGATTAAAACAATATCTAGAATTATCTTCATATTGATGAGTTGTGAGCAAGGACACAAGCACACTGTACTAACATTGTTCAGTAGAAAGCTATGCGAGCTTCTGATCACACGATACCAATTGATTTTTGACAGCTCATTATCACACTTATTCATGTTTTCCTTTCGACTCAAATGCAAGAATGTTCTGGGTTGGTGAAAAACGTCACGGATAGTAATATAAACATGTGTTTAATATGTCTAAGTAAAATCTAACACTTGGCTAATGTGTCTAACGACTATATTCAACTTTATATGAGTTTTCAAGTTTCTTTTCAACCATAAAAGAAAGATCAATCTGAAGACGAAGGCAAGAGTTTGACATACAATCAATATTTACTTGTTCAAGTAAAAAAGCCCTTTAAGCAAACTCCAACTCTTTTTACTATATCTTTGAATTATCCTTATTGAGTTTTGCTTTCAGTTAATCTCAAACAAAAAGTTGAGAATCATTAGATCCCAAACACTTTTATAATACACATTGTAATTGGCTCAAGTCTATCTTTTAGATTAGATTAAGTGTGTTTGTAAAAATCATTTTTAGATTGAAAGGTGATAGTAAAGATCATTTCTAGGTTAAAAGGTGGTTGTGAAAATTCTTTCAAGGTTGAAAGGTAAAAATTGTAATTGATCCATGTTTGATCAAAACAAAAGCTGCAAAGAAGAACATTCTGGTTCTGAAGCATATAGTGAAAATCTCACGGTTGTGACAGCTGGACTAACTCAAGTTAGGTGAATCGATATACTTTTTGTGTGTGATTTTTATATCCCTTATCTTTAATTATTGACTTAATTGTAGTTTTGATCCCTCTATTTTTCCCAATTAACGAAATTGATCACCTTATTTTAAAAGTCGACAATTTTAGTTCATTCATCAGATTTTTTATTAGAATTATCTAGATGCATTAATTACGCATATGTCATTAATTAATTTACAAAAATGAAATTTTTCCAAAATTTAAAGTTAAGTTTTTAAAGGGTTTTATTGCGATTTTATAGGTGTTAATCATTCTTCATCATCGTATCATATATCACATTGTCGTTTTTTATTTAAAAAATTAGAATGATGGACCAAAACTGCCAAATTTTAAAATAAGGGTCCGATTTCGTGAATTGATAAAAATAGAAACTACAATTAAGCCTTAACTATTTGCACACACAAATCACATTTCACAATCATTGTTTTTATTTATAACTTCTTAATTTCAAATAAATTGTCCAGAATGTTCTGGTTAGTGAAGAACTAACTAATCAAGTTTTGATTACAAAATTTATTCTTGAATAAAACATCAATTAAAGTGCAGTAACTAAATTTTAAAACGTAACAATTCAAACCTATTTCTTGTGATTATTCATTTCTCTTCATGAAATACATAAATCGGTATTTGAAATTGCTCACTTACTAGAAATTTGGTCTCTACAGTCATGTTAAAATTCGTAATACAGTTCGTGAGTTATCATATCTTTTTTCTAGTTCTTAATGCACCTCATTGGAAAAATATCTCTTGGGACTTCACTTGATCTTCATGAGTGAGTTCAGATTGTAAAAGTGGTATTTTGGTTTGGCTTTGTCTATCTTATGTCTTAGTTTGGGGGAGAAAATTAGAAATATTCATGAAATCATTGAACAAACTTTGAGATAACTATAGAAAAATATAGGAGAGAAAATTTAGGAAAAATGGAATACGAAAAATGGAGAAATTACTTTTGATAATTCATGTGAGAAAAGAATTATATTCCAAAGTTCTTTTTAGTTGCAACAACCCTAACAACAATTTTTCTTTCACAATAATGTTTGAGAATCACTAGGTTCAAGCTTTCACCCATGGAGAAAGAAGAATGAGTGATTCTTCGATTTTTTATTTTGTATGATTTGAACACCATGGAAAAGAAAAAAGAATAATTTATATAAATGAAAATTCTTGGAAGAAGAAGATACAAAATCATGGAAGAAGAACAATAATGAATTATATAGATAGAGATGTTATTGTTGTAATAATGACATAGTTTCAGTTTTTTTTTTTAAATTGAGTTTTAATTTTATTATTAAAATCGGACAAGTTAGCTCATCTCTTACGTGACAATGAATTGACTATGAGTTGAGTTCGCCACATAAGTAGTTAACGTGTACATCAACCTTATTAATAAAACAAACTAACAAGTGAACTATAAATGAACGTATTTCAATTTTTAAATATTATTTATATATTTTCAAAATTCAAAGAGTAAATAATCGATCTCTACAATTTCAAGAAACAATTTAATGATTTGCTTTTAAAAGATTAAACTATTAAGACTTTTCACAATTTTAACACTATAGAAATTTTGGTTTAACTTTTTGGATTTATTGATTGTTTTTGTTTTTATATTCCTTTTGATTTGCTGTGCTTTTATATAACCACGTGGATGTAATGTTTTGTTTCGGTCTTATTTTAACTTTGTAAACTTTTTGACGAGGTTTGTATTTCTATCGTTTTTACTTAGGAATTTTTGGTTTCTACCTAATATTAGGAAACCCAAATGTTTGTCGAAGTAGTTATTTATGTTGGCATATGTTGCTTGCTTCTTTGATTGCTAAAGAGTATGTTTTTGGTTCCAATGTGAAGCATGTCTTAGAGATGCAGAACATTTAAATTTGGTGAATGCAAATGAGAATATCATTGGAGCTTCTATGTTTAGCTCTTGTTTTTTGAGTTTCGAAACACTGTTTCTAAATAAATTTATGTCATCGAAGATATTATTGAGTTGAGTCGCGGTCTATATCACTTTCTTTAAAACGTTTCGCGGTATTGTTCAAATTATGTGAGACAAACTATCAACTATGGAGTCCACATGATAAAACAGTTCAGACAAACTATATCAGAGTTGTACTGCACCGTAAAAAATCGTTCTAGAATTACACCATCAATATGGCGGTTAAAATCACTCTCAATATGACAGTTAAAGTCAACTCTTAATATGACGGTTAAATCCACTAGTAATATCAAAAGGATTACGACACAAAAACCGCTTTAAAAGGATTGTGATATTAGAACCACTAAAAAATCGAAGGGACTACGATAAAAAACCGCTCTAAAAATAAAAAGGACTACGGTACAAAAACCGGTCTCAAACAACAAATAGTCTACTGGCATAAAGTGCTCTAAAATGATAGTGACATTAGAATCACTCAAAAATTGAAGGGACATAAAGAAATGGGAGAAGTGACTCGGAAATATATGAGCATAATAGAAAAGGAAAAAAAATAAAGTTGAGAAATGCATCTAACTTTGGTATACTTTTCACAAGAGTTTGCAACTCATTATATAGTTATGGAAACAAACTCAATATAAGAGATTTTTCTAATATAAAACTTCAACAATTTTAAATTCATATACTAACATACTCTCTATCTTCCAACAATAGGATACCCCACATCACACATGGTTAAACATCTCTAATATTAATTAATATTTGATTTACATTGTGCATTTAATCTGATTTATTTGTTTGCTTGTCAAATATTTCTCGTGCAAGAATATGAAGCAATCAAACATTTTGCTAATACGAAGGGTTGCTCTACCTTTCATATAACATGGTTATAAATTGAAACATTCTTAATATCTTATTTTATTTGACCATTGTGTTTCTTGACAGAGGAGGTTGGAATGGAGTTAAGCATCAAACTTTGAATGTGTAAAGATTCGGAGATGTATTATATTAGATGCTTCTGTCATGTTTGAATATTTTAAAAAATTTAATACAATTATTTAAGCATCATTCTAGAATTTGTAAAAGATTTGCAATTGAGGATAACTAATTATATATGGTATATGTTTCAAATTGGATCTTTCATATTTCTTGCTCATGGGGCTTCATAGAGTGCATGAATTATTATGTTTTGCAGAAAATAGTACTTAGTCTAAATCAACATTCATCTTAAGGGTATTATATTATGGCATGTGAATGGGTTTTAGATGTACGAGTGAAACAAAAAGAAGTAAATTGTAAAAAAAAATTAGAAAATTAAATAAACTTTGCCTTTTAAAAAAAATTGTTTACTAATAATGGTTTGTCATCAAAGAAAATTTTAAAAGCAATATCTTAAAAAATCATATACTTTTTTATAATAATAATAATAATATCCTTATGACTATGAACATTTTGCATATAAACATGCTACTATTATTATTTATTGGGAATTAATGATAGAAATTCAAAAAATATCTCTCTCTATATATGTTGTGCGATACACGGGTTAACATACTAGTTGTAGAGGTGAAAGATTTATAAATAATAACTCATCTCTCAAACTCACAATAATCGATTTATTTAAACATTTAATAATAATTAAGAAAAATATATAAATAAAAAAAATACTTTTACTAAAAGAATGTATTAGTGCACTATCTTTTTTCTCTCTATATATAAGACTCCGTTGACTAAATCATGATAACTAAAAAAATTAGTTGTAATATTAATTGTTTTACTAGTTTATTATTTAAGAGAGAGAATTGATTTATGTTTTTATTATAATATTTATTGCATATTGCAGAAAAAATATGTAACATAATTAGAGGTATGTTAGTAAAGAAATAATTAAGACACTTTAAATGTTGAAAAAAAAATAATAAAAAAGGATAAAGAAAATTTTCAAGAAGGTCTTGTATATTATTTAGGCGTAGTATCAACTTACTAATGTAATAAATATAAAATGAAAAATTATTAATATGAATAAATAATATTAATTAAATGAAACAAATGAAAATCTATAATTAATATCACATATAAAATAAAAAGGTTAGAAGATAAAAATGTTGTTGTCTGGCCTTTGAAGAGGTAGAAGACAAAAAGGTTGCAGGATTAAGAGGGACTTTTTCGATCGAAAGACAATTCAAATCTTGGAAGGATAATAATAGGTCGAGTTTAGTAAATAAGGTTGTTATTCGAAAGATGGTTCAAAAAATAAAGGATGAGTTTAAATATATTGAATTGTTTGTTTAAGATTTTTAAAAAGTTATTTTAATTTTATATTTTAAAAAAATGATATTTATGAGATTTAATTAAAAATAGTAGAAGTTGTTTTAGGCTCATTTGTTATCGATTAAAAAAGTAATTATAATATTCAATAACTTAGACATTTATTATTAAAGATTTTAATTTGATAGAAATTACTTTTTTTTAAATGTATTTTTCAAAAAATGATTTTTACGAAAAACTTCAAAATAACTTTTTATTTTAACCATTTTTTGAGATTTCATTATAAAAAAAAAAGTTGTAGTAAATAGATGAAATACTTAAAATAATATTTTATTATAAATTATTTAAACTAATTTTTCATTTGAAACTTTGTTTTTAAATATTTAAAAAAATATATTATAACAAAAAGATAAAATACTATAAAATCATTTTTAAAAAATGTTAAACAAACTATTGTTAAATTTTTGTTTTTCTACTTTACCTTTTATTTTTTCTTCTTGCTGAAAATTGGTTTGAAGTTTTATACATTGCTGTTATAGTTTTGGTTTATTTGATTTGATTTTTGTCTTAGATCTATCTATCAAAAGGTTTTCCTGGTGACTTGTGTTCTAGCTGAATTTTGACTATGGTTTGTTCTAGTTTTTTTTCTCTCTGGGTTTAGATGAATGTGATAAGGTAGGGTATGAAGATGGGAAGGGAAAAGTAAAAGAAAATCCTAAACCTATATTTAAATTATTCTCTAATATTCGCATAATAACACTAATAATACTGGTATTCACCTAAAAAAACCTTCTTTTTTTACTAAATCTATATTTAAATTATATGTGATCATACTAACACTAATATACGGAATTTATAAGTTTTATATCATAATTGGTTATAAAAAATAAAATAAAATTCACGTCATAAATTAATGTAAGCAAAAACTATCATATGAATTTGTATTTAACATTTTAAATTATGATTGGAACACGAATCTCCTATTTCAACTAACTAACCTTCACCTTTTTTATTTTTATGTTGATTTACAAATTAATAGAACTTAACTCTTAGATACTTCTTTTGTCTTAATTTACTATTATGAAAGAAAGATGCACTAGTCATTTGAAATTCAATTAAAAAGTAAATAAAAGTTGACTAACGATTATCTACCGGATTTCCAATTAATAGAAGATACTATGAGTGTCCACAAAAAATTATAATTTAAAGCTTTCTAAGAAGCAAAGTAAACAACATCTTTAATTCTTTTGACTTAAATAAATTTGAATTACTAAATGACTTATTTTAATTTATCTATATTATAATCAATTATGAGACTATTTAAAAGATTAATTTATTATAAACACCTTATTTCTATAAACTCTTAATATAATTTATGAAAATTATTTATATAAAAATAATTTTATTTTATTTTATCATTTTTTATATAAATAATTATACATAAGCACTTTTATTATATGCGTTAAATTAATCTCCTTAACATGGAAAAATAAATATTCAAACATACGATTGAATAACTTTATTTATATACCATATATTTTTCATTTATTGAAACAATCTATTACCTATTTTTTATGAAAATAAAATGTACTTATATATAGTATTTCATTCATAATAACATGTTGAATACATCTCAAAATTTCAATGACAATTTTAATCAATCTATTACTCATAAATATAATAATGTTTACGTTTATATGTATTAGCTATGTTTGAATATATTCAAATTTTCAATAAATACTTTGTGTGGTATAAATATTTGTAATTTTTTTAAGCTATATATGTGAAAAGTTAAATAAAAAAAAATATATCAATAAAAAATAAAAACACTTAAAGAGAAAATGTTTACAACTATAAAGAGTATGTCCTATTATATTAAAAACAATTTCAATTAACATTAAATATAGATTAAATTATATTTCATCTATTTTATCTTATTTACGTTTAACACTTTGGTTATTTTTTTTTTCATTTGATCCTTTTACCTTTTAAAACGTTTATAAACTTGTCTTTTATTTTTTTAAATATTTACAAAACTGTCATTTATCTTTCTTTTTTTCTCTTGTTTAGGTTATTTATCTTTTAACATATTTACAAAATTATTTTTAAAAATATTGGTGTGCCGTTAAAAACGCTCCTTATCTTTTAAAATACTGGTGCGCCGTTAAAAACGCTCAGTGGTAAGTTCAAGTAGGATTATTATTTATAATTTTTTTGATAAAAAAACACAAATTTAATTGTTAGGGTTCTTAAAACCCCAAAAAAAAATTACATCAACATTCATTCACTTCGTCTTCTTACTCATCATTTTCAAATTTAATCATCATTAAATAAAATAAAATAAAATAATTAATAATATCTTACGTGTACCTATCAATGAACATTTTTTATTGACAAGTCAGTATTTTTAAAGGATAACTTTGTAAACATATTAATTGATAAAAGATCTAAACGTGAGGAAAAAATAAAAATAATTTTATAAATGTTTTAAAAGATAAATGATAACTTTTTAAACGTTTTAAAAGATAGAAGACAAAAAAAAAAAAAATAGCTTAAGTGTTATTCATAAAAAATTCATAGAGTAATTTTACAATACAAATACAAAACAACAAGCAGACAAAGTGAGAATGCAACAGTTTTAAAAGTCTCGACCTTGATGGTGTTAACTTTGGGTTCATAACAAAATTATGGGAGGAGGTAAAGGTAAACTTTATGTGTTTTATGTATGAATGTCATGCTAAAAGGTAGAGTGAAAAAGGGGTCTAATTGCACTTTCATAGTTTTGATTCCCAAAAAGAACAATCATCATTAGTTATATGAGTTCAAGCTCATTTCTTTGATAGAGTTTATATACAATACTCTATCCAAATTCCAAAGCCTTTGCAAATAGATTGGAATAAGTCATTATTTACTAGTTCATTTCTAACACCCAAACAACTTTTGTAAAGGGTCGTCAGATTCTTTACATGGTATTGATTGCAAATGAAATTGTGGATGATGATAATGGGAGGAACTAGGAGTTCATTATGTTTAATGTTGATTTTGAGAAATCATACGATTTAGTTTATTTGGGTTACCTAGAGTATGTTGTGCTAAAAAGAATTTTCTAGTGAAATAAATTTTGGAATGTATTTTATCTGCATCGATATCTATGTTGCTAAAATGGCAACCCAACATATGAAGTTACTTTTGAGAGGGGTTTAAGGAAATAACAACCTTTATTTATGTTTTGTTCTTATTAGTAGTAGAAGGATTTGATGTTGTGTGCATTGGTGTTAATTGGATTATTTATAGGCTAATAGAATTTGGTCTTGATTCTCATTTTACAGTTTATCACTTTCAATTTGTTGGTGATACAAAAATTCTATGGGAAATAATTTGGCAAACATGAGAGCCATTAAGTCTAATGTGCGGTTGTTTGAATTGATTTTGGTACTCAAAGTTAAATTTCATGAGAGTATGTTAGTAGGGGCAAATGTGAGTTCGATGTGATTAAAATAAGTATATCTTTTTCTGAATTTCAAGGTCAATTAAATGTCATCTAAATATTTGGGTTTATCTATCGGTAGAAATCGATAAAAGTTGTCATTAAAGAATATATTGATTGATCAAATTCATAAAAAATTATCTAGTTGGAAGAATTGTAATCTATATATGGGTGGTCGCTTTGTGCTCCTCATAATAGTCTTATTAACACTCTTAGATTTCTTTCTTTCCTTCTTCAAGGTTCAATTAGATACCATTTCTCACTTAAAATATTTTTTTTCTTTAAATTATTCTTGTAGGGGATAATGAGGAAGCCAGTAAAATACAGTGGATTATATGGAATAAGATGTGTCTCTCGCACGAGAAAGATGGTTGAGTGTGTGCATGTTGGAAATTTTAATTATACTTTGTTAGATTGAGGTTGGCGCCTAAAAATTAATCAGAATAGTTTGTTTCAAAGTATTGTCTAAAAAATAAGGAATCGTTGTCACGGATGATTGGTAATGGTAGAGATATTTCATTCTAGTTTGATAATTGGTTGGTGGGTGGGGCGTTGTGTGTAAGGTTTAATCTTTTTATTTTTTTTTTTTGGCCCTAGATAAAAATATTTCGACAGCGAATATGTTTGATTGTGGGTGGGGAACTTTGGAGATGGAGGAGATATTTATAGGAACTTGGGACTAACATTGGAAAATATGATATTTGTAGGGGACTAAAAAGTGAAAAAAAATGTTATAAATACTAAAAGTGAAATACAATAATTTTCTATAGACTAAAAACATATTTAACCCTTATTTATTTAGAAGAAAATTTTGGTTTCATATTGTTTTTCTTGGTTGGATTCACTAGTGGTGCAGGAATCTGTGTCAAATATGTGGAACTGGAAGCACGATCTTGGTGATGTTTATTTAATTAAGGTTGTTTATCATCATTTAACGGATGACTTAAGCAATAGAGGGTTTAGGGTTGGTTTGTATCTGGTTATTATGGAAGAACCACAACAATTATGGATTTATTCATACATAGTTTAATCTTATTATGTTTGTGGAAGGCTTCAAGATTCATTCATGATGGTGACTCAAATCAAGGTCGAAGGATTTTCAATAAGATTTCAACTATTGTTGAAAAAGTCTTTTAATTTGTTTAGGATTGGACTCTTATCTAATTTACAATTAAGGTACTTCATGGCTAATTTATTTTTTTGCTGTTGATTTGTTTTTGGATTTGAGTTGTAATATTTTATTTTGGTGGTTAGTCTAGACAATCCTTGGGTTTAGACTAATATTTATTCATTATATATCTATTGATCTTGTCATTTCAAAAATAAAAAACTTTAAATGAATGTATACTAGATAAATATTAAATTTCTAAAAACATATGATAAAAAGTTGTGGTAAATAGTAATATTTAACGAGTTGGAGTGTGAATTTGAATTTACAATACTAATCTCTCTCACATTATTGAATATAACTTTTCTTGTTAAACTTTTTAAAACATAAAAGAAAAATGTTATGCATATGCACACAAACACAATTTATATAATATATAGCATAACATTATTTAATTACATACATACATATATATATATATATATATATTGTATAAGAGATAAGACATTTTTTTTTACAATAAGAGATAAACATACTAGTTTTTTTAGAAATAAACATACTAGTTAGTAAGTATGAATTAAAAAATTGTATTTTTTTTTTCTTTTAAATGCCCTTTTTTACTAGTTCAATTATTATATTTTGAACAGGAAAAATTTATTTATCTTTTTAATATGTATGACAGATAAAAAAACAATACTGCCAAAAGTAGGAAAACTATAATCCAAAACAACTCTGTCAAAACTAGAAGAATGACCCTTAATATATAGTAAGAAGGTTTGTGCAAATGTTATCTTCTCAAACTTTGTGATGAATAGAAGTTCTCCAATTGAAGAACTTTAAAAGAGTAGTGACCTCTTAAAGAAAAGGTAAGAGGAAATCATTAGTGGAATGACCAGATTACACATCTAAAACCACCTTGAACCAGTCTTGAACAAAACCTATAGAAAAGATAACATAAGGGCTAAATTGATACTGAATGCAGAGCTCATAACTCTGTCCACATGGCACTTCAAGAGCCCATTTGAGCATAAAAACCTTTTACAAAATTTTACACTAGCCGTACTATTGAAAAAGTGTATAAAGAACCATCTACATTAACTTTAAAACAACCGGGTTGGGGAGGCTTCGACTTAACATGAATAGTAGCATGAGTTTTTGGCTTGAATACATGTAGATAGTATATTATGTGATACAATGAATTTAGCTTGATTAAGAACATAAACAAATCATATAATTCTAAGACCCAAAAAACCATATTATTACATTAAGTTATTTGTTGGGAAAACTCCAACAAATTCCTATCTTTTAAATGTTGTAACAAATTGCACCAAAAATAGTTTGTAATCTCTCCTAGTCCTTTCCACACCTATGGGATGAGAGATTAACAAAAAATCAATCATGTAGCCAAAATTGTGGAACCTATTGTATTCCTCTAGATCAGTGACAATATCTTGAAAATCCTTGACATCCTCACAATCTCTAAGAGAATGCATGATTGTTTCAGGGTACATTTGACATTTAGGGCATATGTTAGAATCACACATGCCATGATGATGTCTAATATCATTAGTAAGAAGTTTATCATGAATGTTGTTTCACATATGATTCCAGTAACACTTTGAATTTTTATTAATTATTTTAAAGCCCTGACAATCAGTTGTGCTAATTGTTAGATGTTTGAATACTTAGACATCATTATAGGATAACTATAAATAGTAAATAATTGTTTAAAAATAGTTAATCAATTAGTAAATAATATTAATGTATTAGAAAATGGATTACTCTATTACTTTAAGTGGATTAATCGATTTATGTGCGACCCTTTACCATACGATCCTATTTTTTACTCAATCAATCGATTAAGTCCTTGTTGTTAATCGTTCAATATCTTATCAAAACTAAAAAATAACAGTCTTTCCTAATCTTTTGTTGCCAATTTCACATATCATCTTTCACCTACCACCTGATGAGATAAACTAGCTATTTAAGAGTGTTTAAACTTTAAAAATTCGTAACCTCAAACGATACAGTCATATCAAGCTTTCTGTTTATCTTATTTTCATAGAAAATCCACCTTTTATTTATTAATTGTATTCGATTGAAATATTTGTGTTATGAACAACAAAAAGTCATACTTTTTGCAACTCGATTCAATAAGTTGTGAAATCGTCTATTAAGTTATGAAATGGGTTTGACTTTTGATATATATTAAGTTAATTGAGTAGGTTTGTTAAATAAGGGATGACTCATGATCCTTCGGTATGCACAATCACCTTATTTGTTTGGAACCATTGCGGGGACGGTGGAGTAGAGTGTGTAATTTATGTTTAGACCATCTGTTATGATGTATTGCATTTAATTAAAATTATTATATTTGGTGATGATATGTTTTGTGTTAATGATTGATTGTCACGATTATTGTTATGTGCACTATGATGATATTATGTTGATGAAATTCGTGAATTTGTGTATTTTGAGTTATGTTAGACATAAGTTTGATAATTAAATATTAAAAAGAAGTATGTATTTGAAAACTACATTTTGTTTTGTTTTCTGGAATATTAACCGATTAGCATTTATGATTAATCGATTAACGGCACCAAGGGAAACCCGCATGCTTTGAGGTTGGCACAACCAATACATTCATTATGTTTAATAATAGATTGATCTTTCAAAGTGGACAAATGGTCTATTAGGCTTACATAAAAGTTTGTTATTAATATCTTACAATCCTTTAATGATTATGTGTTTTCAGTACAAAAATGTTACCATATGTCTCTTTGTTCCATCCCTTTAGATTAGATGTTACACAAGATAGATTGGTATTTTGTACATCTAATCGGTTGTGCAAGATAGATTAGATGTACAAAATTAACTTTAAACTTTACGGTTGTGAAATAAAATTGATTTTTTATTTATGAAATGGAATAACTTAACTTGATAACTAATTTATCAAGTTTAATTACTATCAATAGCTATTTTTTTTAACATCAAATAAACTGCCATTTGTATTTTCAAGATACAATGAATTTATTTATTTTTCATAATTTTAACTCATTACACTCCATTATACATTTATGACATCATTTGATTCTCAATAACTAACAAAAATTAATTTTATAAAAAAAATTGTGTAAAAAAACACTTTAAACAACTGAAATTTAGAAATATGCAACGAACTTGTATTTATAGAAAAAAAAATTGTTTTGTTGTTTCAATTAAATTTCATCCTCTCATTATAGTGTAAAATGTAATTAAATATATGTTCAAACAAATTTATTTGCAGTATAAATGTATAGTTTTTCAGTAAAAATGTATAGTCATTAAATTTTGTAATGTTTTTTATCCTATATATTATCAAATTATTACAAAGTTTGACCACTAAAGATATATATATATATATATATATATATATATATATATATATATATATATATATATATATATATATATATATATATATATATAAGTATAATTTTAAATAAAAATGAAATCTTCAAAAAATGTACCTAGACATTTTTGGCTAAGCAGTATAACTAAATACCTATTGGATAAATTTTTTTGTCATGAGGATGTATGTTATTACAAGTATTTTAGATGTTATAGTTTTTCCCTTTGTCTAATTTTAGTTCCAGCAAATAAAGAAAATTATTATCAAGTCATTGAATTTTTTGTGTCGGTTGCACAAGACCTTGATGAATTATCAATTGAATTTGGTAACAATTTACTTGATAGGAGAATACATTCCTTCAAACTTCAAAGTTAAATTTTGAAGTCATTATTTCATACCCAGTTGCAAGAAAGGGGAGTACTGAAGTTGAATTTGAAGAATATTGTTGACAGCATAAAAATTATTCATGAGGACTAATAATATGGGTTTGTTATTTCAAAATATTGCAATGACAAAAGCCCATGTAGTGGAGTATTTTCTCTTCAAATTCAACTCCAATAAGAAGTAATTTCTGAAAACAATTGGAGTATTTTATCTTCTTATTTTCATAATTTTTCGATAGATTTTCAATTAGAAAAGTATATGTAGTGATTTCATAAATTGTTATTCTTCAAAATCACGATGAACTTCTGATATGTATTATGTATTTGATTATTAATGACAACACTTAATTTTGTTTCTGTCAAAAAAAAATTCAAAAGTGAACAACCTTACACAGAATAAAGATCATTAATTATTATTATTTTATTTATTTTGTTGATTGACCTCCCTGTAATCTATTTCATACCACAAAATAGGAAACTAGGTATTTAATAAAGAAAAATTGAGCAATTATTGATCTTTATTATTTGTAAGATTAAAAGTTAGAAAAAATCTTCAATAAATACTTAATTACAAATTTTATCATAGAAATTTATTAATAAAAAAATCGACATAAATAATAGCTAAATCACAGATTCTTATGCTAAATGTAAGATATTATTGTGTATTGGTAAAAACTCAAATTCAAATTAAGAAGAAATAAGGCTGAAAAGTTTATAAAAAGTTTACACATCACTTTACCAATTGGTTTATATTTCAATAGTTTCACTTATATAATGCTTAATTTATAAAAAAAAATTTGTCGCACGACCCCGAACATATATTCGAATATTTTGCTAGTTTACCTAAAAATAAAAAATAAAGTATTATAGTTGAATGGGTTGCTCTAAATTATCATTTTTTTTTAATAAAGATAATCTAGACTTAGCATTAAAAGCATATATGGCTAAAGATGAAATCATGCTTATATGCAGTAAAATGCTATGCAATTGAAATCTATTTTACCCGAATCCAAATCCTGGTAACTTGTGCGCAATGGCAAGCTTAAAAGGGAAAAGGCTTTAGTTTGCATTTGTACCTATTAAAAGCAGGGATAATCCAGTCATTTCAATTATCCATTGGCATTTACGTAATATACGAGATTTCACAAGGGTAGTTAAGCAGAACCACCACTATAAATACCGAGTACCCCGACCCGTTGGCATTCTCTTCTCAATATTGTCAGTTTCACATTTTTTTCTCTCTATCCCCTTCTCTCTCTCCCCCCTCTCTCTCTTTCTCTCTCTCCCATTTCTTTCTTAATTTTTTCAATATTGCCAGATTCCGGCCACACTTTCTCTCTCCTCTCCCTCGTCTCTGCTCACATCTTCTTCACCCTACACAGCCCCTTTGGTTTATCCGTCAAATTACCAATTTGCCCCTTTAGTATTTCAATTTACCCTTTTACCCTTTATTTTTTTTACCCAAGACCTATTCAGTATTCACCGTTTTTAGATAATTTTACCATTGGTTATTTTTTTTTTCTTTTTCAAGTCATTTCATTTGGTTTGTAAAAATTATTTTATATTATTTTGAGGGTGGGTTGGTAGTGACGTGGCATGCGGATAGAGAGCCATGAATACCAAAACGATGCGTTTGCCCCCTCGTCGAGTGTTGACACCTAGCAGCACCACAAGTAATAAGAGAAAAGAAAGAGATGACCCGTTTGAAAGGCCCAAGCCCATACCCGCAACAACTACAAAATTACTCAAGCTGGATAAGTCGACTAATCGGCTCGGCTCAGAGCCGATAGCAACAACCAGCGGCAGCAAAGGCTCGGAGCCGATGCCGTCCAATCAGCTTCTAGCGGGCTACCTGGCCCACGAGTACCTAACCATGGGGACTCTCTTGGGCCAGCCGTGGGTCCCATCGAGAGGAAAGACGAAGGAGGAGGACGACGGCGGTGACGAAGGAGAACTGACGGCGATGACGACGGAGACACCGTGTCGGAAAACGGAAAAGAAGGTGGAGCGGGAAAGGTACGTGGAAGTGATGGGCCTGTTGAAGGGTGGTGGGACCCACCTTCACGGCGTTGTGAACCCCACCCAGCTTGCCCGTTTCTTACACTTGTGATCTAACAGACAATTGGGAGAGTGGGGTCCACTATGGACACGTGGAACGATCCCATTCGCTCTCCCTCCTTTTGTTTTGTTCCAAGCGAACGAGAGAGAGGGGAGAAACTTGAAATTTCTCCTCCGATCTTTTTTTTTTTTTTTTTTTTTTTTATAAATCTGAGATAGAAAATTAGCTATTTCTTTTTTCAATTTACTGATGCATGCAACTTGTATGTATGTCATCATCATCCCTCATGATGTATCTGTTCACATGCAAAATACATGCTTTTATTTTCAACAATTTCTAGTCATTTTCTTTCATTTATTTCCTCTATGCTTGTACGATTTTGTTCTCGTTCGATAAGATTTATCTTAACTGTGATTAAACTGTGTTTGATTTACGATTTAGTATAGGTGACTGATTTGTTAAATTTGAGTGCCACATTTTGAGGCCTTTTTTTAATATATAAAATTAAATTAAATTGAAGCTTGAATATGAAATATGGAGTTACGATAATGTGTCGTTTAATTCTCAAATGGCGTGTTAATTGGTTTGCATCATAAAGTAAAGTAGCGTTATTTGTTTTCTGTCAAACAAAAAATTGCGTGCTCACTAACCGTTAATTCGCTAGCATTTATAATCAGTTAGAAAGGTCGAATAATTTGAAGTTGAGTGATTATTTTTTAACTGGAAATTATTGTTAAATAATTGGCAGAGGTCACTGAAAAATTAGTGATTAGAAAATGAAGACTATTACAGGTTGAAAATCGGTTGAATTTTGTAAAGAAAATAAAAATGAATGCTGGAGTGTGAAGTTCTGATTTGTTGCGTCGAGTGAGACCTTAGCGTTTTGTTCTTTTTGACTCCGCCCGTGTTTGGATCATTCTTGCATAAAATCAGAATCTGATGCGTAAGGAGTATATTAAGACCATACTCCACGCGTGTTTATTTTTCCTTTAATTTTTAATTTTTTTTAATAACAGGAACAAAAAACTGCAAATCATAAATTAAAGGAAAAAAACTACTGTCATTTTAGTTTTTTTATTTATTTTTTAAGTGGTCAATGTTATTAATTAATAGGTACAATTATTTTTTTAAGCATGTGTTTGGAATCCCGTTGGCCCCATTATCTACTATTTTTTTTATTGCTCCAATGGATACATGGTACTTCCTATTATGCAAAACAACCTCAATTGGAGATTCTCTTGTAGCTAATTTAGTCTCTGAACTACCATCAATTTATGAATTTAGTCTCTCAATTACTTTACTTTAAAAGTACGGAAAAAGAATAGGACAAATAATTTAGAGATTAAATTGATTAATTAATCACAATGTTTAAACTATTTATTATATTTTAATAGTTTAGAAATTAAATTAGAGAGAGAATTAATTTACGAACCAAATTAATGATTAATGATATATTCTAGTCGTAAAAGTATAGTTGTCTAATATTTAACGAGTGTCTTAAAAATATTGGTTAAAAATTCTATAAAAAAAATTGTCTTAAAAATCATTAATTGTATTTATCATTTTTCATACAATAGTTATTTTCCCCCCCTTAAATAATACATTAAGAGACTTGTTGCCATTTTCCAAATTTTAATGAAATATGGGATATTAGATTTTATTTTGATATTTAACATGACATTTTAAATAATTTAATTTTATGTGATATTATATTTTAATTTCTTTTTTTAATATTGTATTTAAATATGTAAAATTATTAACATAGACGAATAATATTTCAGCAAAAAAAAAAAGAAGGAAAATAATATGTTTAAATTACTGAAAATGTTAGTAAATTTATAGTTTAATACAAAATAATAAAGCTTAATACAAAATAAGGAATATTAAATTTAATACAATGATAATAATAAGATTTAATTGATATACATTATTAGTGTAAAAAAAATTTATACTGTCAATCAATCACAATTTTTAAATTATTAAGCATGTTTCTTTTATCATAATTATTTTTAAAATATGTTCATCAATGACTATGACATGTTTACCATGTAAAACTAATGTAAATCTTACTCGAGATAAAGTGTATGTCCCTCTCTTATTTGAACAAATATGTTCTCGTACATCTCTAAGTACTAAATTAATAATGAATATTGATTATTGTTAATGTTTAAATGGAGTAGAAATATTTATATAGAAAGGATAACATATATTTTTAAAATATTATGCGTTTAGTTTTAAGAAAAGTAGATAGATTAAAATTGGAGATTAAAAACACAATTTTTTAAAATATGAGAGGATTTATTCTTTAAGTTCAGTTTGAATTAATTTTGAGACAAAAAATATCTAATCCAAATATTAAAATAACATGTTGTTTGATTTGGAATGACAACCTTAAAAAAAATCTGATACAATTGAATATAGTAATGCAATTTCGACTTGATCAGTACCTTTGATTTTTATGAATGCACAATTATATTATATATTTATATTATGTAAAATAATATAATATACTAAAGGCAAAATAATAAACTCAACATTTTTTTGACTTGTAAGAACTATCAATTATGTTTAAAATGTAAAAAAATAGTAAAAAATAAAAGTAATAATCTTTATTTGATAACTAAAAATAATAATTAATAAATTTATGCAGTATCTCATAAATTTCACTGTCATCTATTATCATTGTAAAATTTAAATAATCTTAAAGATCACAATTATATATATATATATATATATATATATATATATATATATATATATATATATATATATATATATATATATATATATATATATATATATATATATATATATATATATATATATATATATATATAGTTATAATAACATCTCATTTTAATGAAAACAAAAATTACTAAATGTGTGGCTATAAAAATTATTAATAAAAACAAAAACAAAACATCTAATAATATTATGTTTTGTGAAGTTTTCAATTTTTTCTTTATAAGTTTGCGGTTTTTATTTAGATTAGTTTGGATATAAACCCCTAAAAATGAGATAGTTGTGTTATGAACCCGAGGATTTGGACAATTTTACTCTCTCTTTAGTTTATATATATTAAACAATTTGCCTCCATTTATTTTTTAAAATTAAATAAACTGGTTTGATATTTATTTTTTTAAACAAATATTAGGGGTTTATATAGATTTTGGATATAACATTTTTTTATCATAAATGCATATAACATAATTTTTTACAATTTATAAGTTTTTTTTTTGTAAGGATTTGATAGTTTTAAGTTAGAAGTTAGCCAAAGGAACATTCTCACACATATATATATATATATCTATATATATATATATAGATATATATATATTAAAA
>JBBPBO010000001.1:20956358-20991502 GCA_037974295.1 Cicer cuneatum
TTTTTTTGAAAATTGAGTAAAAGTAGTTAATTTGCTTACATTTAAAATCAACAAATATTAATAGATTAAATCCAGCTAAATGGTTAGACTTATTCAATTTGACAAATTTGAATTTGAATTCTCACCGCAAAAAATACTTACATTAATATCTAATGTCTATTACCTTAATTAGAAATAATTCATGAGCAACAAAAAAGAAAAAAAAATACATCCTCTTAATAAAAAAAAATCAAATATTGATGAAAAATATATTTCATAAATATTTTTTCTGCTAGAGGGATAATTTTTTAATGTTTTATTATTTATTAGATTAATTTAAATAAATTTATAATAGATGTGTAATATATTGTATAAGTTTGGTGTGTGGCGTGGCCCAATAATTGCTGCGCCCCACCCAAGTAACTGTCTTTGACTTTTAATAACCAATTCCGTATCCGGTTGTGGGGTTATTGATATCTTTAATATTTCCGTCTAAATATAACAAATTCTTGTAGGAAAATAATATAAATTAAAACGTTTGTTGTTATATTAATTTTTTTATAATTGATATGATTTTATAGGTTTATTCTTTAATATAGATTTTTAGTTAATTTTTTATTTGAGTATTTATTATATATTACAGAAAAATATATAATATAATTAAGAGTATGTTGATAAAAAAATTAATGCATTTAAAATTTTTAAAGATATTTTATAACGAGGGATAGAAAAAAATTCAAGATAGTCTTATATTTAGGAACATATGTAATAATATTTTTTTTAAAGTAATTTTATTTATTTTTATAGTTTTTTAGAAAAAACTCCAGAAGCTGATTTGATCAATGAAAATAACTTTATTAAAAAAATCCATTAAACAAATGAATTTTTTAAAAGATGCTAAAAATAGTTTCTTCTTTGAAGAAATTTTCAGAATCTCTCTCTCTTTTTTTTTTTTAAAAGTTGTAACACACAATTGAATTTTTTTCAAAAGTAATTATCTTTAAAGTTGTAACACATAATTATCTTTCCGGAAAAAATTGTAACATATGGACCCTATATAATGAACATGAGATACACCAATTCTTATGAGTTTGAATTAAAGTTTGTAAATGTAAGTTTGATTAAACTTTATTTTGTAAATGCATTTTTTGTTGACAAATGAGTTTTTCTAACACGATTTATATTTGAATACTTTTATAAAAGGGTGTATTTGGCAAAATGAAAAAAATGTTTAGACAACATTAACCAATAATATTTTTAAATGTGTATTTGTTAAAACTGATATAAATTTTAAATTACTTACTAAAAGATTAACAATAAAATAATAAAAATCTACTATAAAAAGAAAAAATTCCAAAAATAAATATATTAAATGAGTAATAATATAGAATATTAAATACATGCACCAAAATTTACATTATCATTGTATAACAATTAATTTCTTAATTCATCTACGGCAAAAATAATAAATTTTAATAAAAAGAATATTAAAATTAAGGTATTTACAAATATAATAGAAAGAAAATAGTAAACATTTTGCTTTAAAAAATTAATTACAATTATAATAAGAAAATAGTTCAAAAATGCTAAAAAGATATTACTCCCTCCTTATTAGTTAAAATACTTGAGTCATTTGATCATTTTACATATATTAATTAAGAAAAATGTATAAATAAATAAAAAAAAGATTATCACTTTTATTAAATTATTATTGTTAAATATTGATGTACTGTCAAATGTATACTAAAAAATATTGCATAAATAATAATATTAATTGAAGACTACAGTTAGTAAAAATACATCAAAAATTAAAAAAAAATTAATTATTTTATAATTTTTTTACAAATAAATCATATTAATTTGAGAAGAAGAGAGTAATATAGTGTATGGTATGGCCATTGTAAATTGGAAAGAAGAACTACTGCAAATAGTTAACTAGCAACTGACAACGTGAAATAATGGGTAAAATTGTCATGGGAAGTTGTTGGCAATCACGAATGCAGAAATGATAAGGCAAAAGTAACACCCGTGATGTTTTAGCTTAACGTCACTTAAAGAGTTAAGAACACAATTACGTTGCTCAACAACGAAAATCAAAATATTCTCCGTTTAAAAATTAATGTATTAAAAGTAAATATTTAATTAAATATATATTAATTTTTTTAATACTTTTTATCTCATAATAATTGATTTATTAGCGAAAATATTATTCTAAAATAATGATCTCAATTTTTTAATATACTATTTTTCAATTATACTATTTTTGTTTACATTTTTTTGTTGTTGTCTTTATTAGTTCACAGTTAAATGGTATTCTGTTTTCGGGAGTCAAACGAATAACGAAATGTAGCCTATTCAATGTCTTTCATATTGAGTTTACGTTTTCTCAAGTAGATTGAGAATGCATAAATGAAAGGCTACAATAAAAAAATAAAAACTAAGTTTTTACTTCTACTTCATCCATTAAAGAGGTCATTTAGAACATTTTTTTTTTAGAATAGTCCCTCCAAGTTAATTTATTGACTTTTTTTAATTAAATAAATGATTTTTTTACATAATTTAACTTATTTTCTTGTTTTATCTTTGATTTTATTGTGCACGTTAGTTTGTAAATCATCGAAGTATAACGTTTTTTTTTTCATCTTGGTGCGATCTTCATACAAATGACTCATTATGTTAATATTATATTTTGAGTAAAAAAAACTCAAAGAGATTATCACCAAATTCAGAATCATACCGACCTTAGATCAGTCAAATATCATTTGTAATTGATATGCATTACGGTCTTTAAACATTTTAGAGTTTGTGTTATAATCTTAAAAATTGAATACTTAATAAAGTTCAAATTATTTTATTTTTAGTCCATATAAAAAAATTCACCTTTATAGTTCATAAAAAAAATTATTCACTTTTAGTCTTGATTTTAAAAAATTCTTTTTTTTATTTATAAAAAATGATATTTTTAGTCCCTAAAAAAATCTTTATAAAATAAAAAATAGAGACTTAAAGTGAATACATTTATTTTAAGAACTAAACTTGAAAGATGGTAATGTTGTGGAGATTAAATATCTTTAACAAAAAAATCACCCTATTATTATATAAATAAATAAAAATTAGGGCCCTCGCCAATTGGATGCCTTGTGTTATTAGGCTGTTTGTACTGCCCAATAGCCGACCATATCATTATGAATGAACAATAACAAATATTTTTTTATAGATGAATGAACAATAACAAATATTTTTTTATAGATGAATGAAATTAAAGATTGTAGCTTGATCTCACATTATTCTTAACTATTGGTTATACGAGAAAGATATTAATTTGGTTATAAGAATTAAGGTTTTGGTTGGTTACTTTCCATTGACTTAAAAAAATTTATGTGTATCGTTAGCGTTTTTTTTCCTTCTTGATTGTACTATTTTTATTTTAGCATTTAAATGAAACTTATTCTTCTATAAAAACTACAATTTTATTATTGTGAACTATTTTTGTTTGATGTCCAAAATGACTATTTTCTTAATAAGGTATCATTAACTATGAAGTAAAGTAAATGTCACGAGAAATGAGTTGAATTGTGATCCCTTTAAAATTTAGTCCCTCCACTAATATTATTCTCTCAAGTTATCTTTGGAGTGAGGATGGTTAGATGAAAAATAATCCTCCTCTTATTGAGGATGATCTAAAGAAGAGTAATATGAGTTTGAAATATGTGATAAGTGTGTTAATAGTGTGAATAAAACAAATATAAAGAGAGTAGAGCTTAAGAAAATTCACACACAAAATTTATACTAGTTCACCTAATATATGCTACTCCAGTCTTCACAGCTTTGTGAGATTTTCACTAGTGCTCAAAAACTCGTCCTCTAATCTGCACATTTTCAACTATGTATTTTTTTAGCCTCATCAGGCTTACAACACTATATTTTTACTAGCCTCAACAGGCTTACAAAATAACTCAAGTTTATATCAACTTGAGGATATACAAGTAGTAATGTGTTTGAGATCAAATTCCAAATTTCTATGATAAGATAGTGATGTGAAGTTGTATATAACACACTCAATAAAAATGATCTTCGAATTTGTTTAAGTTTGGAAGAGTGTGTAGAATGAAGAGAACGATGATAAACTTGAATAACTTAGATATTTTCTTTTAAATGATTTTCTTGATGTTTGAAGATCAATACTTCTATATTTATAGTTGCCTTTGGAGCTTCAAACATATGAGTTAGCAAAATATAGTTGTTAAAGACTTTGTTAAGTTTCCTTGGACTTGTTTTTATTTGCAAAACTGTCATTTAGCTTTTATCCTCGAATTAAATATGCTCAGAGGATGACAGCGATGGTCCATCCTCGGATTTGGTTAGTACGAGGATGAAGCTTTCATTCTTTCTGATGTTACTGATGCTTTTTGCTTTTCCTTTTCCCAACAATTTGAAGTGGCTTGCCTTACAAGTCAAGGACACCACCTTTTGTACATTTGTACTTTCACTTATTTTTCCTATGTGTGAGGATCACTAATTAACAAAGTTTATCCTTTGCGTCTGTCCTCATACATGGTTTAAGTACGAGGATAGAGTTTCTATTTCATTAAGTCTTGACGTGATTGTTGCTTTTTTCTTTCCCTTTTCCAACCACTTTTACTAGTGTGTCCTTCATGTTAAGTACTTCACCTTTTTGTACTTTTTTGTATGTGTCAAATTTGTTATGAGTATATCCTCTGCGTCTATTCTCATCTTAAGATTGTATTCATTCTCTAATGTAATTGATTTTAAGGATGTTCAAGGATGATCATCCTCGGATCTGTTGAAGTCTTTAAGAGATGATTGTATGTATTTCTTTCTAATATGTGGTTGTTGGAATTTGGTGTAAACATGTTGACACCTTTTTTACTTGTTAGGTAACCTTCTAGAATATGATTTGTAAAAAACATTTTTATCACCCTCGTGATCTATTATGGATGACAGGGTTATATTGTCTTTTCAATACCTTGAAAATTAGGATTGATGTGTTTGTCTTACTTCAAATACTTTTGTATAAATTTGAACAATGCTGACATAATGTTTTTGCACTGTTCACATAAGACCTCATTTTTATATATGAGATGATGATTTTTTCTGAGAGTCTATCATTAGGTTATGTTAAGTGCAATGTTGAAAGTTCTTATCTCCAACATAAGAGTACATGATTGATGTGATGTCACTTCTATGTTTACTTTTGGTAAATCTTGAATAAGGTGAACAACTTGTCAACTTTTGTCCTGTTGTAGTTTTATAACAATTACTTTTTCAATAATTGTGAGATGAAAACTTCGATAAATATTTATCTTCGAATATGAAATTGTGAAGAATATTCATCCTCAGACCCGATATTGTGTTGAATGTTCATACTCCGGATATGAGATTGTGCAAAATATTCATCCTCAAATATATCCTCGAATATGGATACTTCATCCTCTAATTTTCATATAGACACATCTTGACCCAGAATTCTTCTTGACTTCTTCCAAGAGATTTTATGTGTGATTGAAATGCAACATATTGCGATGATCATCCTCGGCTTGAGGATAACCATATTTATATTTATAAATTAGGCTCCTCAATTCTTTATTATGGTTAAGTACATTACTTGAAATGGTGTGCTAACAAAATACATCTTTTGTTGTATGTTCCACATATGCTCAATTCTGCAAGTGCAACTATACTTGTATTCTTGTTGATGACCCATCAATGGGCATTATCTTGAAAGTTATGATGACTTTCTCATCCTCTCAATTAAAGCTCTTATGGTTCAAATGATAGTCAATTTCGAATATCTTCATGAAGCCTATGATGCTACTAGTGTAATCTTCTAATATTACTCTGATTATTTCATTGTTGAGTTGATACAATGCACATGTTTATGTTAGTAGCTTCAAGCTTGACCACTTCTATTCTTTCAACAAAAAACTCAAATGCAAACATCAGTAGATCACTATTTAAAAAACTTAACATTTATTTCATAAGATTTATTGTTATTAAAACACATATAAAAAAAATTATTTCAACAAACTATTTAGTGTTAACTATTATCATAAATATATAAATATACAGTAATACAATATAGGCTAAATAGCACCCATGGTCCCTTAACTTAATTTCAGTTAACGTTTTAGTCCTTTATCTTTTTTTTTCCCGATTTGGTCCTTTATTTTAATTTTATGTGACAATTTGATCTTTTATGTTTTAAAATGTCAACAATGTTATCCTTTTTTTTTTACAAAAATTCATCAAAATTTTCAACCAAAACCCATAAAATTATTTATATTCTTCAATATAATACAAATTTCATCAAATTCGAAACTCAAATTTTCAAATAAACTCATATTTCCATTTTTAACAACATCAAATAAAAAATGAAATTTGATGAAATTTTTGTATGAGTTTATTTGAAGATTTGAGTTACGAATTTGATGAAATTTATATTATATTAAAGAATATAATTAATTTTATGGATTTTTTGAATTTTTGTAAAAAAAAAAAGGATAATATTGTTGACATTTTAAAACATAAAAGATCAAATTGTCACTTTAAATTAAAATAAAGGACCAAATCGGGAAAAAAAAGATAAAGGAATAAAACGTTAATTGAAATTAAGTTAAGGGACCAGGGGTACTATTTAGCCTACAGTATAATATAAATGAATGACATGAAAGCGACAGATAATATTAATTTGAGAGTTAAATATTTTATGAGATTAATTTTATATACAACCACGAGTAAAATTTTGAATTCTCAACAAATGACAATCACTCAATATATGACTTCATATAAATTGTAATAACAAAACTAAAACGTATTTAATGATTTGATTAGTATAATTAATTGACATTGTAAATACTTTCTCCATCCTAACATAATTAATTCATTTGCAACAAAAAATTGTGTCAAAATAATTGACTATTTCAATTTTCAATACACTTATTTCCAATTATACCATTCAATTGATATTACTTGCATAATTTCTAATATAATATATTTTATTATGTAGTTATTGAAGGTGCAAACACGAGAAGAGGGGTTGAATTGTGTTTGCAAAACTTGAATTCTTTTGTTGTTTTGTTGAATTGATGCAAATTATTTGATGAATAAATAATCAGATTTAGCAACGGATAATCACAACATAAGAACACAACAATTTATCCTGGTTCACCTTTAACTAGGCTACGTCCAGTCCCTTCCTTCAGAAGGCCTTTTTCACTAATTCAAACTCATTTGAATTACAACACCATTGACCCTTCATGCCAGTCTTCCCAAACAACCTGACAACCCCAGACTTTTGAGGAACAACAACACATTGACTATACCAGCCAAGTCTTCTCAAACAGTCTGACAACCCCAAACTTTTGAGGAACAACAACACCTTGACTATATCACCTAAGTCTTCTCAAACAGTCTGACAACCCCAGACTTTTGAGGAACTTCACAACCTTAAACCTACAAGCTAAGTCTTTTTCTAACAACCTGACAACCCCAGATTTTAAAAGAAACTTCAACACTATAGGATTTTATACCAGGGATCAAAATTAGAACTGAGTAATTACTTCTGGAAAGTTGATACTCACAATAAGCTTAAAGTGAACTAGAGTGTTTGCTTCAGAAAATTTATGATGACGATCTGCTTCACACTCTAAGAAAAGAACACTTAGAAAATATTTATCTTTTAAACAAGTGTTTCTCTCCTTTGAACTCTTTGAATACTTAGGAATTTTTTGCTCGAGTTCTTCTATTTTTCTATGCTTTATTCTTCAACATTAAACCTCTATTTATTGTTGAAATTAGAGCTTCACTTTGATATGATACTTTACTTCTGGGGTGTATTTCGATTAATTCTGTTTTGAGAATATTCTGGAGTATTTTGCTCATATTCTGTTTCTGGAGTCTTTTGCTCTGATTCTGTTTTGAGCATTTTTCTCAGATTCTCTTTTGAGCATACTTTCAGCTTCTAATGATGTAGCTTTTGATTTTTGCCTCTAATGAGATCCTCTGAAATTATCCTCCGACAGGATCGTCTAATTGTATCCTCTGATGATATTCCCTGATTATATCCTCTTGTGATATCCTCTGATGATATCCTCTGGTATTTTCTGGAGGTATCTTCTGGTGACATCCTTTGAATATTTCCTCTGGTATCCTCTAGATGTTTCCTCTAGTATCCTCTGAATGTATCTTCTGGATGTATCCTCTGGATGCATTTTATCTTCTGGTGACGTCATCTTCTGGTTTATGCTTCTGATGACATCATCTGATTTCTGCTTCTAGCAACGTCATCTTCTGGTTTATGCTTCTGATGATATCTTCTGATTTTTTCATTCTTCTTCTAAGTCAAAATACGATTTTCATAAAATACATTTGTTAACATCAAAACTTTAATTGCAAGAACCAACTTGGTTCCAACAATTATGATATCAACAATGCATCAATACACAACAACTAACAAGAATAATTTAATAAAAGTAGTATTATTTCTCTTCCATTTATATATTTTTTTTAATATGTGTGAAATGATCAAGTGACTCAAATATTTTGTGACGGAGAAAATAACTTTCACACTTATGATATATATAAATTAAATTTATCTTTTATTCTTGTGAGATAAGTTTTCATGAATAACATTTTTGAGAATGCACTTGTGTTATTTTTGAGTTTTAAAAAAACTGTTTAAAAATCAATATATGCCACCGAAAATGTTAGATGGACGACAACGACAACATGCATGCATGTGGCAGTCTATTTGCATGCGTTCTCACCCCTCTACAAACGTGGGTACCCCTTGGAGTACACTCCAAGTTCTATACCTCCACCTTATAAACACTACTAGAGTGTGTAATCTCTCTTATGTGGGACTTCCTTATTTTTCAATTCACATCACCAGCTCTATCTATCATCATTTTCAACAACTTGAGATCAAGAAAAATAATTTTACTAAATTTCTTAATAAATATAAAATTAATTATTTTTGTTTATAACTAAAAACAAAAGTAATATTAGTTGAATCTCCAAAAATGCTTTTATAATAAATTGTCATTGTTTATTTAAAAATAATAATTGACATCGTGATTTCATTGTCTTTCTTCTAAACTTTTCCACCAATCGCAAGAGAGAAAGAGCGAGGCCATATTTTTCTCACATATAATATATAAATGTATTTTGGTGAAGAAATAATTAGTAAATTAAAAATCTAAAATAACTGAGGGGCTAATTATTTCCTTTTCCTTTCAGTCAAATTATAACTAAATTTCTAATTAATATATCAAGCTACAGTTGAAATATTTAACTTTTTTTACAACATTTATAAATAAAATATTCGACTCTTTTTTAAAATGAACAAATTACTTTTTAAAATAAATTGAATAATATCAACTAAATCAACAACGACCAACGACCAATATAAACACTTTTATAAGGGTATTGGATGTGTAAATTTTAAATTCATAATCCTATTAGAATAAACTGATATTTTGATATGACATGACCATAGTCCCATTACAAGAGAGCAAGGATACATATCCTACATGAGCGGGAGAGACACACAAGACTAAGGGTGACAATATATATATATATATATATATATATATATATATATATATATATATATATATATGTGTGTGTGTGTGTATTTGTGTATTTACTCTATATCTATGCAATTCATTCAAAGTTAGATCTCCATCCAATCTAAAAACAAAAAATTGGATGTATTAGATTCAATCCATACATTTAATACTAAGCCCACTAAGGTTTAATTATAATTTTAGTCTTTTTAATTTTATCAATTGATGAAATCAATACTTCGATTTTAAAATCTAATAGTATTAATCTTTCATTTTGATTTTTTTACTAAAAAATGACATAATATGTTTGAAATAACGTAACATATGTTACGAAGCTGTACATTGATTAACACCAATAAAATCATAATAAAATTAATTAATGTTTTTTATTTTTATAATTTAATTAATGACATATGAATAATTAATCATCTATATGATTCTATATCATGAAGCCCTAAACTATATATGCCACATAATTTAAAATATGTCAAGTCGTTATTTTTTTAGTTAAAAAATCTTATGAGAGATCAAAACTATTGATTTTTAAAATAGAGAGATCAATTTCATGAATTTGATGCAAATAGAAGGATAAAAATTGTAATTAAGTTTGATATTAAAGAATATTCTCAATACATACCATCTATTTTTTTTAAAAAAATCTATCGGATTACCTCCATTAACATTCTAAAATTTAACCAATAAAATTCATTAAATATTTTTTATTCAGCATATTAAACAAAAATATTTTTAAAAAAACAAATAATAATAAAAAAATATATATTTTAATTAATTAATATTAACTATATTTATATTTTTCAAAACAAAAGTATAGGGTAGATTCATATTGGAGTTTTGGTAGCGGACACAGAAATTCACGATGCATCTCTGACACGAGAGCTCACGATAGACAAAAATAGACGGTTTGTGGTGGAGAAGTTTACCGCAGCAGTTCAACGACTGACACAATGAATCTTTAAGATTGATAGAGGATTTATCACCGTCAGTGAGCTCCGAGGGACTCATGCAGCCGGTGAACCCTGTAAATTGAAACATTATTGTAGTGAACTGCATTATTTTATATTAATTTTATTTAAATCAATAAATACTATTATTTTGTAACATTTTTTCCACTAAATTATTTTAAAACATTTAGATTAGGGTTTGAAAATTATGTTAAAAATGTAAAATTTCAAATTTATTATGTTAAAAATAAATCAAAAAATATATAATTCATTTTTTCAATAAATTACTCTCTTCGAAATGACTAATTTTTATTTATAATTCATTCTAAATTAAAAAAAAAAAGTATATTTTTCAAACACATTGAGAGTATTAGTTTAAAACGTGGATGTTTTAAACTTTATATTTGTAAATTTTTTACCGTGAAAGTGCGGATAACGGTAATTGAAGTTGCTACTCACTACAGATAACAACACACAAGTATGGAACTAGTACAATTTTCTTTTTTCTTCTAGTTGTAACTATGAGACACATGCTATAATATCCTACACAAAACTATATTTGTTGTCATGTCTACGGTGATGTAAGCGTTATTTGAATATTGGGTCTCAAGAATCTAACTCACCTATTTTTTATTAAAAATAAATATACTAAATTATTTTAATATTTTTTAACAAATAAAATGGTTTTAACTTAAAAATCCCGTATTCATCCAACTTTATCTTACATCATGTCAACTCACGGGCGGATCTAAAAAATTCTTCATTGGGGCAAGAAAATAATATTTGATTACATTTTCATTGAAGAAAAGTATTATAAACTTATATGAAATACTTATATTATGATAAATAAAAAATCAAAATACTTTAACTTATATAAAAAATGTACTTTATACATTTTTATAAGAGATAATGAGACATATAATGTTATCATCACTCACGTTAAATTGAAATCAAACATTTTGCAGGTAATTCTAAATTACAGTTACAAATCCGTTTACACGACAATATCATGCATTTTTATTTAATTATGACGAAAAATTATTTTACAATGATAATATATTTTTATTAAACTCTTTTTTTTATATTATAATTTTGTTTATTTTTTATTTTTTTTTTCATTTTCAATTAGTTACTAAGGCTTTGATGTCATATTTATCATTTCTATCGGGAAAAAAAATAAAACTATTAAGTATTTAATATTTTATTTAAGATTTAATCATCTGGTTCCTTTGCTTTTTTTGTCAAGTTTACTTAAATTGAAGGTAAATTGATAGAAATAAATAATTTAGATTCATATAGTAAAAGTTAAGAGCTAATTTGTATCTCAAAAATAAATTTAAGGGATTAACACCATATGAAAATAGGTTGATTAAAATAATAAATCTAAATGAAAAATATATTTTAAAAAATAAAAGCCAAACATAATTCTTTCAAAAAACATTATCTGACGCACAATTTATATCAAGAAAGTTCAAGATAATTATAAAATAGTCTATTTTATGAAAGACCTCCAATCAAAATGATGGATGAGACATAATTGGACCACAATTAAAAACGGGATAAATGCAAATACCCTTTGGATGATCCCACCATTGTTGAAACTCAAAGCATAATAATTTCACAAGTCATCTCTAATACAATAACTTAATACTCTTTAGTAAAAGAATGACAATATTTAGATAATTCCAAAAAATCGCCTTGTTCCTTGATTTTCAAATGGATCATGTAGTGACCAATCAAATAACTATAAACCTCAATCAAAACATTATACCACGTTGAAACAAACCTCCAAATTTAACCGCATGATCTTCACAAAGAATTGACATTACACAAAAAATATATAACCAAAGCAAAACCCATACCACACTTGACAATAAAAAGAATAATAAAAAAATAAATGTTTGAGTAGTTTTTGGCACTTGACAACACACCACACATAACTCAATATCTGCATTTAGAATAACATGAGCAATCAAATTCGCTTTCATTGGCAACCTACCTTTCAAGAGTCTCCAAACAAAGATTGTTGAAACATAGAGAATATTGAAGGTGCAAACACGAGAAGGGGGGTTGAATTGTGTTTGCCAAAATTGAATTCTTTTTGTTGTTTTGATGAATGTTGATGTGAATTACTTGATAAATAAATAATCAGACTCAGCAGCGGATAATAACAACATAAGAGCACAACGATTATCATGGCTCACCATTAACTTGGCTACATCCAGTCCTTTCATTCAGAAGGCTCTAATCCACTAATTCAAAACTTTGAATTATAGAACCTGACCCTCCAAGTCAATCTTCTCAAACAGCCTAACAACCTTTTAGGAATAACAACACCTCGACCCTACAAGCCAAGTCTTCTCCTACCAATCTGACAACCCCAAATTGAAGGAGGAATTTGAAGTGGCTAGAATATCACTAGAAGGGGGTTGAAAAGAGATATTCGAGGTTTTAAAAATTCTATTTTAGTTTTAAACCATTGTCCTCTTTGAGAGGATGATTATCAGATGTTGAAAATAAAGAGAGAGAATAATGACACACGAATTTTTATACTGGTTCACCCAATGAAGGCTACGTCCAGTCCTCACACACTTGTGAGTTTTTACTAAGTATCAAAAGCTATCAGCCTCTTACTGAGGTTGATTACAAATCGTGTATTCTATAGCTTCACCAAGCTTACAATTCTTTCTTTCTAATTTCACTCAAGTGTAACTCACTTGAAGTTCTAAAGATGATATGAAGTAGTTTGATTGGTATTACTTTCTACAAAGATGAATCAAAGATCTAGTGTAAGATTATAGAAAGCTTGAGGGGAGATTGAAAATGCTCTTGATAGCCTTTTGATATTTTCTTTTTGTGCGTATGGTTGTGGTTGTCTCTGAAGAAGAGCAGCCTTCTTTTATAGAGAAAAGGAAACTTTCTCTTCAAGAAAGTTTTTCCTTTCTGACCGTTTTCCCAATTTATAATGATCCTGAGTTTGGTTTTGAATTTACAGCCTTGCCATTGAATTCTGTCCTTTTACAGCCTGGCACTGGGGAGGTTACTTCTTTACTTAGCTTTCCAAGAGGTTAGATCATTCCCTACGTTTTGACAACTGGAAAGTGCTTTTTTCTGGTTCCAAGACATGACCTTTCTCTGTTCGAGAATGATGCAGCTTTTGATACTTTGGAGCTGTTAGTTGTTTTTAATGTAAGAGGATGAAGAAGCAGCTAGAGTTCATCCTCTGGTGATCGCCTTATGGTGTTCATCTCTTGAAGTTCACCTTATGGTATTCATCTTCTGATGTTTACCTTCTGGTGTTTCATCTTCTGATGTTTGTCTTCTGGTGTTTCATCTTCTGATGTTTACTTTATGGTGTTCATCTTCTGATGTTTACTTTCTGGTGTTCATCTTCTGATGTTTACCTTCTGGTGTTCATCTTTTGATGATTACATTCTGGTGTTTATCTTCTGCGTTTTACCTTCTAGTGTTCATCTTCTGATGTTTACCTTCTGATGTTCATCTTCTGATGTTTACATTCTGGTGTTTATCTTCTGAGTTTTACCTTCTGGTGTTCATCTTTTGATGTATATCTTCTGATGTTCATTTCTTGAGATTTATCTTTTGATGTTCATCTTCCGATGTATATCTTCTGATGTTCATCTTCTGAAGTTCTGCTATTGGTGTTCAACTTTTGCTTCTGGTGTCTAACTTCAGGTTTTTATATTTCTAGTTTTTCTGCTACTGGTTTTCTGTTTCTGAACTTCTGTTTCTGGATTTCTGCTTCTGGTTTTCTGCTTCTGGTGTTTTGCTTCTAATTTTTGTGTTCTAGTGTTCTGCTTCTGGTTTTTTGTTTCAAATGTTCTGCTTCTGGTGTTCTGCTTCTAGTTTTCTGCTTCTGGTTTGATGTTCTAGATGGTCTGCTTCTGGTTTTCTGTTCCAGATGTTCTGCTTCTGGTGTTTTAACTTCAGGTTTTCTGCTTCTGGAATTAATGACTTTGTTTCCTACATACGTTCTGGACAGGAGGTTGCGATCTTTGGATTTTAATCCTGTTCCTTTCTTAGTACAATACTTAAATGCACGCATTAGTATAATCATAATCTTGAGATAATTTTGTTATCATTAAAAGAGATTTTTTCTCAACAATCTCCCCCTTTTTGATGATGACAAAATTTTTTTAGATTATTTTTAAAATAAAATTGTAAAGGTGCTGTTTTTTGAGTATGAAGCTCCCCCTCAATATGAGCTGAAAGGAATAGGGGCTCCCCCTCAGAAAGTGCATAAAAGGATTTAAAGATTTTTTGAACCAATCAGAATACTTTATATTGATTATAAGAAGATCATACAAAAAAGTGGTTCAAAAGAAAAAAAAACATAGAGGATTGAATTACGATAATTTCAAAAAACATCCTCTTTTCTAAGTTCCTAATCATTGACAATTTGATTTTAATCTATCTCCCCCAAATTTGTCAACAGCAAAAAGTCAGCGGGACCCAAAGGATGGTGGTCTACTTGGAAGGAGAAGAATCATCAGACAAGGAGGAGGTTGAGGGACGAGGCAGTGGTGGAGGAGGATGAACATAGGGTACTGGAGGCTGTGCTTATGGAGCAACAATCTTGACCAGGTGTGCTCTGACCCATTCTAGTAGAGTGCTAAACTGCACCAGAGTTTGATGAAAGGTAGCCATGGTTGTAAAATGTTTTTTCTGACCCAAAACTTTAACCAAATGCTCTGATACCACTAATGTAACACCCCAAGTTTAAAACACAGCGCGAGTGTATTTATTTATTTATTTTTAAAACGAATACATAAATAAAAGAGTTTTCAGAATTGCGTTCCAAGGAAATTAAAATCAATTCAAATTAAATATCATTCGACTTCGTAATTAAAAATAGTAAGGAATTTTAAAACAGCAACATCACAATTGAATCGAATGAGATATTTATGGGAATTTGATCTTTATAATATACTAAAATAAAGATACATCAAAATATTTATCAGAGTGCGGAAGAGTTTTACAATAATTCCCAAAATGAATATTTACAACCATTGAGTTCAAAACCCTATACATAAGTCTAATCTGATCATACCCTTAGCAGAGAATATCTTAATTAACGGTCCGATAATTTAATTACTCAAAATTAAATTAATTCATCCATTATCCAATAATTTTAATTCCACCTCCAAAACAATTAATTATAAATATATATGTATATTTACACAAAATATACATATATTGAATATTACACCGATATTCCCAAAATACCCTTAAAATCAAATCTGAATTTAATTTTAAATTTAAGGGTCTTACAATACTACCCCCCTTAAATTAGTTTTGTCCTCGAAACTACATGCCGTTAAACAAATGAGGATGTTGTTCCCTCATCTTACTCTCTAGTTCCCAAGTCGCGTCTCCAGTAGTCAGATTCCATATCACTTTGACTAGCGGGACTTCCTTGTTCCTCAGCTGTTTGATCTTCCTGTCCTCAATTCTTACAGGTAATACTTCAAATGACAGGTTATCCTTCAGCTGAATCGTGTCTGGTTCGATCACATGCGACGGATCTGAAATGTACTTCCTTAGCTGCGACACGTGAAATACGTCATGAATATTGGACAGCATTGAAGGTAAAGCTATCCGGTAAGCCAATGGTCCGATACGCGCAGAAATCTGATATGATTTAATAGCCCTGCCCACTCCAGTTGTAGGCATGACTCTTAGAAATACATGATCGCCTTGCTGAAATTCCAAAGGTCTGCGACGCTTGTCCGCATAACTCTTCTGACGATCCTGTGAAATCTTCATTTTCTCTTGTATCCTCTTGACTTTTTCCGTAGTTTGTTCCACCATCTCAGGTCCAACAATCATACTTTCCCCGTCTTTATACCAACACAAAGGCGTTTGACACTTGCGTCCATACAAAGCTTCATATGGTGCCATTCCAATACTTGCGTGGAAGCTGTTGTTGTAGGTGAACTCAATCAATGGCAGCACATCATCCCAACTTCCTCTGTCATCCAATACGCATGCTCTTAATAGATCTTCCAAGGACTGATTTGTTCTTTCTGTTTGTCCATTTGTTTGTGGATGATAAGCTGAACTCAATTTCAGTTTTGTTCCCAACGCTTCATGCAACGCTCTCCAAAAGTGAGATGTGAATTTTGGATCACGGTCCGATACAATGCTCGATGGAACTCCGTGTAATCTCACAATTTCAGCAATGTAAATCTCTGTCAGCTTATCTACCTTATAAATGGTCTTTACCGGCAAGAAATGTGCAGATTTTGTCAATCGATCTACGATTACCCAAATTGAATCATTCTTTCTTCTTGTCTTGGGCAGTCCAGTTATAAAATCCATGGAAATGCTATCCCACTTCCATTCTGGTATATCCAAAGGCTGCAACATTCCGGCGGGTCGTTGATGTTCCACCTTCGCTTTTTGACAAGTTAAACAAGCCGATACGTACTCCGCTACGTCCCTCTTCATTCCTGGCCACCAATAATTTTTTTTAAGTCTTGATACATCTTGGTCGCTCCAGGATGAATACTCAATTTGCTCTTATGAGCCTCTTCCAAGATCGTTCTTCTCATGTCTGCAACTTCCGGTACGCAAATCCTTCCATTACATCTCAGAATATTATCTGTTCCGACCCTGAATTCAGCTGTGTGTCCTTGCGTTATTAGGTTCCTCTTTTCTTGAATTAATGCATCATCTTGCAGATTTGCAATCTCCTCAAGTAATCCACTTGAAATGGTTATCATTCCACACTTTAAAATTTCCGGTGCAAACTCTACATCCAAGTGTAGATCTCTAAATGCTTCCCACAACTCTTGTTGTCTGGCCATCATCATTGAGGACACTGTTACGCTTTTTCTGCTCAATGCATCAGCCACTACATTGGCTTTTCCAGGATGGTACTGTAATGAAAAATCAAAATCTTTGAGAGTCTCCATCCATCTCCTCTGACGCATGTTTAGTTCTTTCTGATCGAACAGATACTTCAAGCTCTTATGGTCGCTGAACACCGTGAACGTGCATCCATAAAGATAGTGTCTCCAGACCTTTAATGCAAACACTAGAGCAGCAAGTTCTAGATCATGAGTCGGATAGTTCCGTTCGTGAGCTTTCAATTGCCTTGAGGCGTAGGCGACAACTTTCTGATGTTTCATCAAAACACAGCCCAGACCTTGGTGAGATGCATCACAATAAACCTCATATGGTTCATCTGGTTGTGGTAAAACCAACACTGGTGAGGTTGTCAATTTTTCCTTAAGTAACTAAAAATTCTCTTCACACTTCTCTGTCCACGCAAACGGCTGATTCTTCCTGGTGAGTTGTGTCAAAGGAGCTACAATCTTAGCAAATCCTTCAATAAATCTCCTGTAGTATCCTGCCAGTCCGACGAAACTTCTTATGTCCGTGATGGTATGAGGTTGTTTCCAAGCAAGAATTGTCTCAATCTTTGCCGGATCTACTGCAATTCCTTCCTTTGTTATTACATGTCCCAAGAAATTCACTTTCTCCAACCAGAATTCACACTTCGACAGATTGGCGTACAATTGCTTCCCTCGTAAAATTTCCAGAACTTGACGCAAATGCTCTCCGTGTTCTTCTTCATCCTTTGAATAAATCAAAATATCATCAATGAATACCACCACGAATTTATCTAAAAATGGACTGAAAATCCTATTCATATAATCCATAAAAATCGCTAGTGCATTCGTAACTCCAAATGGCATAACAAGATATTCATAATGCCCGTAACGAGTCCTAAAAGCGGTCTTTTGAATATCTCCTTCTCTTACCCGAATCTGATGATAGCATGACTTCAAATCGATCTTTGAAAACACAGCTGCTCCCCTCAATTGGTCCATCAAATCATCTATGCGTGGTAAAGGATAACGGTTTTTAATGGTTACCTTGTTAAGTTGCCTGTAATCCACACATAAGCGTGAACTTCCATCCTTTTTCTTAACCAATAACACCGGAGCTCCCCACGGTGACACACTTGGCCTGATAAATCCTTTCTCCAACAGACCTTCAATTTGATCCTTAAGCTCGTTTAATTCCAATGGCGACATTCTATATGGTGCAATTGAAATGGGTCCAGTTCCTGGGTGCAAATCAATGAAGAACTCCACTTCTCTTACCGGGGGTAATCCTGGAATTTCTGTCGGAAATACGTCTGGATACTCTTGGACTAACACTACATCTTCTATGCTTATATCCATCTTGGTCTCCATGTTAGCCAATGATAAGAATTCCTGAGTTCCTTCTCTCAGTGATACTCCAACTTTTTAGCAAACAAATACTGAACGACTTCAAGTTCGGGAAAAAGAACTAATTTGCGGGCACAATCCAAGACTACATAATTATAAGACATCCAATCCATGCCGAGAATTATCTCGAGTGATTGCAGGGGTAAACAGATTAAATTAACCAAGAAATTTCTATCTTGAATTGTTACAGGACAACGTAAACATGCAGAATTTACAGTCAAAGTCTGAGCAGGTGTGGAAACAATCAAATCAAAAGGCAAGGCAGACATAGATAGCTTCAAATGATTCACACAATCCATAGCAATGAAAGAATGAGTTGCTCCCGAATCAAAAAGTGCAGTTAATGTGTTACCTGCAATCTGGCAGTCTTGCTGGATTAAATTAGGAGTTTGACTTCCAGCAACAGCATCCATGTGGTAGACGCGTCCCCTAGCAATAGGACGAGTGGCCCTAGCTGTATTCACTGTTGGTTCCACCTTCGAAGCCCGACAATCCCTTGCGACGTGTCCCGTTTTTTGACAATTGAAACATACAAGATCCCTTGTGGTACAAGCTGGAGCTATATGCCCTTCCTTCCCACAGCGATAACACCGGACTCCTTGTCCCAGTTGTCTTCCAAAGTTCTGATTTCCTGGCCGATTCTGGCCTCTACTGCTGTTTAGGGGTCTGTTATATGGCTTAAACACTTGCTTTCCTTTGCTGTTTGGATAGTTCATTCGGCTGGGTCCTCCCGAATTAAAGTTTCCTCCTCGGTTGGCCCTCCTATTTTTCATGTCCTCAACCTCTCTACACTTCTCCACTAGAACTTGGAAACGTTGAATTCCCAATGGTAAAACGGAGTCTTGAATTTCATATTTCATCCCACTTTGAAAACGATGACACATAAACTGTTCATCCACCTCTTCGCGGAAAAATTTGAAATGCCTTGATAGGGATTCAAATTTGGCTGCATATTCCCCCACTGTCATGTTTCCCTGATGCAGTTTCAGAAAATCGTCACCTAATTTCGTTCTAGTGCTCATTGGGAAATATTTGTCCAAAAACTTCCTCTTGAACGACTCCCAGTTTACCTCCTCATGAGCTGCCCCCATCAGCAACCTTGTACACCTCCACCAATATTTTGCATCCCCTAGCAGCAGATATGTAGCATAATTGACTTTTACTGCTGCCTGGCAGTTAATCATTTCAAAGATTTTCTCCATTTCCTGAATCCATTGGTCCGCTCTTTCCGGACCCTCATCACCTTTGAATTTGGGAGGATTATGACGACGAAAATCCTCTAGTCCTCTTGACTCAGCAGCACGAATTTCTCTTTCTCTTTTCTCTAAGTCGTGCTGAGTCTTCGCAGTCGTCTGTGCAGCAACAGACGCAGCCATATTAATCATTGCTTCAGCCATCCTATCTTCCCGGCTGTCGTTGGTTCTTACAGTGTCGTCTCTCCTTGGAGGCATGGTTCCACTACAAAACCATCATCAAGTAGAAATCTCACACCATTTAGAATAATTCCAAAATATAGCTCAACAACATCATTACTTCAGCACACCACAACTATACAAGACTTGACACTCTAACTACTTGCTCCTATGTATGATCAGATAACGACTTAAAACCAACAATTAAATCAGAGCTTTAACCCAAAACTTTAACCAAATGCTCTGATACCACTAATGTAACACCCCGAGTTTAAAACACAGCGCGAGTGTATTTATTTATTTTTTTTTAAAACGAATACATAAATAAAAGAGTTTTCAGAATTGCGTTCCAAGGAAATTAAAATCAATTCAAATTAAATATCATTCGACTTCGTAATTAAAAATAGTAAGGAATTTTAAAACAGCAACATCACAATTGAATCGAATGAGATATTTATGGGAATTTGATCTTTATAATATACTAAAATAAAGATACATCAAAATATTTATCAGAGTGCGGAAGAGTTTTACAATAATTCCCAAAATGAATATTTACAACCATTGAGTTCAAAACCCTATACATAAGTCTAATCTGATCATACCCTAAGCTACAGTAGCATTACAATATTCACAAGTCTTTTCTTCACCCAGCTGCTCATCTCTTTGCATAGCCCACAAGTAAAGATCAAGGGAAACTAACGACGTTCCCTGTCGTTAGTATGACCATCAGGGGTACGGTTCTAAATCTCATCTGAGGGCAACGCCCAATTTCCACAATAATTGTAAAGGGTCACCGACCGAAAATAACAATTACCACATAGCAGTTATATCAAGAATATCAAACATATTCATAGTACATGATGATAAATAAGGATGCTAAATTTTGAAATCCATGTCATTTGTACTTTACAAAACAACAACCAAGTAAGTATAAAAATCATGATGTAAGCACAAACATCAATTCATCCGAAATTACAGATTTTCAAAAAAATACTTACTCACACAACAATTTTCCACCATCAACATAAAATCAAACGTGACCCTCCGGTCAAACACTCCGATGCAATATGTATATGCTCATGTTCATAAATTCTTGGAATCACCAAGGTGCAGTCACTTACAGACCAGCACAATTTAACGGCCCTCATGACCAGGGTGCAATCGCATACAGATCAGCACCAGTGCAGTCGCATACAGACCAGCACTCGTGCAGTCACTAAAGACCAGCACGTTTGACATAAACCAAGGTACAATCACTACAGATCAGTACCTTGTGCAATCACTACAGATCAGCACTCGTGCAATCACTACAGATCAGCACGTGGCTGCGCATTTCAGGATACAGACACTACAGTCCAGTACCAGTGTAGTCGTTTATCTGACCAACACTTATATACCAAGGTACAATCACAGATTAGTACCTAGTGCAATCACTACAGATCAGCACTCGTGCAATCACTACAAATCAGCACGTGGATGCGCATTACTCTGTGGCCCATCGCGGGTACCACCTGACTATGCCATGCATGAATATGCATTGTTTCACTTCATTGAAAACAGTATGCAACCTTAGTAAAATTCATGCATTTTCCTCATTTGTCAAAACATCTCAACACATTCAAAGATTAACCATTCAAGCAAGCATTACACTTTGCATTACCTCAAAGTTCCACTCTTTATTAACAAAGGTTTTTCCCCAACTGTTAAGATTCAAAACTGTGATTAAAACTGAGGTTTCTGGCAAAAATACAAATCTGTATTCGAATACAGCTTCATTGTATTCGAATACAGGGGCTGTCACAGTACAAAAATCAGAATTTCTACAACTTCAGTAAATTCTAAAAAAACTTCATCATCACCACTTCAAACTATCACCAAATTTCCATTTTTAATCACCACAAACCTTCCTAAGGTACCCCAACACTTAAGGTTTATAAAACAATGTTAAAAACTTGAATTTCTGAAAAACACGAATCTGTATTCGACTACAGCTACCTTGTATTCGAATACAGAAGCTAAAACAGTGAAAAATCAGCATTCTGTATTCGAATACGAGGCCTTCGTAGTCGAATACAGATGCGAAGTCAGTGGCAAAAGTTGCAAATCTGTATTCGGCTACAGATGGTTGTAGTCGAATACAATGGTTAAAACAGAAGCAAAAATTTCAAATCTGTATTCGACCACAGAGGGTCGTAGTCGAATACAGATGCTAAGTCAGTAGCAAAATTGGAAAATCTGTATTCGACTACAGGGGCTCGTAGTCGAATACAAGTTCGAATACTTAAGGAAAACAGAAGCTTTGCAGGTTGTATTCGAATACACTCAATGACGTATTCGAATACACCTTCGAAATCAGTGAATTTTCCTGAAACTTCAACATATTTTCAAAACCTTTTCTTTTGAAAATCCAACCCAACACTAGAATCATAATTCCCCTCTTTTAAAACCTCAACTCAGAACGTTTTTCATCAAATACCAACAACAGATTTTTCATAAAAATACTTCCACCATTTTAAATCCCTTTTCATTTGAAACAACCATCAACACCAGATTGTTTAACAAAACACAGCAAAACACAGATTTACTCAAACCAGAATAACCTCACTGATTTTTAACAAAACAAAATCAGAACCAGAATCATCATTCAACGCTCACAGAATGATTTTCAAAACATAAGACAATGTTTTTCACAATCATAAACCAAATATCATTCATCACACATGCATTTACAGCCCTAAATGCAAATCTAGAAAGTTGGAAGGTGCCCTTACCTTAGTTACGTTCCCTTAGCTCGTACGCTTCTACGACAAAAGCCGACGATACTCCCGTTCGCGTTCTTAGGTACCCATATAGAATTGGGTCCTTGGTGGTTAGTCCGTCCTTTAGTAAGGATTTTCTTTTTATGATAGCAAATGGAATCATGGTGTCCATGCTTATTACAAAATGAACATTTCCTTTTGTTATTTTCATCTTTTTTCTTATCAAGACATACTTCGATAGTATGTCCATGCTTTTTGCAAAAAGTGCACTTAGGTCTATCCTCTAGGTTCTTTGGTAGAAAAAAAAAATTTCATATAATTTTTGTTTTTGAGAACTTTTAAAACCAATACCAGCGTTGTCAAATATACCAGATTGAGATCCCATAATTTTTTTAAATGTTTATGTGGATTTGACAAAGTTGGTAATGTCATTTTTTAGTTCTTCAACCTTGATATTCAAGTCCTTCTTTTCTGGGTCCTATTCAGGAGGATGGATTTTGACATTCTTTTTGTTTATAGTGTTTTGTTGCTTAGACAATTTTCTATTTGATTGCTGCAAGTCTAAAATGATTTTTTGAAATTCTTCATTTTTAGCTTGAAGTTCCTTATTCAGTTTCTTTATTTCATAATTTTGGTTTTTAAGAAAACCACATTTTTGAGATAAAGTATTTGAGTCATTTAAGAGATTGTCAAATTCTATTTCTAACTTTTCACAAGAAGGACATAAATCAGTGATGCTTATATCACCTGTTTCTGAATTTGCCATGAGACAAAGGTTGGCTTCTTCTTCCTTTTCTTGCTCGGAGGATGATTCATCACTGTCATCCCAAGTTTCCATCATAGGTGTTCTTGTTGTGGAATCTTCTTATGTTCCTTTTGTTTAGAGGACACTCAGTTTTGTAGTGTCCCATTTTATAGCATCCATAACAAGTTATCTGACTTTTGTCAATCTTTTCTTTCTGAGATGATCTTTTGTCTTGACCTCTTCTGTTGATTATTCTTTGGATTCTTCTGGAAATTAGAGCTAGTTCATCCTCCTCCTCAAAAAGAGGATATTCTGTGTTATCCTTTTTTGTGATATTTTCAGAATTTTTGGAGGATGGACTTTCAGTTTGACTGGATTTCAACGCAATCATTTTTCCCTTTTTGCTTGGTTTATCAGCAAGCAATAGAGGTTCATGAGCTCTAAGAGTTCCAACCAGATCTTCTAACCTCATGGTAGCTAAATTTCTTGCTTCTGTGATGCCAGTCACTATGGGTCTCCATTCCTTTGGTAAACTTCTTAATATCTTCCTTATTCTCTCTTGGACGGAGTATTCTTTTCCCATACACCTTAAGTTGTTCAGGATGATTGTTAGCCTTGAGAACATTTCATCAATTGTTTCTTCTTCCTTCATTTCAAATAACTCGAACTCTCTTACTCCCATGTCAATCCTGGCCTCTTTAACGTGACTTGAACCTTCATGATGGATCTTCAAGGTGTCCCATAGTTCCTTAGCACTTTGGCATTCTTCAACTCTATCATACTCTTCCTTGCTCAGAGCACACGTTAGAAATAAATGAGCTTTAGAGTTTAGAAGTACCTTGGCATTTTCTTCAGCTGTCCATTGTGTTTGAGGTTTTTCGTCAGAGGTTGGATCTGCGCTGTTCATTCTAATGACATGATTTCCTTTTTCTACCACTGGCCACATGTTGTTATCTTGAGATATGAGAAATAATCTCATCTTGCCTTTCCAGTGGTAGTAGTCAGTTCCATCGAAGTAGGGAGGTCTGCTGGATGATCCTCCTTCAGGGATATACTTAGCTTTTGACATATTTCTTTTGGATCTTTTTCTCTTACACTGTTAGGTGTAGTTTTTTAGAGAACCTAGCTCTGATGCCAATTGAAATGGCTAGAATATCACTAGAAGGGGGGTTGAATAGAGATATTCGAGGTTTTAAAAATTCTGTTTTAGTTTTAAACCATTGTCCTCTTTGAGAGGATTATTATCAGATGTTGAAAATAAAGAGAGAGAATAATGACACACGAATTTTTATACTGGTTCACCCAATGAAGGCTAAGTCCAGTCCTCACACACTTGTGAGTTTTTACTAAGTAACAAAAGCTATCAGCCTCTTACTGAGGTTGATTACAAATCGTGTATTCTATAGCTTCGCCAAGCTTACAATTCTTTCTTTCTGATTTCACTCAAGTGTAACTCACTTGAAGTTCTAAAGATGATATGAAGTAGTTTGACTAGTATTACTTTCTACAAAGATGAATTAAAGATCTAGTGTAAGATTATAGAAAGCTTGAGGGGAGATTGAAAATGCTCTTGATAGCCTTTTGATATTTTCTTTTTGTGCGTATGGTTGTGGTTGTCTCTGAAGAAGAGCAGCCTTCTTTTTATAGAAAGAAGGAAACTTTCTCAAGAAGGAAAGTTTTTCCTTTCTGACCGTTTTCCCAAGTTATAATGATCCTGAGTTTTGTTTTGAATTTAAAGCCTTGCCATTGAATCATGTCCTTTTACAGCCTGGCACTAGGGAGGTTACTTCTTTACTTAGCTTTCCAGGAGGTTAGATCATTCCCTACGTTTTGACAACTAGAAAGTGCTCTTTTCTGGTTCCAAGACATGACCTTTCTCTGTTCGTGAATGATGCAGTTTTTGATACTTTGGAGCCGTTAGTTGTTTTTAATGTAAGAGGATGAAGAAATAGCTAGAGTTCATCCTCTGGTGATCGCCTTATGGTGTTCATCTCTTGAAGTTCACCTTATGGTATTCATCTTCTGAGGTTTACTTTCTGGTGTTTCATCTTCTGATGTTTGTCTTCTGGTGTTTCATCTTCTAATGTTTACTTTCTGGTGTTCATCTTTTGATGTTTACTTTCTGGTGTTCATCTTCTGATGTTTACCTTCTGGTGTTCATCTTCTGATGTTTACATTCTGGCGTTTATCTTCTGAGTTTTACCTTCTGGTGTTCATCTTCTGATGTTTACCTTCTAGTGTTCATCTTCTGATGTTTACACTCTGGTGTTTATCTTCTGAGTTTTACCTTCTGGTGTTCATCTTCTGATGTTCATTTCTTGAGATTTATCTTTTGATGTTCATCTTCCGATGTATATCTTCTGATGTTCATCTTCTGAAGTTTTGCTACTGGTGTTCAACTTTTGCTTCTGGTGTTTGACTTCAGGTTTTTATATTTATAGTTTTTCTGTTTTTGGACTTCTGTTTCTGAATTTCTGCTTCTGGTGTTTTGCTTCTGATTTTTGTATTCTAGTGTTCTGCTTCTGGTTTTATGTTCCAGATGGTCTGCTTCTGGTTTTCTGTTCGAGATGTTCTGCTTCTGGTGTAATAACTTCAGGTTTTCTGCTTCTGAAATTAATGACTTTGTTTCCTACATAAGTTCATTCTCTGGACAGGAGGTTGCGATCTTTGGATTTTAATCCTGTTCTTTTCTTAGTACAATACTTAAATGCACGCATTAGTATAATCATAATCTTGAGATAATTTTGTTATCATTAAAAGAGATTTTTTCTCGACAGAATTCACACCACTATCGGGTTTGATTACAAGGGTTTGGAACTTTGCAATGTTGCTTCTGGAAAGCTGATTTTTGCACTGATTCTCTTGAGTAGTTGCTTTTGGAAAGCTGATTATAACATTGACTCTCACTCTCTGAAAACACTTAGAGCATATTTCTCTTTCGCACAAGTATTTCTCTCTTTTGAACTCTCGGATAACTTTGAATTGTAAGCTTGAGTTCTTGTGTTTTTCGATCGATTTGAACTCTAAGATGAATCTGGATTTTACGCTTGAGTTCTTCTACTTTTCGATGCTTTCTTCTACTGCATGAAGCCTCTATTTATAGATGAGATATGGGATTTGTCCAAGCTTAATTTCGAGATGTATCTTGCTCAGATTTCCTACGAAAATTCTCCAATCCCGATTCTATTTCTTTTTGATTTCAAACCAAATTTTCTTTTCTAAGATCTCATTTGAATTTCCATCAGGTCTTCTTTGATTTTTGAATCAAATCTTCTTAAAACTTTGATCAGATCTTTTTCGAATTTCTATCAGGTCTTCTTTGATTTTTGAATCAAATCTTCTTAAAACTTTGATCAGATCTCTTTTAAATTCCAATCAAGTCTTCTTCGAATTTTAATCAAGTCTTCTACGAATCTGAATCACGTTTTAAATATGGACTGAGTGTTCTTCTGATATGGACCATGTCTTCTTCTGGACTATGTTTGCTTCTGATCTAGACCATGTTATCTTCTGATCATGTTTGTTTATGATCTGGACCATGTTTGCTTTTGATATGGACCATATCTCCTTCTAGACCATGTTTCCTTCTGATTTGGACTACAAATGATATCCTCTGATGATGTCGTTGTCTCTAATGATATCCTCTGATTTTTGCCTTTGATGGCATCCTCTGATTTTTATTTGTAATGGGATCCTCTGGTGATATCCTCTGGTATCCTCTGATGACATCTTCTGGTATCCTCTGGAGGTATCCTCTGGTGATATATTGTGGTATCCTATGGAGGTATCCTCTGGTGATATCTTCTGGTATCCTCTGGAGATATCTTCTGGTGATGTCATCCTCTAGTGACGTCATCCTCTTGTGACATCCTCTGGTGGTATCCTCTGGTGACGTCATCTTCTGATTTTTGCATTCTTCTTCGAAATCAATTATGTTATTTTCATAAAATACTTTTGTTAACATCGAAACTTTAAGTGTGAGAACCAACTTGGTTCCAACAAATATGTTAGCATGTAAATTTAAAAATTGTTGAAGTCCCGTATTGGAAAAATCTCATTTATATTGAGTAGTTTTTAACTTTATAAATACTAAAGTCCCATATTGGATAAAAAATATATGTGAGTTTGTTTCCATTATTATATAAAGAGTGTCAATCTCATGTGAAAAGCACACCAAAGTTGGATGCATTTCCCAACTTTCTCTTTTCTCCCTTTTCTATTTTGCTCGATAAATTTTCGAGCCAATTCTCTCATTTCTTTATGTCCCTTCAATTTTTGAGTGGTTCTAATGTCACTGTCGTTTTAGAGTGGTTTATGTCGTAGACCTTTCGTTGTTTTAGAGTGGCCGTAGTCATTTCCTAATACCACAATTTTTTTTAGTGGTTTTTTTATGCTGTAGTTCTTTTGATTTATGAGTGGTCGTAATACCATATTGCGAGTGGCTTTAACCGCCATATTAAGAGTGACTTTAATCGTCATATTGAAAGTGACTTTAATCGTCATATTGATGGTGTAATTCTAGAACGATTTTGTACGATGCAATAGAACTCCGATACAGTTTTTTTGATCTATTTTATACTAGAGACTTTGTGGTTAAAAGTCTGTCTTATACAATTTAGACAGTGACGCGAAACATCTTTAAGAGTGCGACCTAGCCTACGACTCAACTAAATAACATCTTCGATAACATAAATTTATTTTGAAACAGTTTTTCAAAATTTAAAAACAACATACCTTCATCAAAATGTTTTTATTTCAAAAGATACATTTATAAATCGACATTGGAACCCGCGTTGCCTACTTAGATCCCCGCTCCATCTTTAAAACTCAACTCAATCAAAGTCAATTTAAATAACTCAAAAAATTAATATCTTAAAATTTCTCCCTCATGCCACATATCCGTTCAAAAAGAAGTTGATGTACCATCTCATAAAATCCTTTTACCACCAAACCATTCAAAAGACACAACACCGCCTCTAAATATATACTACCAAAACTAATTTAATTAAAGAGAAATAAAAAATAAAGCTTTTGTGTGCTCTATGAATAAGCTTGTCTCGAAAGATAAGATTGAATTTTGTGAGGGCATGGGCTAAGTACGTAATTGGAATTATTAATTGATAAGTGGGAACAATTTTTTTTTCTTTCTTTTAAATGGACGTAAAAAGAAAAATATCTTCCATATAAATTAATAATTAGATTTGTGGAGACAGTAATATTTAGTAAACTATTATTTTAATTAGTAAAAATAGAACATTATCATTTTAATTTTTAATTTAATAAAAAATTCAAATTTTAATTATCAAATCATTAAAATGTCAATTAGTAAATTATATATTTTAATAGTTTTTAAATTATATTTTTCAAATACTATTTTAATAATTTAAAGATTAATTTAAACTTTTTGTAAAAAAGACAACACACCTTACACGGATAAAATTATGGTTTACATATTATTTGCATTAGATACATCCGCCACTCCCAACTATTCGATAGGATTGACTGATGATTAAAAATTAGAAAAATCGTCAAGAAAAGTGATAATAAAAAAACACAGATTTTTTGGGTAGGAAAGAAGGGGTAGGCCCCAAAAAAAAACACTAAAGTCGTGGAAAAAACTAGGTAAAATCACACATCAGTCAATAAGGCAAATTAAAATCACGACAAAAAATAAAAAAATAAAAACTCTACAATTTATGCCTAACAAATTATAATGACTAGATTGTGATTCAAGAGTCAAGAGTTAAGCAAGTGGTGATTTTTTTTTTCATGTGTATATGTAACTTTTGCATTATTAATATATAATTATTTTTTATTATAATTATTTTTTATTATAAAAATAAATAAAATAAAAATATAAAAATTTAGTATAACTAATGATGTAATTAAATTTTAATTTGAAAATTTAAGAGAATATTAAAATTTTAAATATCCCAATGTGAAAAGGAAATGATTTTTTTCTTCATGAACATCATTTATTTGTTTGTCTACACCTTAAATTTTGGTGTGTTTGTATCCTTGTTGTACCTCAATTATTTTAGTTGAAAACTTAGCTATATTATTTTTGTTGAATAACTTTTGAATATTTGTAATTAATAATATTATATATATCAAATTGTTATATATGTAACTAATAATGTTAAACATGTCAACGTGAAATGAAAATTATTTTTTTTCATATACATAATTTATTTACGTGTTAAATTTTGGTTTGTTTGCACTATTGTTGTTGTTTATGGTTGAAAAGTTAGTCATAATTGTTTTTGTTAAAGAATCTTTGAGCATTTATAACTAATAATGTTATACCATTTGTTAATGGGATACAATCAAATATATTGTGAACTTTAAATTGGAGATATGAGATCAAATAACATTTTCTAAAGTAAAATTGAAAGTGCAAAAACCATTGTGATAAATAGATATTTCAATTGTATTAATCATTTGCAGCGTCTTAAAAATATTATTATAAAATAAAAAAATATAAGAGAAAAAGAACTAAAATCCTCTAAAATTGAATAACTTATTTATTTATATTGATAAAATGAGGTTATTTTTTAAATAGCAAGAAATTGAATCATTATAATAACACTTTTGTAAATATAATTAATTAATTAATTTAAATTGTGAAAATGGAAATTTGTTATAATATATTGCTTTTGACTTATGAGTGTATTTTTTTAAACTAAATCCTACACACTTTCAAAAATAACTTTTACTTTATCATTTTTTGTGTAACAAAGACAAATCAATCATGATATTTTACATTAAGATCTTCATATAATGACTTTTAGAGTTTCTTGTTTTTAGAGATATAACATTTTGTTAACTTTGTTTGTTGAAAATTTATTAATTTTTTATTAGTGCAATTTAAATAATACTTTATTTGCATTTATGGATAATGAATTACGATGAATAAATATTTGAATTAATGCATAGTTTGGTTAGCGAGGGATATCGAAGAATTTTAAGAAGTTTTTGAGTCTAAAATCTGATAAAACTCATATAATTTTTTTTGGTAACATGATAAAGCTAATATAACCAATAATTTACTAACATTTATTTATAAAAAAATATATTTCAACTATTAATAATGATATGTCATTATTATTTTGTGGAAGAAGATTAAATCCAACACAATCACTTTGAATTATGGTATAGCTTGGTTAGCGAAGAACATAAAAAAGTTTTAGAAAAAATGTTTCGGGTCTAAAATCTGATAAAACAAATTTTTTTTGGTTACATAATAAAACTAATTTTTTTTAAGTAACATAATAAAATTAATATAATCACTAATTTGTTATAGCTATTAATAATGATATTGAATATATCATTATAAATTTGTGAAAGAAGATTAAAAGTAAAACAACAGTTTTAATGATAATCGAATTTTGAAATTAAATTTAGTATTTATATTATTTATTTGTAGAAACTTGAAATATTTTGTTTAAAGTAATATTCAATTTCAATTATTTATCAAATAAATTTATAAAAAATTATTTATTAACTATTAAAAAAATCAAAATTGCAATTTTTTGTATATTTTCTCGTGGTTAAGTGAGATGATAAATGAATTTGAACCGTCAAATATTGAATCAATTAAATATAAAAGGGATTATACGTTTGAATGTCATATCAAATTTGTAGATGAAAATAATTTTTTGTTTTTAATTTGAGGACATAAGCTACAAATTGATATAAAGAATATCAAAAGTGTGATAAATTCAAACACACACACACCTTTTTGTTTTTTATTTTTTGTTTTTGTTTAGCTGTGTATATAGTTTATAGTTAGTTCCATAAGCGTAGAGAAATTTATAGATGACTTCGTGAAATTAAATTTATATTTGTAAATTATGACCGAAATATTTAGGATGAGATAACATTAGTAGGATATATTTTAGGTTAAATAGCACCCGTGGTCCCTTAATTTAAATTTAGTTAACGTTTTACTCCTTTATTTTTTTTTTCTCCGATTTGGTCCTTTATTTTAATTTTAAGTGACAATTTGATCTTTTATGTTTTAAAATGTTAACAATGTTATCCTTTTTTTTTTTACAAAAATTCATCAAAATTTTCAACCAAAATCCATAAAATTATTTATATTCTTCAATATAATACAAATTTTATCAAATTCGAAACTCAAATCTTCAAATAAACTCATGTTTCCATTTTTAACAACATCAAATAAATAATGAAATTTGATGAAATTTTCGTATGAGTTTATTTGAAGATTTGAGTTACGAATTTGATGAAATTTGTATTATATTAAAGAATATAATTAATTTTATGGGTTTTTGTTGAAAATTTTGATGAGTTTTTTGAATTTTTGTAAAAAAAAAAAGGATAATATTGTTGACATTTTAAAACATAAAAGATCAAATTGTCACTTAAAATTTAAATAAATGACCAAATCGGGAAAGAAAAAAAAAGATAAAAGACTAAAACGTTAATTGAAATTAAGTTAAGGGACCACGAGTGTTATTTAGCCTATATTTTATTACCAACATATATGCATTAATATGTAAAATTAGGAATGAAGGAAAAGTGAAAGTTGATTGTAGTGAGAAGATGATAGCTTTATTTTCACAAGGAGCTTTTGTATGTGGATTTTCAAGATATGTGTAAGATGCAAAAGTTAAATTAATGAATAGAAGATGCAAGATAACTGTTAAAAACATATAAAGAGTGTCAGATAAGAATATAAACGATGTGACATATATTTGAGTTGACAGTATGTTTTCTTAATTTAAATCTCTTTTAACCTTTCTCAATTATTTATATTTCTTTTAATTTTATTTTTTTAAATAATTCGTTTGATTAAAAGTTTATATCATCAATAACATATCAAATGATTTTAAATTTGAATAAAATTTTACTTCTATAAATTATATGACATATATAAACTTTCAATTCAAACAAAAAAAAATTAAAATAAATAAATAAAATTAAGATAAATTGAAAAGACAGATAAAATTTAAATCCCGCTTGCTAACATGTTAACCCACTTGATTAACTTCTCTAATAACGGGTATGTTTGATTGAATTTAAATAAAAGTAATTTTTATTTTAAATAATTTAGAGAGTTTTTAAAAAATAATTTTTTAAAATAGGTTTGTTTACCATTATAAAAATAATTTAAAAAAAATGATATTTAATCTATTTGTATACAATTTTGTAAAAGTGATTTTTTTAAACTACAAAATTATCATAAAGTACATAAAAATGTCCTTAGTAATTGAATTATTCTCACAATCTTCTTTAAACTGAGATACCGATTATTCAAAAGGCAGTTGCTTTTCATATGATTTTTAAATATCAAATACAATAAATAACGACAACGAGGAAAATTAAGTGCGTGAAAGAGAAAATGTAGCCAATAACAATTTTGAATTTTTTGAAAAAGAGTAAATCATTTTTTCTCATTAGTAATTAAGTTCCGTGTTTTTTCAATTTTGTGCTCATAAGTTAAATATGAGAATCTATTATTTTAGTTAAAAAATAATTTTTTTAACAAAATAATTTTTTAAAGAATATGAAACAAACACTATTCAAACAATAAAAAATAATTTTTTAAAAAATATGAAAAAAACACCATTCAAACAATAAAAATAATTTTTAATTAAAAAAATAGATTTTTTCATAAAAAATCAACATCTGTTTAAATAGGATTATTTTTCTCGGCGACAATATCATAAATAGCTTAAACTATGATATTGTGGAGGCGATCAAAAAGCTTCGCTATGATTATTTTTCATCATATGATATATATTGGTGTTTTCGAATCAGGTTACACTAATCTATTTTTAAACTATGACATCGAAACTGAGAAGTTACCGAACTTTTGAGAAAAAAGTTACAGATATAATTAGTTATAATTAGATTAAAAAAAAGTTATAAACTACTTTTCATGTTTATGTGGCATGATTGTGACGTACAATAGTTCAATAAGTTTTTATCATCCAGAATGTCAAATGCGCCCTTTAGTCAATAAATCACAATCTTATTATTTGTTTGATGATGTAGTTATCAAAATTTCCAGCCGTATTTTTTGTTACAATATGACAATATCCTTAATTATTATTATGTTTCCAGTTGCTTGACAAAGGCTCCAGAGTGATCCCAAACCCTTGCTTGTAGTCTTTAACCCCAAAATTAAGTTTAGGCAGAAATTAAAAAGGTGTTTAATTTTTTTTCTCTGGTAAATTATGATCTTTTACTTTTCAATAAGAAACAGGCCACTACTAATTTAGTAATTCGAGAGAGTTATATTGACAAATAACTCATAAAAGTAACAACTAATTATTTTAAATAAAATTAAGAGGGAGTAACAATAAATACTAGCACTGCTACAAGCCTACAATAAAATAAGATAAAGAGAAAACGCACATTAAATTTGTGTGTGGGGGGGTGTGTGGAAGTAGATGAAACGGAAGGCTTGAAGCGTGTGACAATGTAGTTATGGCATCAACCACCGCACGCACGCACACCAAGAAGTACAACGTTGAAACATTCCACGTGGCAACTAATTACCACGTCTCCGCTGTAATCAGCCGTAAATGCAGTTTTAACCACCTCATTTTGATACATCTCTATTTTTTTTCCTATTTTTTTCTTTGCAAATTTTAATTTTATTTTAAAAAACATTAATATTTAGTTTTATTATATTTTAAGTTTTATTATTATGATTAAGATTAAAGTTGAGATTAAGTTGGTGAATCAAATGTTGATGTTTTTTTAAATAAATGACTAAATTATATAATAAAATAAAGATTAAAGTTGTTTATTTACAAATGGAAAAATCAAAACTATATTTTAGATACTAAAATACTCTCTCAACTTTAATTATAAAAAAAAATATTAATTTGATATTCCTAAATATCATTTATATGTTAATTTATTTAATTTATTATTTGTTTTTTAAAATTAATTAGCGGTGTTAATAAAGAGTATGTTTAGCAAAAATAATACATACCCCTAATAATTTGAATGGATGTTTATGTTTAGTTTAATTTTTTTTCCGTCGAACGTGTTTATTGTTAGAGATAGAGATGATATAACAAAAAATTAACTTATGTATGCACAGTTAAGTGTGTATAAATAAGTTAAATTTTGCTTATAATTATAGTTGAAGAAAATATATATGTTTAAATTTATATAAAATAATCATTAACTGTGAATAATGTTTATTAAAAAATTATTAGCCTTTTAATCTTCAATATATTTAATATATAATTTTAATGATAAAAAAATATTTTATAATTTTAACTTCAATGTTTTGATCCATTAATTTTATTAATCAATTTTTTTAATGTCAACATTACATTTTTCGAAGAAACTGAGTTTTTAGAATTTAACTAATAAGTAAATAAAAAGTAACGATAGATTATTCGAAAATTCAAATTCATATTTTCTATAACTACAACGAATTTGATTAAT